>CM062818.1:1426495839-1426908339 GCA_031772625.1 Pinus tabuliformis
GATTGCAAAGAAGAAGGAAGCTGTTGGCAATGGAAGCTGAATCTCAGGCTGGGTCTAGTCATGGTGTGAAGGATGCTACTATAGCATTCATGGAGAAAGTGTTGGAGAAGATGGAGGACTTGGAAGCTTTCTGGATTAAGAAGATGGACTTGGTCGATAGGGATCAAAAGGCCAATTTGAAGATGAGGGAAGAGCTCGAAGAACTTCGGAATCGACACGAGTACACTGATCTTATGTGTACACAACTTGAAGTAAGGGTCAAAGAGGTTGAAGAGGCAAGAGACCAAGGTCTTGCAGAGATCGTGGGCTTGCGAAAATCTCTTGATGAAGCCAGAGATGAGATCACGATGTTGAAGAAGGCCGTGAGGCATAACTCAGGTGGAGGAGTGCCTCATGTGAAAGTCAAGGAACCGGAATCTTATGATGGTACAAGGAGTGCAAAGACTCTTGGCAACTTTCTATGGGACATGGAGCAATACTTGGAACGATTGGGTCTATCTGATGATGAGACGAAGGTCAAGGTAGCTGCTCAGTTCTTGACAAAGGATGCTAAGATGTGGTGGCGAAGGAGGATGGATCAGATTGCCAATGGCAGTGCTGGTGACATTACTTTGTGGGATGACATGAAGAAAGATTTGCAGACCCATTTCAGTCCTCAGGATGAAACGTGGGAAGCAAGGATGAAAATTAAGTTCATAAAGCAGACAGGGAACCTTCAGACATATCAGCGGGAGTTTGCAAGTGCGGTTCTAGAACTTCTTGACATGGCGGAGAGGGACAAGGTGTTCAATTTCATTATTGGGTTGAAGCTTTGAGCACGCAATGAAGTGAAGAGGCAGAAGATTAAAACACTTGAGGAAGCTTTTGCTGTTGTGGACTGGTTGGTGGAGCATTATGATGAGACTTCTGATGATAGGAAGAAGATGTTTGATAAACCTAAAGATAAGAAAAAGGATGATGCTTCGAAATCAGATGATAATTCGAAGACAAAGAAAGCCTTGAAGTGTTGGATATGTGTTGGACCACATATGGTGAAGAATTGCCCTTCTAAACCGAAAGTGGCTGCGATTTCACAATCTAATGAGAGGAATGAAGAAGCTTCTGTGGGGATGATGCAGATACTTGGTGCTACTGCTACTACAGAGGTGGTCTCTCGGAGGGACCCTAAGAGGAACTGTTTGGAGTATGTTCGGATGAAGTTGGGAGTGTTGATATACTCACTATGGTGGATAGTGGGGCTTCTCACAACTTCATGAGTGAAGATACTGCGAAAAGAATTGGGCTGAAATTTGTACCGGTGAAGGCACAGATGAAGACAGTCAATTCTCCTCCTGATAATGTTCTTGGTGTAGCTGAAAAGGTGGACACAACACTAGGTGAGTGAAACGGGAAAGTCGACTTCACTATAGTGCAGATTGATGACTATGCGGCTGTGTTGGGAATGGAATTCATGAAACAATTTGATGCTATGATTGTTCCACATTTGAGGAAGTTGTACATTTATGATGGGAGGGAAGATGTATCCATTGGTGTTCCAACCATTGGAGTGACAAGGCCTGATTGTAAGTTGGAAGTGATGCAAATGGAGGATGAGAAGCGGATGGAAGATATGAGTAAGCAGTTGTCTACGATTGAGACAAAGCTTACCAAACAGTCATTGGTCATCAAGACTCTTTCAGATAATATCTTGGATTTATCAAGAAGACTATAAGTGGTTGAGGATGATGATGATGATGATGAGGCATATGTGAGGCCGAATGTCCAGGAGGAGGATCGGGTCACTTATCTAGAGAGGATGGAGATAGAAGATCCTGCCAGATGGATTGAGATGATTAGTGAGCGTGAGCCTTCAGGATCTACTCCCTCCACATCTTCTTAGATGACATAGAAGATGGGGCTCATTGTTAGCTACTCATGGCAGTGATTCCTTAAAACAGGTTGAGTAGGTATGACAGATGGTGTAGGGATGGCTTGGCATTAAGCATCATGACATGTTGCAAATGGGATGGTGTTTCCATGGACCTGAGCATGGGAGAGATTCTTGGTGAGTCCGAGATGTGGCAGAATCCGAGATAGACTGGTGAAAGCATAAGGATGGACATTCTTATGATTTGAGCATGGCAGTTGGACTGATCACCCGACTAGTTCAAGTCATGAGAGCTAGCAGTGTGCCAGAGAAATGTTGACATCAGCCAGACGAGGAGGACAGTTCACAGGATGAGGACGACCCCTGATGGAGATGGAAGTTCTACATATGTTGCAGGGATGTTTGCAGTATGTGGAGGAGTTGACATCATGGACCAAGGATGAGACAGATATCAATGTTGATCTTGGTGGATGGCTACTAGGATGGTATATTTTCGGGGACGACAACGACTTCAGGTGAAGGAGGATGTAAGGACCTGCAGTCCTGAACACGTTCCACTCGAAGCGTGGCCGTGACCGACGAAGGGCGCGCGGTTGGAAACCTGAACGAACGATGGAAGAGCAAGCTCACGACTTCATGTGCGACGGTTATGTGTGATAATGCGCGCAAGGAAGGGAGCGAGGACGAGTTTATATGTGTGGAGGCATGAGTTATAACTTATGGAGACCAACCTACAACTTAAGGCAAGCCGACATGTATTTTGACGAGTTTACAATGGAGTAGGGGCGATGGGCAAGTCCGCTGGGCAGCCAAGACTTCACCCTACGATTGGTATATATTGGAGGAGCGTTGGAGCTCAATTGATCATCCATCACTCATCGCTCAAACATGTAAAGAAGACGCAGAACAAGAGTGTGGATGTAGCTAAGGAGGAAGGCGCAGATTTGGGTGATGCGCCCGTTCTTCGGCAGGGCCGCACAAAGGTGAACTGCTTGTCTTGGTTTTGGGTGAAGGGCGCAGGCAGCGTTGCCCGCCTGTTGGAGAAAGGCATGCACGGTGTGTGGGCGCCCGGTTTGTGCAACGACTTGGCACGGGTTCTTGGGTGACTCGGGTGAGCGCCCGCCCGTCGTGCAAGTGTGCACAGTGACTTGGTGAAGTGTTGAGATTGTGGACAAAAGTGTGTCTCAGGTGGAGGCACCTGTGTGTGGCGACTTCGAGGCGCGCCCAAGTTGGGCAAACAGCACGATCGTGCGACGAGGTGAACGAAGAGTTGGTGAGTTGTGCGGCGACCGTGCTGAAGGACCGACGAGCTAGGCAACCGAGTTTGCCGAAGATTGAAACTTGGAGTTTCCAAGTATATTATCGGGCAGACTCATTGTTCAGGGAGTTGCCACTGTGCAATTGTGTTCTCGTTTATAATTGTTGATGATAATGAATGTGTATGGGTGTTCATTGGTATAAATGAAACATTAATACTTGATTGCGAAACACAAACTAAGTAGGATAAGTGGTTAGGCGTAGTCCACGAACATAAGCATTGGTGAAAAGAAAGTGTTCGGTGGTGCTGCACCTCGCCAAGCGCGGTTGAAAGACTACCGCCAGCCTGGAGGCGTGACACTATATCTCCTAATGCCTCTAATGCCTCTTGTGCAAAATGACGCTGATTTATCTACCTACAACGACTGAAAATTAAAAGGATACGCTACAACCATCCACAGTTATTTCTGTCTTTTCATTTATTTATTTTGGTTTAGACTGTATTGTTGTTAGTATATGATGTCGGCACCATGTAATCCCATATATCTTACTTAACGCTTACACCTGTGGCCCAGCTGAAATTGATCGACTCCTTTGCTACGCAGATTTTAACATCCTTTTTTCAACAAAGAATTTGCTCTGTAGTTGCAGTCAAGGATATTCCCACTGCATCTGTCCAGCATTAGCCGCTATTTGTTACTAATCAGATTTCTTTTTCATTTTTGTTGTTAAAATGAGCAGGCGATTGTATCTACTAGTTGTAGTCGCCGCCTTAAACGCTCTAACGAGCAGCTTACAAATGGTTGCCGCAGATATGGGCATTAATGAAACGATTGAAGGATTTCTAGTTCCACAGAATAAGGCAAGGAGCCAAGTGGGAGTCCCTCCACTAAAATGGGATGCCACGCTTACTAAGTATGCCCGTACATATGCAAGGGAAAGAAGGGGCGACTGCCTCCTCCAGCATTCCGAAGGGCCTTTCGCAGAGGACATATTCTGGGGAAGCGGCAGCCGCTGGAACGCTACAGATGCTGTTGGTGCGTGGATGGATGAGAGGAAGTGGTATAACTATGAAGAAAATAGTCGCTGCTCGGGGCAAGACTGCACCCACTACACTCAAATAGTTTGGAGGACAACCACTAAAGTTGGATGCGCAACCATCAAATGTAAGAGTGGTGACACTTTTATCACATGCAATTACTATCCAGCTGGGAACTATGTTGGCGCCAGACCATATTGAAATTTGGCCCCCACCATTTAGCATTCATTCTCCCTCCCGGATTACGATTTTTCCTTGCTTTGATTTCATTCTTTCAGAATACCACCTATATTCATATTCTTCCATTACATATATATTTCATGTTTTGGATATATTTGCACATAGCCTGGTTGATATCCTATTATTTCAAGATTATTGGATGCAAGTTTTTCCGATATGGGAGCATCTCAATATTTTCCAGTACTCAATAAAACTCATCATTATTCTGGATCAGACTAAGACCATCACCGAACCTGCTCGCATACTTTTCTAGTGCTCAATAAAACTCATCATTTATGGTTGATCAGACTAAACTGCCATTAGCGAACCTGCTCTATTATTATTAATTAATGAATTGATAACTTATAATGAATTAGGACAACAGTTACACGCAAGAGTGTAGTTTACTCGCATAGTTTTCTTTCAATAGTTTGAATTGATCTAAATTTTGATTGAATATTTATGATTGAAATGTGTATTCCATGGAAAAAATTCTCAATGGCTTTGTGACCCTATACCCAGATTTTAAATTATGATAGATATTAATTATATTTTCTCATTGAATTTATTAAAAATTAATATTTACTAACAACCTTCTGAATAAAACAAACTTAAATACATGCAACTCAAAGACATGAGCTCTATCCATATTCAAAACTCAAGTATTTTGCAATGCGCATCTTTTCTACCTATTTCTCAAGTATTCATTACCTGTTTCTCATCGTCCCCTTTCGCACAATGTCATAAAGATTCATTGAGATTCCATATACCAGATCCTCCCCTCCCCACACAAGGAGACACAAAATGTCCTATCCCAAAAAAGAAATAGGTGGCTATTGTACAAAATTTCTATTAATATAAAAATACGTCCTTTTATATTAATATAAAACTACGTCATTTTATATTGGGGAGGAATTACATTAATATTAATATATATATATATATATATATATATAATAAAATATAACAAAATAAAACACTAAAATATTTTAATGAAAATACTATTAAAATTTCTAGATAACAAAAAATTAGTATTAAATATTATTAATATTTATTATTATTAATAATAATAATTAAAAATAGTTATAGTTGTGGTTAATAATAAAAATAATAATAATAATTAATATAAATCTCTTGGTTTTAATTGATAAATTAATAAGTATTATTAAATATTAATAAACAATAATATTATTAAAAAAATAATAATACTAATATAAATGAGTAACAATATTTTATTAATTATTATATTAATGATTTTAAAGAATATTAATAACAACATTTTCTTTTTATAATTTATTTATAAATCATTTATAATTGGAAATATTAGATAATATTGAACATTAATTTAACCATGTTTAGATTACTATATTAATATTAATTAATATATTAACATTGCTATTAGTATTAATATTAATTATTATAAATAAATGACCTTTAATCAATCAAACATGCTCAACCATGTTCAACCATGGTCAATCAATGTTAATCATTAATTACCATGATCAACCATGTTCAACAATGGCCAATCAATGTTAACCATTATTTACGATGTTCAACCATGTTCAATGATGATCTTCCATGGTGAAGCATGCTCCACCATCATCAACCACGGTCATAATGGTTAATCAATGTCTCTATGGTGAACCAGGATCAACGATGGTTAATCATGCTTAAATATGGTCAACAATGGTCAATGTCTTTTTGGTCAACCACAATCAACCATGATTTACCATGGTTGAATTTCATCAACCATGATGAACCTTGATTAGAATATCTTTCATTGTGATCAACTATGATGGTCAACTATGGTCAACCATATTTTATAAAATCAAACATGGTCAATCACTGTCAACCATGGTTGAACACCGCATTGTGTCAAATATTGTCTCGATATGGAAATCAATGATGGTCAACCATGGTCAACGATGGTCTACCATGATTAACCATGGTTGAATTTCATCAACCATGATCAACCTTGATTAAAATCTCTTTCATCGTGATCAGCTATGATGGCCAACCAAGGACAACCATGGTCAACCATTGTCAATAATGGTCAACCATGTTTTATAAAATCAAACATATTCAACCATGGTCGAACATTGCATTGTGACAAAGATTTTCTCGATATGAAAATAACCTATGGTCAACCATCGCATTGTCGCAAAGGTTCTCTCGATATTAAAATCAATCATAGTCAATCATGGTTCAACGTCACATTATGAAAAGGATTGTCTCAATATGGAAATCAACCATGGCCAACCATGTTTATTTTAGGGTTTATAATATTTATTTTAGTGTTTATATACCTTGGGTTTATAATTTCTACCCCTTGGGTTTATAATATCAATCCATTCGGTTTATTAATTTAAAAATTCATATTTCGAGAGTTTAATATTATTCACTTAGTTTTATAGTCCCTTGGGTTTTAGTATTAATCCCTAGCTTTTATTACTCTCTTGGGCTTATAATATCAATCATGGTCAACCATGGTCCAACGTCGCATTGTGACAATCATTGTCTCAATATGAAAATCAATCATTGTCTCAACCATGTTCTAACACCGCATTACAACAAACATTGTCTCAATATGATAGTTATGGTCAACCATGGTCAACCTTGGTCAACCATGTTTTATAAAATCAAACATGGTCAACCATGGTTGAATGTCACATTGTGACATAGATTGTCTTGATATAAAAATCAACCATGGTTAAGCATGATCAACCATGGTCCAATGTCACATTGCGACACAGATTGTCTCAATATGAAAATCAACCATGGTCAACCATGTTGATTTTAGTGTTTTAGGCTTTATATACCATAGGTTTATAATATTAGTCTATTGGGTTTAATATTATTCCCTTGGGCTCATAATCCCTTGAGGTTTTAGTATAAATCCCTTCGGTTTATTATTCCCTTGGTTTTATAATATCAACCATGGTCAATCATAGCCAACCATAGTCAACCATGGTTAACCATGTTCAAATGTCGCATTGTGACAATGATTGTCTCAATATGAAAATCAACCATGGTCAAACATCACATTGTGACAAAGATTGTCTCGATAGGAAAATCAATCATGGTCAATCATGGTCAACGATGGTCCAACGTTGCATTGTGACAAGGATTGTCTCAATATGGAAATAAACCATGGTCAAACATTATATTGTGACAAGGATTGTCTCAATATGGAAATAAACCATGTCAACCATGACCTACCATGTTTATTTCAAGGTTTATAATATTTATCTTAGGTTTTATATACCTTGGGTTTAGTATTCCTTTTGGTTTATAATATCAATCCCTTAGGTTTATTAATCTAAGGGTTTGTATTCCTAGGGTTTAATATTATTCCCTTAGATTTATAATCCCTTGGGTTTTTAGTAGTAATTTCTAGGGTTTATTATTCCCTTGAGTTTAAAATATCAATCAGGGTTAACCATGTTTTATAAATTCAGTCATGGTCAACCATGCTCCAACATCGCATTGTGACAAATATTGTCAATATGAAAATCAACCATGGTCCAATGTCACTCAATTTGAAAATCAATCATGTCCAACCATGGTCCAACGACACATTGTGAAAGGGATTTTCTCAATATGAAAATCAACCATGGTGAACAATGTTTATTTTAGTGTTTATAATATTTATCTTAGGGTTTATATACTTTGGGTTTATAATATTTGTCCCTTTGGTTGAATATTATTCAACCATGGTCAACCATGGTGTTGTAGCGGCTACAATCACCCTCCAAAATTTTGCCTTAGCTTCATTTTGGAGCCTCCCTACCAACCATCCTTAGAAACATGTCTTGCATCATCAAGCACATAGGCTTCAATTGTTTCATAGAGTCTTGAGAGTCTTTCCATGCAAGTTTGTTCCACCTCATTCACAGGATGCTTTCAAAACTTAGTGTTAGTTGCTGGTTGAGTAGCTCCCTCTAGAAATTGCGCAATTTTGGAAGGGAACCATCCCTCCCTCCAGAAATTGCGCAAACCCACCTGGGCTCCAAAGTTATGCAATTCCTCCTAACAATATTTCTCTCAAAATTTGCACAATTCATCCCAGGACAGTTGCTCAGCCCAGAAATTGGGAAATTCTAGGCATAAGTCACCTGTAGCTCCCAGAAATTCAGCAATCCCTTTGGGATAGCTAGCTGAGCAGCTAGCAGAAATTGTACAAATCATTTAGGCAACCTGCTGGGATCAAAAATTGTGCAATGCTGTCAAACAGACTTCCTTGTGAAAATTGGGCAATTGGACCCGAGACAATTGCTCAGCCAAGAAATTGCACAATCCTGGGAGATAGTCACTTATTCCTCCCATAAATTTCACAATCCCTCTGGGACAACCAACTCTGCTCAGTCGAGGAACAACACAGATTTTGATTCGAGGCTCGCAAACCGATGCATGAATGGACTGCTTTTCCCAAGGCAACATGAAAATCCATCCCTAGATTTAGGGATATATTTTTAGCAATTGGAGGTTCCATGAAAGAATCATTTCAGCGACCTCCCGCCAAATGTCACTTTTCCTAGATTTGTGGCATGTGCGTGATAACCTCGATTTTCTCAAAACTTATGAACTTGATGCCGCAGAGCTCATTCCTCGCATCGATCTTACAACTCTGACATCCCACATCACATATAGCAGTCGTCGACACATTCAGCTCAGTGGTTTCAGTGTAAGCTTGCTTCTCATGTCTTGCGCTGCATTTATGTTGCTTTTTGTGTTTCAGCTTGTGTGAATGTTGTCTTCTTGATTTCTATGAATTCTTGATGTCGTTTTCATGCATGTTAGCTTGTACAAGCATCGTTTCAATTTTCGTTCACATCTCACTGTTGTCGCATGGATGGCACTGTTTTGCACTGACAGTCGACGTCACGGCGACCCGCTTCACACATCTCCATGCATCCCATTTTTTGAATCCTGCACTTACTATTTGCATGCATAATCATTCACTCTTGTTTGCACTCATCTCATCATGCATTCAGACTTATCATGTTTTCAGTCACCCATCAGTCGGTGTGGGCTGCCTTGGCCCAGACCATGCCTTGCCCTGTTAGCACTGCACATTTCTGGAAGTGAAGGCTCTGTCTTCCCTCCAGAAATTATGCAAGTCTATCCCAGCATTGACCTCCATACTTGCGTTGCACAATTCTTGGAGGCAGTGTCTTGCTGGCCCCAGAAACTGCGCAATGTAATTTGCTGGTTGCATGTCGCTGTTAACTAAAATTGCACATTGCGCAGTTTCAGTCCTTAGCAGGCTAGACTGGACTATCCATTTCGTAGTTCTAGTAATTAATCAGCCTCCCACCAGCCTGAATTATGTCATCCACAACCTTAGCAATCCATCTCCCAGCCTCCCAATGAAAATTATGCAATCTTCACAAACAGTCACACAGGTATGTTGCATGTCAGTCCTCCAACTTTTTTTGGTTTTCAACTAACAGGTTGCTTGCCATGAGTGTTTCTATGTCTATAGGTATCACAGGTGTCCTCCTCCTCCCAGTAGCACACGTACAATGGTTTCCAGGAGAGCAGATTGAAAGACACCGTTAAGAGCACAACTCGGGATGTAGTCGATCAAGTGTCTATGAACTTTTCTATCCACGAAGACATCAAGTTTTTCATGGAAAAGGATATTAAGATGAATGTCAATGACATCACAGTGAGCAGCACCATCAGCAATAGCAGAAGGTAACACACCTGCACGCGAATGTAAGAGGAAGATTGTTGACAGCATAGAGGCGGAGCAAAGCTACAAGTTCAAAGAAGATCCACTCATGACGAAAGCAGCATTGGAGATTAAGGATATCAGGTGACGTCATAACACGAAGATCGCGTGAAGTCAGAAAGAGAAACAGAGAAGGAGTTTCATGTGCTAAAACAACAACTCAAGGAAGAACATTAGATGCATAGATGAGAGAATGAGTTACAGCAGGAACAGGTACAACAGGGGGTGCAACATGCACATATAGATGAAACTACACTTGTACAAGTTATAGATCCATCCCAGCAACTAGCACGGAGCAGACAAGGTGAGTGGTGTTGTTGATCGCATGCAAGGGAATTCACCAGCATGCATGTCATTGTGCGCATGCATGCGATTCCACCCTTTTGGCACACTCACCAAGGCGAAGACAAGAAGTAAGTCCGACTGGAGCTTAACATGTATTCCGATAAGTTGATGTGCATGGCCACCAGCACATGCTTGGATATCAGCGCAGACACTATGCATCACTATGTTTTCGGTCCGACCGCACCTAGGACGACCATGCACATGCTATTAGATGAGTTGGATAGAAGAGCCATATGAGTGTACCTGGATGCAATAGAGGCAAGAGTTTGATTTCAGCAGGATGTCACCATTGAGCTCGCGGACACCATCCCAGACAACGAAGCTTGGCATTAGTTAGCCACCGTCGGTCATCGCAAGGATGTCGAAGAGTTTGTCTTACCACGACTATACGAGTGTTAGTGATAACTTGCATGGCTTGCTCAAGCCTATTTTGTCTTACATGGGTACATGTGTAGATTATATGTAACATCTTGTCAAGTGGAAGTTCAATTGTCGATAGTTGAATGTAATAGTCATAGAGTAGTTGAAGAGTCATGAGGGTAAGTGAATAGTCATAAAGGGGAATGTCAAGGGTCACCACACCCTTTTCTATATATAGTGCCTCATAACTCATTCTAGAGGCTTTATTTTAGTGTTTATAATATTTTTCTTATGGTTTAAAAATCTTGGGCTTAAAATATTAGACCCTTGGGTTCATAATCCCTTGGGATTTTAGAATTATACCCTTGGGGTTATTATTCCTTTGGGTTTATAATATCAATCCCTTGGGTTTATTATTCTCTTGGGTTTATAATATCAATCATGGTTAACAATGGTCAATCATAGCTAGCCATGGTCAACCATGGTCGAATGTCACATTGTGACAATGGTTGTCTAAATGTGAAAATCAACTATGGTCCAATGTCGCATTGTGACAAATTTTGTCTCGATATGAAAATCAATCATGGTCAAGCATGGTCCAACGTTGCATTGTGATAAGGATTGTCTCAATATGGAAATCAACCACGGTCAACCATGTTTATTTTAGGGTTTATAATATTTACCTTAGGGTTTATATACCTTAGGTTGATCATTTTTATCCCTTTGGTTTATTACTCCCTTCGGTTTATAATATCAATCCCTTGGGTTTATTAATCTAAGGGTTCATATTTCTAGGGTTTAATATTATTGTCTCAATATGAGAATCAGCCGTGATCCAATCTCACATTGTGACAATGATTCTATCTATTTGAAAATCAAGCATATGGTCAACCATGGTCTAATGTCATGTTGTGAAAATCAACCATGGTCTAATGTCAAGGATTGTCTTAATATAAAAATTAACCACTGTCAACAATGTTTATTTTAGTGTTTTTAATATTTATCTTAGGGTTTATAATATTAGTCCCTTGGGTTTAATATTATTCAACAATGGTCAACCATGGTCCAACGTCCAATTGTGACAAAGACTTTATCAATATGAAAATCAATCATTGTCTCAACCATTTTCCAACATCGCATTGTGAGAAAGATTGTCTCTATATGAAGATCAACAATAGTCAACCATGTTTGTTTTGGTGTTTGTAATATTTATCTTAGGGTTTATATACCTTGGGTTTATAATATTAGTCCCTTAGGTTTAATATTATTCCCTTGGGTTCATAATCCCTTGGGGTTTTAGTATTAATCTGCAGGGTTTGTCATTCCGTTGGGTTTATAATATCAATCCCTTGGGTTTATTATTTCCTTGGATTTATAATATCAATCATAGCCAGTCATGGTCAACCATGACCAAATGTCGCATCGTGGCAATGATTGTCTCAATATGAAAGTCAACTATTGTCAACCATGGTCCAACGTCACATTTTGGTAAATATTGTCTCAATATGAAAATAAATCATGGTCATGCATGGTCAACCATCATCCAACATCGCATTGTGACAAAGGCTATCTCAATATGAAAATCAATCATTGTCTCAACCATGGTCCAACATCACATTATGACAAATATTATCTCAATATGATAATCGGCGTCAACCATAATCAACCATGTTCAACAATATTAATATTAGAGTAATATTAATATTAAAAATATATTATTAGATATCAAATATATACAATAATATTAAATATTAACAATATTTATTTAAATAACAATATTATATTAATAAATAATTATTTATTAATTAATTTTAAATGAATTTATTATTAATAATGAATCAATTAATTAATATTAAAATTAAATAATTAATAATGTTATTAAACTAATTAATAATCATAATAATTATAGTTATATGCGTATGTCAATTACATTTATTAATGTGATTGTATATCAAATACATTTACGAATGTGATTGTGCTAGTTATATTATATAAATAATGTTAATTAAAAGAGAATAAAAGAAAACTAAATAAAAAATAGATTTCAAATAGCTATTCTTTTATACCACTTAGAAAATTCCTTCAACCCACTATTTAATAAAAAAAAAAAACCTTATTCCTAAATAAATTCGTTGTTCAACATAATTTCTTTTACGTAAGTTGAAAATGGAATACGAAGATGTTAGAGACTCTTCAGAATTCGTATGTGGGATTTTAGAAAAATTAAAGAATTAATATTTTAATGAAAATACATATACGTGTGTCATGTCGATTGGCGGATCCCTCAATCATCTTGCGACATAGACGTGAACATAAATAAATGGAAATCCATGGATTATTTTAATAAGGCTAACCAATTAACTGAGGAACACTCGTTAAAAAAGATTCCATAAAATTTTAAATTGGCCCCCTGAGATCAAATTTCAACCCCAGAAATTATGCATAGTATGGACATACGACATGGCGTCTCCTTAGGATAAAGATTTAATTATGTTTATATTCATATAATTTATATTACTTCATAGTATTTTCATTGTAATTTATGATTTGTAGGAAAGACAGAGAAGACAAAACATGAATTCACACAAAACATGATGCTTACGATGAACCTGGTGAATGGTATTTATATTTTTCTAACTAGCTACTCGCCTTGACATGCATCCACATGCAACCACACGACTATCACTTGACTTGACTAACACTCAAATATTCAATCACTCTATGTTTAGCCAACTCCTCAGGTAGGAGTAATTATCTTATTTTAACATTCCCCCTTAATTACGATTGCTAAACTAAAACATGACTCATGACAACTCAAACACACCTACTGGTCTATGTCTCAGCTAGGTTTACAACACCCAAGTTTGTTCTATGAAACTCAAACACATATTTTGCTAATGACTTAGTAAATATATCATCCAATTGATCACTAGATTTACAAGGCTTCAAGTGAACTTGTCCATTTCTCACAAGTTCTCTAATAAAGTTATATCTAGAATTAATATGCTTGCTCTTCTGATGAAACACATTATTCTTGGATAGTGCAAACGCTGGGGTGTTGTCACAATATATTGTTGTTGATCGTTGTTGTTTCTGCTTAAGTCCAACAAGTACTCTTCTTGACCACACTACTTGACATGCTGCCAATGTTGCTGCTACATATTCTGCTACTGCTAACGAAAGTGTGACAATGGCCTGCTTCTTAGATGCCCATGAAATCACACCTGAACCTAGGTGGAACAAAAAACCAGAAGTGCTCTTCCTATCATCCAAAATACCTGCAAAATCACTATCTATGTATGCAATCAAATCTTTCTTTTTTGTGTTTGCATACATTATGCCACAATCTCTAGTTCCTTCTATGTATCTCAGAATTCGTTTTCCCGCACTCTAATGTGTGTCTTTGGAGTATCCATAAATCTGGAAATCAAACTCACTCCTTGCATGATATTTGGTCTTGTAGTTGTCAGATACATGAGGCTACCAACCAAACTTTTGAATAAAGTTGGATTGACATCTAATCCTTCATCATCCTTGCTTAACTTCTTACCTGTTGCAACAAGTGTACGGACAGGTTTGCAATTTTCCATCTTGAATCTTTTCAACAAATATTTGGAATATTTATTTTGAGAAATAAAAATTCCTTTTTCAAATTGCTCAAATTTTATGCCAAGAAAATATTTCATGAGACTAAGATCTGTCATCTCAAATTCTTTCATCATGGCTGCTTTAAATTCATCTATCTCAAAATAACCTGTAAAAATCATGTCATCAACACATAAGCAAACAATCAAAATTTTTCCATGCTCATTTAGCTTCGTGTATAAGGTAGGCTAAATGTTGCCTCTAAAAAATCCATTTTTAATCATGTAGTTGTCAATTTCTGCTATACCAAGATCTAGGTGCTTGCTTCAGTCCATAGAGCGCTTTCTTCAACCTGTAAACTTTCTCTTCATTACTCTCAACTTCATATCCTAGAGGTTGCTGCACATAAATTTCTTCTTCTAGAATTCCATTCAAGAAGGCTGATTTCACATCCATCTGATATACTTTCCACTTGTTCTAAGCTATTGTGGCTAGAACTACTCTTACAATATCCAATCTGGCTATCAGAGCAAACGTTTCTCCAAATTCTATTCCCAGTTGCTGCAAGAATCCTTTTGCTACAAGTCTTTCTTTAAATCTGTCAATTTCACCTTTTTCATTCAACTTTGTCTTATACACCCACTTCACACCAATGAGATTTTTGTCCTTTGGCAAATAAACCAAATCCCATGTATCATTCTTTTCAATAGCTTCAATTTCTTCATCCATGGCATGCACCCAATTTTCATCTTTGATTTCTTCAAACGAATAAGGTTGGAATGGCAACAATGCAAAATTTGAACTAAGATCGAAATCATCATAAATATCTTTCAAACTTCTCATCTTTCTCTTACCATTACTTGATTCATCACCTGATCGATTGGTGGGAGAATCTTGATCTGTTGAGCTTCTTGAGGATCCATGCTGCTCTGAAAATCTTGGAGTCCTTATTGGTGTGTCTCTGTTTGGTGTCTTTACCTATTATTCTTACTGCTCCTTTTATGCTACATCATCTTCTTCTGTTAATGGCACTTGTGAATCAATTGTTTTGTCTACAGTTCCATTATGACTCTTGTTCCATGAACACAACATGTCTGCTAATTATGGTCTTCTTTGTGACAGGGTTATACAATTTGTAAGCTTTTGATTGCTCACTATAACAAGTGAATATGCATTTTTCACTTTTATCATCCAATTTGCCTCTTTGTTCCTTAGGCATATGTGCATAAGCTACACATCCAAATACTCTTAGATGAGATATGCTGCAATACACACCTGACCATGCTTGTTCTGGTACTCTATTCATCACACTCTTTGTAGGAGATCTGTTGATCACATAAATAGCACATCCAACTGCATCTGCCCAATACTCATTAGACAAGTTTCTTCCTTTCAACATGCTTCTTACCATGCTCATAATTGTCCTGTTCTTTCTCTTTGCTACACCATTCTGTCACGGTGTGTACCTACTTGTAAATTGTCTTCTGATCCCATGTTGTTTACTATAATCATGGAATTCCTTTGAGTCATATTCTCCACCACGATATGACCTCAATACATTGATCTGTCGATCACTTTGGTTCTCTACTAAGGATTTGAATTCTTTGAACTTTGCAAAAGTTTCAGATTTCTGCTTCAATAAGTAAACCCAAGTCTTTCTGTTGTAGTCATCAATGAAAGTGAGGAAGTAATAACTTCCACCAATTGATTGTGTCCTCATATGTCCACACAAGTCTGTATGCACTAGCTCAAGAGGTTTCTTTGCTCTGTATGCAACTCCCTTTGGAAAACTTTCACGATGTTGCTTTTTCAGCATCCAACGCTCACAAGTACTAGTAGGTTTTTTGATGGGAGGTAATCCTCTGGCCATTTGTTTCTTCTGCAACAATCTTAAACCAGAAAAGTGCAATTGTCCAAATCGAAAGTGCCATAACCAATAATCATCAGAACATGCAAATGTAAAAGAACTCACCTGACCACTGTAATTCAAAATTAGAGGAAAGAGTTTGTTCCTCATCATCTGCACCTTTTCTATCAGCTGTTTGCTTGGGGGCTTGTCATATATAACACATTCTTGACCTTGAAAGATAACTCTGTATCATTTTTGTGTCAATTGACCAATACTTATCAAATTATGTTTGAGACTAGGAACATAATATACCTCTGAGATTGTCTTCGTCTCCCCATGCTTGGTCAAAATGTTGACCACTCCTTTGTCATCTGCTTCCACAGTCTTGTCAGTCCCCAACTTTACCTCTGTTTTCACAGATTAGTCAAAATTTAAAACCAAATCTTTGTTGCCTGTCATGTGGTTACTGCAACGAGTGTCTAACAGCCACACACTAGCAAAAGGTTCATCCATGGCATGACAAGCTAAGAGCATGGAGTTAGAACTCTCTGTAGTGACATTAGCTCTTTGGTTCCCTTGAGGAGCTAGCTTCTTCCTGCAATCACGAGCATAGTGATCAAATTTATTACAATAATAACATTTCACCTTGATTTTTCAACTGTTTGAATATTGTTGAAGCTTCTGTAGTTGATTCCACTTGCATGTTCATGCTCTTCTCGACCATCTTTCTGACCACCATATCTTCCACTTCGTCCTCTACCTCTCGATCTACTTCTATCTCAACCTCTGTCTCTTGAAATAGAAACCTGACTTTTGAAAGCAGTCTCTAAAGTGGAATCCTTATTTCTATCTATCCTTGCCTCATGCAATAGAAGTGACCCCATTAGCTCATCAACTATCAATGATGCCAAATCCTTGGCTTCTTCTATGGCTGCTACCACAACATCAAAGTTGGTAGACAAAGATCGGAGGGCCTTCTCAACCACTCTTTGATCTTTTATATCTTCACCATAAATCTTTGACTGATTTACGACCGTTATGACTCGATTCATGAAAGAATCAATGTCCTCCATCTCCTTCATTTGCAGACTTCCAAAATCTCTCCTAGTATTATGAAACTTAACAATATTGACTTTGACCATACCTTTATAGTTTGTCGCCAAAGTATCCGATGCTACTTTCATTGAAGACGTGATCATAATCTTCTAGAAAACTGTTTGGTCCACTCCGTGTTGAATAAGCTGCAACGCATGTGCATTCTTCTTCTTGTCTTTCTTCCATTGTTCCCTCTGTATTAGTGAGAGCTTGTTCTTCTTCTTCGTTCTTAGGTTCTGAAAACCCAAAATTGACATAATCTCAAACATGATGTGCCTGCAACATGGTCGCCATATTAGTGGCCCACGCATCATAATATTTCCCTGTAAATAGTGGGAGCTGGGGTTGGAAATTTGAGGAAGCCATCTTTCTCCAAAAATTTCTCTTTGAAAAAAACCCTAAAATTCTCCTTTTGTAATTTTTTTTCAAAAAAATAACCCTTTCAACCTAAGTATTTTTTTATTTAAAAAAAAAAAAAAAACAACCCAAACCAAAACCTTTTTGCAATATTTTTTTCAAAAAATACCCTTGTAATAAACACCGTAAGTTTTTTTATTTAAAAAAAATACTTTTATTATATAAAAATTACCTATATCTTTAAAAAAAACTCTTTATATAAGTAAATATTCTTTATAATCACTCTATGAAAAAATCATATGATATAGTAAAAAATATTTAAACTGTAACTTTCCAACCTGAAAACCGTTATTGACTCCGAGTTACGGAATGATAGTTCAGTGCCAATACAACTTCAAGTTATTTTGAGTTATTTTCTTTTATCAATTTGTAGGAAAGATAGAGAAGACAAAACATGAATTCACATAAAACACGAGTGGCTGCTTTTCTATTAACACACAAAACATGATGCTTACAATGAGCTTTGTGAAGGGTATTTATCTTTTTCTAGATAGCTATTCGCCTTGATCTTCATCCACATGCATCCACACATCTACCACTTAACTCGACTTGACTAACACTCAAATACTCAATCACTAGATTAATTCACTCTGTATATTTATCCAACTCCTCATACAAGAAATTATCTCATTTTAACATGATTCACCATATTCAAAATTTTGTTATTTTTTTCATCATAATAACATTAATGTTGAATGAATAATTATTTTGAGTTTGCGTTAAATTTAACATCAGATAGAAAAATGATAGTCTCGATACTAAAATCATCTTAAAGTAATAAAACCATATATATATGTCCACACCAATAAAATACTATCACCACCAAAATTCATTGAAAGAAGAAAAAAAAGAAAAACTTAAATTTATAATTTATTTCGCATCCATCAATTTGTTAATACCAGACGACACTTTATTTAGGTCAGGTTCGGACAAAGTCATTTGATTTGGTTATGCTCATTGCGCCATTCTTCGACCAGCACCGCTTAGCTTGCTTTATTTTGAAGGCTGCTTATAACTGACATTGCTCTATTTTCATGGTTGCTTATAACTGACATCGCTTTATTCGTTTTAACTTGGTTATTCATTCCACTAAATTTGAGGAAAAATAATAAAAAAAAGAGCAAGCTCGCTTATTATGATTTTATGCGGATTGTATTGACAATGACTTTGCACTGGAAAATTATGGCACTCTGAAAAATTTGAGACTTCAGCAACATGTTCAATCAATATAAGCATCCGACAAGCTTGTGTATGATCGCATTTAAATAATGAATTATACATATGTATTGGAAGAAGAAGAATATGATAATCAATACCAATGGTCCTGACAAAGAAATGCAAACGGTAGTGTGAAAGAATGAAATCGGTATCCAGTATCATACTAAGAATATGGAGGAACCAGGAAATCCAAGCGGGCGAATAAATGTTAGATAGAGGGCGTCGATGTTTCAGTATGGTCTCTCTCCAACATAGTTTCCAGGAGGGTAGTAATTGCATGTGATGAACGTGTCACCGCTGTTACATTTGATGACGGCACATCCAACGTTAGTTGTCGTTCTCCAGACAATCTGAGTGTAGTGCGTGCAGTCCTGACCAGAGCTGCAACTATTATTTACATAGTTATACCACTTTTTTTCATCCACCCATGCACCCACTGCCTCTGTAGCGTTCCAACCTCTGCCACTCCCCCAGAATATGTTCTCTCCGAATGGACCCTCGGAATGCTGAAGGAGGCAATCTCCCCTCCTTTTCCTTGCGTAACTGCGGGCATAAGTTGCAAGCTTCACATCCCATTTCAGTGGAGGGACTCCCACTTGTTTTCTCGCCTCGTTTTGTGGAACCAGAAATCCTTGAATGGTTTCACTAATGTTCGCACCTGCTTCTGCAACCATCTGTAAGTTGCAGATTGCAACGCTCAAGAAAACTACTACAACCAGAACACACGATGGCTGCCTCATTTTCATGGCAACAATAACAAGGTAGCCGCTAACACTCGACAGATGTAGCCTCGATACTGTTTCCGAAATTGCAAAGAAAACACTTCGCTAGCTGGCTAAAGAAAATGCTTTAGATCGGCCCACACCTAGCTTGTTTATATACTGTTTATGAAGACAATTAACAGAAAAGCAGAACTTTGTTATAAGAAGGAAGAAGGGAGGAGTCAAGAAATAGTAGATGTTGGCGCAAACGTAAGCGGTAAAATACCGCGGATAACCTATCGCAGACATCATATCCTCCCAACAGCAAAATATAAGGTATAAAGACGGCCGGTCATAATATTTTTTGTTTGGAACTTCCGACAAGAGCCGGCGGGAACATATTTTGCTCGTTATGGACGTCTAGTAAAGCCCAAACTATGAACGAGATGATAATGCATGCGTCGTTGTTCGACTTTGGCCTATGGAGACACCCTGTCAGTAAGACGCGCAGTGCCCTGACATGGGCCGCGTCTACCATTTGCGAAGGAATCACAAAACGCAGGTCGACCTCGGCCAACAGGCAACTTAGCTATTATTAAGTTATCATTCGGTAGTAATTGATAGCGTGCTTCGCTAGGTTTTATAAATAAACATAATGTATTTTACTGCTTTAAAAGGTAATAAAAATTAATTAAAACATTTACTCAGGATAACATAAACGACTGTAATCAAATATTCTCATATAAATAACACCTAAAAGAAAATTCTCATATAAACAACAACTAAATGAAAAATATATTTTCTTTCAACGTGGTAATTTTTTTTAATATTAATTTATTTACATTTAATTAATTATTTTAATAATGGATATTATGTTAATGCATTCTTAGATATTAAATTATATTTTCTTCCAACGTGGTAATTTTTTTTAATATTAATTTATTTACATTTAATTAATTATTTTAATAATGGATATTATGTTAAGGCATTCTTAGATATTAAATTACTAGTTCAGTTTTTATTCTTAAATATAAATTTTAGACATTATTATAATATAGTTTCATCATTACCCAATTTTATATATATATATATATATATGAGTTTTTTACAAACAAAATTAAATATAAATTATATTTAAATATTTTATTAATAATAATATGTTTAATTATAACCCATGATTATAATGTAATTTTATCATATATATATATATATATAACTTTTTATTAAAACAAAATTAAATAAAAACTATACTTAAATATTTTAATGATAATAGTATGATTAATTATAAGCAATGGTTTAAAATTAAATAGAAACTATAACATGTTTTATTATAACCCATTGTTTAAAAAAAGTCTTTTAAGTAAAAAATTCGTATGAATATAAGTTAGACATGTTTTTTTCACCGAATTTTTTTTGTCTTATATTTTATTTATTTTTATTTAGCATTTTTTTATTATTTTTTCCAAGGGAATTAGTAATTCGGCTGTTTTCGTACGAATGTGATATAGGTTTTTTTGACCGCCACAACTCTAATTTTTAGGTGCGTCCACCATCTTCATTATGAAGCCAAGGATTGACATATTCATACTTATTTTACATTTAAATAAAAATTAATAAACATTTTGTAAAAATAAATATTTATAAAATTAAAACTTAAAAAAATAATTAATATTCAATAATATTAATATTGATAATAATTTAATTATATATTAATAAAAAATATAATAAAAATAAAAAATAATTTAAAATTACTTATATATAGATAGATAGATATTTAGACACAATAATTATATTATATAAAATTGCAGATAGGATAGCTAGGAAATAATATGGGTGAATGTTATAAAATAATAAAATACATAACAATGTGGAACTTAAATCAATAAATTATGTATGTTTCTCTATTTAGATGCACAATAATGATATTATATAATATTGTAATTTACATAGAATACTTAGTTATATATATTTTTATATTTAGATGCACAATAACAATATTATATAATATTGTAATTTACATAGTTACCAAATAATATTGGTGAATATTATAAAATGAATAAAATGCATGAAAATTTTGATATAAATATGAATTTTTTATTTATAGTGCAATTATAGTTTACATAAAATAATTAAAATTTAAGATTAACACATAAAATAAATTTGACTTAGTTAAAATGTTAAACAATACATTTTTTTCCTGCGCGCGCTAGCTCTCTCCGCCTGCTGCAGGCTGCCTTACCTCTCGGCGCCCAGCGCCCTTCAGATCGTGCTCCGCTCTGCCGCTCCAATGGAGGGCATTGGGGACCCTGATCCCCCTTCAACACCTCCGGAGGTGATTGTGTTTCGAGCTCTGATAGCTTCAGGCCCTAAGTGCCCCCCTTCGGTTTCTCAGCAGAAATTCGTTAAAAAGCTGGACTCGATTCCATCTGTAGCGTTACCTGAAGAAGAAACCTGTAAAGCCGCGTTGAACCTTGCAGAGAGAGGCCTGATAGGCCAGTTCACAGGCCTCTGGCCATCTCCTAAGTCAGTGGAGGATTGGATTCAAAGGAACTGGAAGCCTCTGATCAAAGAAGAAGTTAAAAGCTACTTCGTAGGTAAGGGCTTCTTTGTGTTTGTTTTTGAAAACCCTGATGACAAAGGTCTGATCTTTAGAAACGGACCGTATTTCATGGGGCCTCAGGGCCTTTATTTGAACAAATGGTCCCCAGACTTCGACCCCACCCAGGACATTCCATCAGTTGTTCCGGTCTGGGTCAGACTTCCTCATTTGCCTCTGCACTGCTGGAACCAAAAATCCCTTCAGATCATAGGTAACGCCCTGGGAAAATATATAGATCAGGCAACGAGAAAAGACCAGTATTCATGTGCCCGCATCTGCGTTGAAGTGGATTTAGAGGAGGGGCTACCGGAAGCCATCAAACTTACTGTAGCTGGGTGGACGCATGTCCAGGAGCTGGACTATGAACAGTTACCTTTTAAATGCAGACATTGCCATAGTCACGGCCACTTCGCAAAGAATTGCAAGAAGAGAGCAGAGGAGCAAGCAGATAAACAGAACGGGGAACAATGGAGTCTGGTCCAGAAGAACGCACCCTAAAAAAAAAAAGGCACCGGCAAAGGCACCAAGGAAGGAGACCCTAGCAGCAGCAAAGCAAACCAGGAAACAGAAGTAAACCCAAAAGGGGCAGAGAAGGCCCAGAATCCTCAAGATACCCCAGCCCAAGAGAATGAAGAACAGATGGATATTCCTCCACCAAATAAGGAAGTAGGGGAACCAATCCAAAGTGAGGCCAATCAGGGAAGCCCATCCAACCCCTCATATGCAGAGATAGCAAGGAAAAAACCAGTTGAAAGCTCCGGCTCCTCAGAAGATGAAACCTATGAGCGCCAGCTGAAAAAAGTAGGAAGGAAATCCCGTAAAGAAAAAAGGGAGGAGGAGGCAGAAAGACTTAAAACACAAGGAAGCCAAGCCACAATAGAAATGTCTATTGGGCGAAACACCAGACCAAGGCCCTCCAAGGGAGGGTTCAACACCCCCTCTAGTAAATAATGAATCTCGTCTCTTGGAACTGTAGAGGATTGGGGAATCCCTCTAAAATAGAAGCAGTCAAGGATCTTATGAAAGCGGAGCCCTCAGACATCCTCATGCTCCAAGAGACCAAGATAGAAGGACATGCCCTTCTAGAGATCAGCAGCACAAAGTGGAATAAAAGAGCAGGTAAAGCGGTCAGCTCAAGGGGCACCTCTGGAGGGCTGGCAACACTCTGGAACGATGACCTCCTTCAGCTGAACAACCACAAGGAAACCCAGCACTGGATCCAAACTGAACTGATGCACAAAACAAGTAAGCTGTCTATTAACCTTTTCAATCTTTATGTTCCTGTTTCTTATAATGAAAAGAGAGAATGTTGGAACTCCCTCTCAGCATTTCTAGAGCAGACCTCCCCTTGCAACATTATTATAGCAGGGGACCTTAACATCGTTATGAAAGCAAAAGAAAAGAGGGGAGGGGCAAGTAACAGAGACCCCATGCTAGATGAAGTGGAGGAACTCTTTCAGCGGTGGGACTTGTTGGACTTAAACCCCATTAGAGGCCTATACACCTGGTCCAATAATAGAGCAGGAGAGGATCACATCTCAGCTCGATTAGACAGATTCATGGTCCAAAGCTCCATATTGATGAATAAGAAGATTATAACTACTAAAATTCTGCCTAAGCTAGCTTCTGACCATAAACCCATCCAGCTCCTCCTGAAGGATGAAGAAGACCTAGGTCCCATACCTTTCCGATTCAGCCCCTTATGGACCGAGAAGGAAGGTTTTACAGAGACAGTAAAGGCAGCTTGGGACAAAGCATTTACGGGATCCCCTAGTTATGTCTGGGAGCAAAAGCTAAAAGCAACAAAATTTGCGTTGAAGAATTGGATTAAGAAACCTGGATCCACTCCTACCGAGCAAAGAAAGGAATCAGTTTATGATCTGCAGACTTTGCAAACAGAGATGGAAAACAAAGACATTACTCCAGAGTTGTTGGAGAAGGAAACGAAAGCCCAACGCTCAGCACACCAAACCTTCAGAAAAGAGGAAGAATACTGGCGATTAAAATCCAGGAGCTTGTGGCTGAAGGCTGGAGACCGCAATACATCCTTCTTCCATCGTCAATACAGAGCGAGGCTGATCAGGAACCATATAGCAGAGATCAAATCGCCAGAGGGCACCACCTGCAAAGATTACAATGAGATCAAAGAAGCTGCAGAAACCTACTTCAGGAATCTTTATAGGAACGAAAATCACAGCAATAACGAAGAAGTCGATGACTTCACTGCTAACATTCCCACTCTTATTAGCGCTGAAGAGAACGCAGCCCTCTGCAGGCCAACCACGGAGGAGGAAATTATAAATGTCATCTGGTCCATGGACGCAGACAAGGCTCCCGGGCCTGATGGATTTACAATCCATTTCTACAAATCGTGCTGGCACATTATAAAAGCTGACCTTTGTAAGATGATACGCTGGTTTATGAGGAAAGCCAAGGTGGGCGGAGGAACAAACTCCACATATCTCGCCCTGATCCCCAAAGAAACCAACCCGGAGACTTTTGCAAGGTACAGGCCGATATCACTGTGCAACGCCTCTTATAAAATCCTGGCAAAACTGATTGCTGGCAGGATCAAGCCGCTCTTAAAAAACCTGATCTCTCCCCCACAAGGCGCATTTGTTGAAGGCAGGCATATCATAGATAACGTAATTCAGGTCCAGGAGATCATCCATTCCAGCAAGCTGCGGGGTGAAAAAGGCATGTTGGTCAAGCTCGATATGGCAAGCGCCTTTGACAGAGTGGATCGCTCATTCCTCTGCAAGGTCCTGCTTTCATTTGGATTTTCGCAACAATTTGTCAACCTTATTAAAGCATGCATAGACAAACCTTGGATCGCCCCATTAGTCAATGGTCGCCCCACGAAATTCTTTCAAAGCCAGAGGGGCATAAGACAGGGGTGCCCCCTCTCCCCATCCATGTACATCTTGATGGCAGAAGCGCTCAGTCGCAAATTGTCTGTGGAAAAATTAAAAGGCAGTATTCTAGGTCTCAAGCCCTGTCACGGAGCCGAAGCCCAGAACCACGCGTTGTTCACCGACGATACACTCCTGCTAGGCGGAGCATCCATAAGAATAGCCAGAGCCATTAAAGCAGTCCTTAATAACTATTGCAGAGCCTCTGGGGCATTAATTAATGAAAACAAAACTGAAGTGTATAGCTGGAATGTTGATCAGAGGGAGCTCTCTGACATTACCTCTATCTTTGGATTCAAAGTACAATTAAATTGGGACAGATTCAAGTATCTGGGCCTTCCCATAATATCAGGAGCAAATAAAAGAACGCTTTGGACTGAAATAATTTCGAAATTTAAAGCCAAAATTGCAGCGTGGGGAGGCCACTGGCTGATGAAGGGAGGCAAAGTAATCCTTATCAAAGCAGTGCTGTCGGCGCTACCAATCTATCAGGCAGCGTTCCTCTTAGCTCCAAGAAATGTCTCGGAGCAAATCTCCAAAATGCTCAGAGACTTCCTGTGGCAGGGTGGAAAGGGAAATGAAAAAAAAAATGCACCTGGTTAAATGGGAAGTGGTAAAAAAAACAAGAGCAGATGGAGGCTTGCAAATCAGAGATCCAGCTCTTGTTAATTTAGCAATGGGGGGGAAATTTTTATGGAAACTGATCCATGAACCTACCCATCCAGTCAACGTATTGCTGAGCTCCAAATACAGACCAAACAAAGCCCTTAGCAACCTCCAGAATGTAAATGCAGCTAACAACACGCAGGTGTGGAAATTATGCTGCAGGAGTAGTAAGTTTTTCAATAAACAGGTATACAGGATTCCGGGCAACGGCAAGCACACCCAACTGTGGAATGACAGAATTATGGGGAAAGAACCCCTGAAGGACAAGGAGGACATAGCTGACCTCAGGGATTGGCTGAAGTAGGCAGGAGTTAATACCATATTTGAACTGTCAAAATGGGATCAACGTGGAGATTGGATAGGATGGGATTTCCATGGAGTCCCAGAGAGGTTAACACACCAACAAACTTTGCTAGAAGATTTGTTGGAGGAAGCAGCGCCCACCAACAGAAATATGAAAGACAAATGGGACTGGGGCCAGATAGGAGTGTACACGACAGCAGCAGGATACAGAGCTTTGCAGGAATCAAGAAATAGTAGTCAAAACCCAGCCTTTTGGAAGAATGTCTGGGACCCTCTATCCCTTCCAAAAGTGAACTTCTTTTTCTGGACTTTGGCCCATAATAAAGTCTTGACCGGAGAAAACCTAGAAAAAAGGAACATAGGAGGACCACACAGATGTTTTCTATGTAGCAGTAATGTCGAAACAACCCAGCATCTTTTTCTGGAGTGCCATTTTGCAAAAGAGGTATGGAGTATTATTTTATATAATTTTCAGATTACTATGCCTTCACCAACCTCTGTTGCAGATCTATTTGCCATTTGGAACAGTATCTACCCTCAGAGCATCCCTCTTAAATCAATCTGGAAAAAAATATGGACAGCAATCCCAAAGTACATGTGTTGGCAGCTCTGGCTAGCTAGAAATCAGCAGATCTTCAGAGAGATGAGGCACACTCCACTGCAAGTTGCAGCAAAGGCTAAATCATTCCTTTTAGAAGTAGTTCAACAACAATACTTTAAAGAAGATCCATTACTCTTGCCTGAAGAAAAAAGATGGATTGGCACGCTAGAGCCCAGTCCGCATAGGCAGCTCCTCTCTCCACAAAAGGCAAATCAGGAATGGCGTATAAGAGAAGAAGATGACAAATTCCAACTGTGGTGGCGGTCACAAAAGTTAACCACAATTTTCTTTGACGGAGCGTCCAAAGGGAACCCTGGAGATGCAGGTGCAGGGGGGGTCATATACTCAATTGATGGGATAGCAAAAGACTGCTTCAGCTGGGGACTCGGCCAGAAATCTAACAATCAAGCAGAGATACTTGGGCTCCTAAAAACCTACCACATTGCAAGAGATAATAATAATAAAGAGCCTGAAGATGGGAAGCTTATTTAGAAATGCCAGCCTCAAAAAAATTCTGGACAGGCTGAAGAGAGTACTACTAGATTTTGATACATGTAAATTTTACCATATACTAAGAAAGGCAAATGGTGAAGCCGACCAGCTTGAAAACAAAGGCAGCTCCCTTCTGAAAGGATTGCTAATTGTAAACATTGAAAACACTATTCAAATGCCTTGAATATCAAGCTGATTGAGAACAGCAACAGCCTGGAATCTGAAATATGTATTGTAATGTAACCGGAGCAACTTGGGCATAGATCCAAGGTTTTCAAATCAATAAAATCATAACCGTTTTAGTTAATAATAATAATAATAATAATAATAAAATAAATAAATAAATTAACACATAAAATAATTAGGAATTAAAATATCAAAATTTTAAAAATGAGATTTATAATTATTAAAAAGTATATAAATTAAATATTAAAATTAAAAAAAAATATAATGTGTAATCCTTGTAAAATTATAATTCTAATAAATCAATATAATTAGTAATATTGTGGAATTTTTTTATCCTCTTTTACATATAATTTAATAATATTGCAAGTTTATTTTAGTTTTTAATAATTCTAATTATGTCAATAAGTATATTTATATTGAAATTTAATAATTCTAGTTATGTGAATAAGTATATTTGTATTGATATGAGTATCTTAGATTTTAGAGAACTTTTACTATAAATATAGCATGTATATGTTTGATATTTAATTAAAAAAAATTTCTTCATGATCTCAGTTTAATGAACGTTGGTGATTAATTTTATTAAATTACATGTATTTTAGAAATGAGGATGTGTAATTATTTGTATTATTAAAAGGTTGTGTTTTTTTTGTTGTCAATGAAAAGTGACTTTTAATTTTAAGATTTAAATTCTTGCCAACCTTATTAACACAATTTTCATTATTTCTTGCATTAGAGTCTTAAGCCTATTAAAGTGTATCAATCATTTAATTCATATAACTAAACTAATAAAAATAAAATATCAATATTTAGTAGAAAATGAATCTTTTATTTAAAAAATGATTATTATTCTTATTATAATAATAAGAATAAGAATAAGAATAATTTTATATGAAATACATTATTTTTGTGAAGTATTTTAAAAACTAATAAAAATAAATAAATAAATAAATATAATTTAAATTTTCGAAATAGCATAATTGCAATATAGTAAAATTTATTATCAAAATTCAATGTACCCAAATTTAAAAATAAAATTAAAAATAAAACAAATATCGTAAACTTTAACAATATACTAAATACTATTCAGCATTATTTCTAAAAGAAATAAACACCTCATTTATTTATAAAAATTAAAAATATAACCCATATAGTAAAATCTAACAATATACTAAATACTATTGAGCGTTATTTCTAACAGAAATAAACACACCTCATTTATTTATAAAACACTTAGAGCTAGATAAGATTTTTAATAATATTATTCATACAAATAAAAAAACATTATCTATTTAGCTTTAAATTTTAACAATATTACTCTTATTAAAAAAAACATTTCTAACAATTTAATTTGAAATATAATTGTCCAATCATAAAATTTAGTCCATGAAGCAATCATAAAACTTAGTATATGAAACAATGGTGATGTATATATATGTGTCATATTCCTTTCTTAGTTGATATCATCAATTTACTCCAGCAGCATGTTTTTTTTATATAACGCCTCATTTAATTGGTTAAGTTTTTTTTTTTTAATCATATATTTTATTAATTAATATTATTGGCTTACTTAACAATAATGTTTTTTTTATATCATCTTACTTTTATAGGTTGTGTTATTATTTTGTTTTCCTGCTCTTTATTTTCGTCTTTTTATGAATTGTTTTTTTTTTTTTTTTAATTGTTTTCAAATGAGATATTATGTTGAATTGTATTTCATACTTTCTATCGTCTTATTTAATTTTTATGAAATATAATCATTTTTCCTCAAAAATGTCAATGACAAAATTTGTATTGATTTTGTGAAATAACGTTGTCATCTTTATGTATTTTTCCTCACTATTTCATATCTCTATATCTAATAGCTACATTGAGGTGAGGTGATATCTCCCATGTTCATTCTAACATATTTTTAAATTATGTCAAATTTTTCTTTCCTTGAATTTATAAAACATTGGTGGTATCATTTAACTATTGTTATAGTTTTTAGTTTTACCTTGGTGACATTATCTTACATCATTATCACTCTCTATTACCCCCATAGGTGCAAGCCTAGTCAATCATGTATACTCTCATCTTCTTCTTCTTCCATCCTACCTTTCTTCCCATGTGTTGTCTCCCTTCATACTTGAATTTCTTCCTATTTATTATTTCCCGTCCCACTTGTTGTCTCTCTTTCAACCTCGAAAAACCCTCACAACTATTTTTTTAAAGAATTACTCTAGTAACTAAATCATACCTCCTCAAGTTCAAGAATATTAAAGATCTCATGATAGATATATGAGAAGGAAGGAAGCTAATAATTGGCTTGCTAAATGATGCTTAATATTTACCTCTATTGTTCTTAGATATCGTCACTCCTTTGTCTAATAATTTATTATCTTCCATGAAAATGTTGTCATTTGTCTCCTCTCAACTTCTACACATATAACAAATTTAGGGGGCCTACAAGTGCTCTAGCTATGATGCACTCTTGTTTGAGGGTTTTATATCAAACAAGGAGCTAAACAAAAGTTGAGATATTTGGCCATAATTAGGCATCCCACATTATTTCACGTGTTATAGCTATGCTATATTGTTGTGGTTTGGTTATATTTTGTAAGATTATTCCCCATTAATATTTCCACACCCTTGGGATCTCCATTAAAGAATATACTTACCATCCAAGGCAATGATATCTCTTCCATTGAGATATAAGTATATTATGGTCATTTCTTAATGGGAGATCTATGTAGAATAAGTTGATGCGAAGACTCATGTATGATCTTGAATATTAGATGTTTTCTAATATTGATTAACCTTATGCCATCCCAATTCATGCAATTTTTTATATTGACTTGTTGAATGCTTAGAATATACTCTAGTTAATGTTCTTAGTGCTAAGCATTTTTCTTGAACAATATTTGTTCATCTAATCTAATTTCCCAAAAGGAATTCTATTGAACCATCATTCTATTGGGTTAAGAATTGTTCCATTTAATTGAGATAGTGCATCGTGATTATTACCCACCTAGGTAAAATCGCCATTATCAAATCTATCTTGGAATTCATACCCCTATATCCCTAAAAAGAAAATGTAACGTTGTTTTATATCTTTAGCATGCTTTCCTATAGAGAGGTTTCGATAAAATGTACAAGTAGGCCCAAAAATTATTCTATTTAAGTGAGCTAGTTACTATCCATTGAGTGGGTCATAGCTATTAACCTTTCATAAGAGCTAGAGTGCATAAGACTGTGATTCCACTTAGGGGAGACCATGTGGATTATTGACAATATGTAACCAACCATTGCTTATCTATCCACTATTGGTTCTTTTTGGGTTTTCACCATGTTGGTATGCTTTTTGGTTCCTCATGTTTTTGGGTTTTCACCATGTTGGTATGCTTTTTGGTTCCTCATGTTAAAATAGATATGTTAAAATAGATTTGTGAAAGAAATTCCAATTCCTAAACGGTTCTTTCAGCCATCATATTCTATTCTAGATTTTTGTTTGCACAATATTTCTTCTCATTCGTCCATACCAATGCCTTCTTTAAGCATTCTTCTTCAGTTTCCCGTTCTATTATGCATCAATTTAGAATAATGCTAACTTGAAAAACTTTCATATCTTCTTAAAATTTCTTATTCAGAGAAAATATTACCAAAGAATTCTCTATTACGTTTTTAATTTTTTCTCATATTTCTTTTAATTTTTATTGACATCCATATAAGATGGGACCTTAACTAGAACATACAAATATCCACTAAGTCTACATATTTAATAAATAAATAAAATTATCGGAGGAAAATTTCTCAAATTTGAACGATAAGAGAGCAATTTCAGGCTAGTTTAATGGACAAATTAATATGGAGCAGTGGTTCGAGATGCCACTCATGTCTATCCATGGATGAAATATTTTGATGATTGGTAGGATGTTACTCTGGCTGGAAATACCCGGAAGAAACACAAAACACATGTACCGATTTCCGCGTCCTTCACACGCGTGCTAGATTTGTATGAACCCGAGACGAGCGGCCAGCCTGGTGCAGCAAGTACGAGAATTATTGAAACGATTCAAGGATTTTTAGTTCCACAGAATCAGGCGAGAAGCCAAGTGGGAGTCCCTCCACTAAAATGGGATGCCATGCTTACAAAATATGCACGTACATATGCAAGGGAAAGAACGGGTGACTGCCTACTCCAGCATTCAGAAGGGCCTCTCGGAGAGAACATATTCTGGCGAAGCGGCAGTCGCTGGAATGCTACAGAAGCTGTTGGTGCATGGGTGGATGAGAGGAAGTGGTATAACTATGCAAAAAACAGTTGCAGCTCGGGGCAAGACTGCACCCACTACACTCAGATCGTTTGGAGAACAACCACAAAAGTTGGATGTGCGACCATCAAATGCAAGAGTGGTGACACCTTTATCAGATGCAATTACTATCCTGCTAGCAACTATATTGGTGCCAGACCCTACTGAAACGTCAACAATTAGCACTCATTCTCCGTATTGGATTTACCAGTTTCCCCTTACAATGATTTCATTCTTTCAGAATCCCACCTCTATTCATAATTATTCCATTTTCATTCTTCGAATGTAATTGCACATACCGTTGTTGAGATCGTATTGATTCATGATTTTGGGACTTAAGTTGTTCCGATATTTGAGAAACACATAAATGATTCGCATAATTTTCTAGTACTCAATAAAATTCATCATCGATCCACATTTTCTAGTGCTCAATAAAATTCATCATCAATCGTGGATCAGCCTTAACTGACCATTGGCTAACCTGCTTTATTGTTTTCTTGTGTTTTGTTTAATTAATGAATTAAAAGCTCGTAAAGAATTCTGCATTACTTAGCAAACGGTGTAATTTATCCCGTAGTTTTATTTTAATAGTTGTAATTTGAATTTGAATTCGAATACGAATTTGTTTCAATATCAAAATAATTTGATTATAGGGAAAAATTTGGGAATATACATATTTTGTAAATAAAATTAGATATGAATATTATTAAACAGAACTTCTCCTCAAAGGAAGTGACCTGAATTAGAATTGTTTGTTAATCAATTAATAATCGTGTTATGGAAATTGCAAATAAAACTAGATATCAGTCCTTGCAAAAGGATGCGAATAATAAGGATTTCAGAATCAGTTATGAGTTTTAGTTATTAATCCGCTACCTCACCTAACCAACATCAGTAACTTTTCTGTTTTACGTTGCCGCCGCCAAATATTTGTGCTGCTACGGCCTCCTTTTCTGGTGCACTCGATGCTGGAGCAGTGACTTAATGTAGGCCAAAATCTATAGATCCCGCATTCATCTTTATCTTAACCTGTTATCTGATAAGAATTATGTACAGTAAATTGTGTTGCAACTTGAAACTAGAGCTACATTACAAATAATGCAAACAGAGTGCCATGAAGACGCTTGCAGGGATTGAACGTAGACTATTCTTTTAGTTTTTTTGTCGTCGGCTATGGCTGTTGTGATTTGTATTGACGTTTGGCAGGTATATTGATACGTTGCGGGCGTTAACTCGATAAGTATCCATGCGAATCAGACTAATATAATTTTGAATGGGAATATAGATCCTGTGTGCCTTACTACTAGTCTCAGAAAATTTGAATTCAAAATTATTTTTAAAAATTATTTAAATTCAATTTTTTCTATATGATTGGTGTATTTTTTGAATAAAAGATTAGGGATTATAGTACAGTCTTGGGGTCAAAGTGTCATGATTTTTCATTATTTCTACATTATTTTGTGGTTTTGCAATTTTAATCAAACTATTAGAAATATGCTTAATATTTTTATTTTTTTTAATAAATTTAAAAATAATTTTCTTATTTTCAGGCAACTTGATTCAAAACTATTTGTGTGCTTTCCCAATTTCTCTACATTATTTTTTTGCTTTTACAATTCTAACCAAAATTTGAGGACAATGCTTAATAATTGTTCTGTTTTGCAATTTTAACTCAAATTTGAAGAAACTTAAAAATAATTTATTTTTTTTTACTTTCAGAGAATCTTAACTCTAATTTTCATAATTCCTATGTAAAGGCATTTTATTTTTGGTATGTGTTAGTACTTTATCATTACTTTAAGAAAATTATTTTTGTGATTGCTTATCATTGCTTTGACAGTGACACTGTTATATTATTGCTGTGTCCAATGATATCAAAATTGATACGGGTGTAGACCTTTTGAATAAGATAGGGAAAGGAGAGGCTAAAAAATTCTCCAATTATTGTGCGAGTGGCCATTGCATTGCTCAGTGCTCTCATACTCACGTTCTACGCAATAATGTCAAAATTGAGGTGGTTTCAGGCCCTTTGCTTAAGCTCGCAGGCTGAACAAATTTTGCATTTAATGTTATCATGTGTTTTTTCTGCAGAGTTTTCAGCATGAGGAGAACATTTAATGTTATTATGTTATTTTTCTTCAGAGTTTTCGGCATGAGGAGAACGGAGTACGTATGGGGAATGAGTGTGTAAAGTAAACTATAATGCACAATGAGGAAATTAATTTTGAGTTTGTTTGCCATTGAAACATTCACGTATTTAGCTCTGTGGGAGAGGTGTTGCATAGAGCTCTAATTTTCGCGAGTGCTATGGGGAATGAGTGTGTAAAGTAAACTATAATGTACAATGAGGAAATTAATTTTGAGCTTGTTTGCAGTTGAAACATTCACGTATTTAACTCTGTGGGAGAGGTGGTGCCTATAGTTCTAATTTTCATGAGTGCTTTGACAGTGTGTTATTTCTTTGTCCAATGGTGTTACAAATGATGTATTTGCAAATGGTGTTACAAATGATGTATTTGCAGGTCTTTTGCAAAGGTTGAAAGAATTAGACAAATCGACAATGAACTAGTATATTAATATTTTAATGCAGAAGATGAGGTATGTGTGGGAGAACAAGGATGGATATAAAACTTTAATTAATTTAACTATGAACAATTTTTGAATTAATATTATTATGTTTCACTATGCAAATATTTTATATTTTACTATGAGCTTTGTAGAGGATGATGTATGTGCGGAAAAACATAATAATTAAAATTGTTATGTTTCATTGTGCGGAGAACGAAGTATGTGTGGGAGAATGGTAGTGCATCAAGACTTGTGTGTGGGAGAACGACAGTGCATCAGGACTTTATTCTAAGGGAAAAAATTAATATTAAACTATTGATGTTAATTTGTTATAATTATGTTTTATTGTGTGAAGCTTTCTTGCACGATGCTTTCCTTGTGTAGATATTCTACCGTGAGGAAAGGATAAAATGCAAGAGAAAAGTTAATTTTAAACTATTTTAAAATTATGCTAACGTTTCCATAATGTCTCACTGTATTCCTATGTGCAATGAAACATGTGTAAAAGATGGGGTGTGTATGAGAAATCTAGGGTTTGTGCTAGTGTGTATAACATTCATCTGGGCATCCACTTTTCTCTTTCATAGTAACCATTAGCATTTTGATATTGTGAAAATTCAATAGAAATAAAACAATTTTTTTCGGTTAATGTTGTTATGTTTCTTTCTATGGAGTTTTTGGTGTGAAGAGGACGAAGTATGTATGGGGATGAGGGTCGAGAGGAAACTATATTGCACAATGAGGAAATTACTTTTGAACTTATTTGTAGTTAAAACTTTTACATATTTAACTGTGCAAGAGAGAAGTTGTGTAGAGTTGTGATTTTCATGAGTGTGTTGACAATGTCTTATTTCTCTGCCCAATGGTGTTATAATTAATGTGTTTGTAGGTCCTTTGTAAAGGCTTGGGTGGAGGGAACATTGAAAAATATGCAATAAACTAGTATATTAATATTTTAATGTGGAGGATGGGTACGTGCAGGAGAATGGGGATGCAAAGGAAACTTTAATTACTTTAACTATGAAGAAATTTAAAATTCATGTGATTATGTTTCATTATGCAGAGCTTTTACTATGTGCGGGGTGGGGTATGTATAAGAGAATGGAGGTGAATAGGGAACTTTGTTCTGGAGGGACGAAATTAATTTTAAAATCTTTACCTGTGGGGATATTTTAGTATGCCAACGACATAGTATGTGTAAAAGAGCAGTTGCATAGCTCTTTGTTTTTATAGAGCCATGAATCTCTGCAGTGGATAGGGTATCTGCATGAGAACACTATAATTAATATATTATTATGTTTCGATATGATGATATTTTATTATTATGTTTCAATATGCGAATTTTTTGTCATGCGAAGGATGGGATATGTGCAGGAGAACATGGGTGAATTAGGGACTTTATTCTATAGGTATGAAATTAATGTTAATGTTAATATGTTATTATTATGTTTTAGTGTGTGAAGCTTTCTTGCATAATGCTTTCCTTGTGTGGAGATTTTACTATGTGGAGAAAGGGGAATGTGCAAGCGAAAAAATAATTCTAAACTATTTTTCATTTATGTTAACGTGTATATAATGCCTTAGTGTTTTCCTATGTGCAATGAAAGATTTACAGAAGATGGGGCGTGTGAGAGAAATTTGGGTCTTGCGCTAGTGAGGATAGCATTCGTCTCGGCATCCACTTTTCTCTTTCACAGTAACCATTATTGGGTTGATATTGTCGAAATTTAATAATAACATAACAAATTTATTTGGTTAGTGCTTTCACAATGATAGCAAGACAAAGGTTGATGGTGTAGTTATCTTATGTTGTTTCATTAAACTTTATTCTCCAAACATGAACTTAATTTAAATAGGAACATAACCTCTAATAAACATTAAATAAGAAATATTTATATTTCATTTTATTAAGAAACATTAACTTATGGAAATAAGGACATTAATAAACATTAAATAAAAAACATCACTATGTCCTTTTAAATAAGGTAGAAACTATTAATTTCTTGTGTGATGCTTTCCTTGTGCACAATTTTTATTGTGTGTAAGAGAAAAATTAATTTTAAACTATTTTTCATTTTAAAAGAAATCATCTTTAGCTAATAAGGTTTGTAGCTAACGTGTCTGTAATGTCTTTGTTCTATTTCTTTGGTTAGTGTTTTCTTGTGTGAAAGAAAATATGTGCAGAATACAGGGTTTGTCCGAGAAAGATGGGGTTTGTGCTAGCGAGAATGACATAGGTGCCCAATTTTATCTTTCATAGTAACCATTAGCATGTTGATATTTTAAAAATTTGATAGAAACAGAACAAATGTTTTCAGTTAGTGCTCTCACAGCGAGAGAAAGACAAGATTTGCTGATGCTATTATCTTTTATTGTTTCATTAAACTTTATTTTACAAATAAGAAATTAATTTAAATAGGAACAAAACCTATAATAAACATTAAGTAAGAAACATTACTATATCCTTTTAAATAAGAAACATTAATTAATGGCAATAAGGAATTTAATAAACATTAAATAAGAAACATCACTATTTCCTTTTAAATAAGATAAAAGCTATTGATCATTAATAAGTTTCAATTTCATAAAACTTATTTCCATTCAATCAATGTTATGGATCATTGATAAAATTGTTGATTTTTTGGATTATAATGTTATGTGCTAAGAATATGGGCATATGTTATGACCATTAATAACAAGTTGATCAAAGTGTTCATTTTTCTATGCAACAAGATTTTTGGTTTATTTGCAACACATCATTTTCCTGTATTGTCAGCACAGAACACGATAATCGAATAGGGCCTCCTGATAATCACAATGCTTCTCTTTGGAGCCATCAAGTGCAGTTGGATCATAGCACACTAGTAAACAATATAGGCTCTTCCATGTTGTATGTTTTTCATCGTTGTCGTTCATTTGAACTTTCTCTCTATTGATAGTCTGGCTTTATCTATTGTTGGTTGGATTGTTATGCTACTTTTCTTGTCGCAATTGCAAAATGTTCTATTCTGTAGACCTATTGATTATTTTTCTAGGTTTGTTCGTTGGTTGGTATTTTATAACTCTTACCGATTCATAGCATTTTCCATTTTTGATAAACGATCATTACATTAGATTTGTCATTAGTCCTTGCAAATGAAAATTAATACACTATTTTGTTTGATATGAGCGAAAAAAATTTCAATTCATTTTGAAAAGGATAACATACATGTGCCACCCCTGAAAATGATACCAATTTATGCTAGTGTAATGCTTTTTTAATCATATAATCCTAATATCCAATGAGCTGAAATGGTTTTTGCGTGTTATTTTTTGGTTGTCAGAATGGGATTTGGGAATAACATTGGTTGCTTTCCTTCAATTAAATTGTCATTATTATATGAATTATGGCTATTATATTGCTTATTGTCATTATGGTAATATTTTAACTAAAGAAAACTACTATAAGTTGTCAATATCACATAGAAGGTATTAGAACAATTAAAAAATACAGATAATAATCTATCTACATAAAGATTTATATAGGGACATTTCGTAAATATGTCATTATGCTACCTTTCCTATTAACATATAGGTTAATCATTTTTTACTCTCAAGATTTCAGTTACCCTTATGTCTTGTGTTATACTGTGCAAATGAAAAATAAACGTATTCGCAATATGTGTCCCTTTTACATGTTCATTTTCCATACATACCCCGTTATATACAGATATTCATAGCTCTATAAAATCATAAAGATACACAACTTCTCTCCCGTACATACTCTTTCCTTTGCACAGTAAAAGTTTCGCACAAGGAAAACCTTTAACATTAAATTCATCCCTACAGAATAAACATACCCTATCCTATGCACAGTGAAAGCTTCGTGCAATGAAACATAATAATATTGATTCAAAATTTATTCATATTTAAATTAATTAATGTTCCATGTTCATCCCCTTTCTCTTTAATATATCTCATCCTTCGCAAGAATTCATAACTCTGTAAAATCCCAGCTCTTGCAAAGTCGTTCAATGCCTCTCTTGGATATTTGTCATTGTATGGATGAATAGTGGGTGCAAGTGTGTTGACATTAATGTCAATGGGGTAGAATTGTTTGATATTATTTATATGTGAAGCTCATGGGGAGTCCTATGGTTTTTGTTGTCTCTTATAGAGAATCATCATAGTAGTAGGCTTACATGAGAAGCCATAAAAGGATGACCATGGTGGTTGGGAGACCCATACTTTGGAGGAGATTATGCCTTAATATATTATCTCAAATACTAATGGAATTAGGACTACTGATTAGTTGTCTAATAGAGATTTCCAACAGTATATGGAAGTCCAGAAATAGCCTCCTGGATCAAAAGTTATTGACTGCCGAAGATAGGCTAAAGTCCTCAAAATGCTGAAATATTGGTGCACACGTGGCATATTGGGACCTCGGGAGAACACAATATTGAAGGTCGAGGTCTTAGGGGTTTTGGAATGTGAGAACATCAGAACCTCAACTCATATGGTCATTGGAACTTCGGCACCACAAAACATCAAGAGCCGAATTTCAGAAGGCCTGATATCAGAAGGACTGAGCAAGTCATATCGGAGGTCAGAACCTTGCAGCAGACGGATATTACAATATCGAAAGGTCGAGGCCATTGAAACCTCAATACATCTTAAAAATTGAATTTTGAGATGTGATGATACATGGAGTTTTTGATATTATTAAAAACGTTGAGGGATGGAGAGCAAGATTAACAAATGTTTTCTCTGCAAAACCAAGGCTTGACGGGACCCTTTCTCTCTCCTCTGTTAAGAGACATGGCAACATATGATTGGCCCTATGTAGTTGACATGGCAGTGACGTCAACATGACACAGCTCTATGGTGGACACGTGGTGGCTTGATTCAGGATTTTCAATAACTTATTGGGACAAATCTGGGTGATATGTATCACCACTAAAAAGATGCCACATGGAGACGATGACTTCAACATGATGTCATCTCGAAGGCTGGAACATTGGAGGTCAGAATTTCATAACCTCTTATCGAATCCTTTTTGAAAAATTTCTGATCTAATGAAAGGGGCTCCGATGAGACTAGCATATGGTTGTGAGAGACTCAAAGGACCGAGGGCATAGAGCAGAGTCAACACCTAAGTGGTGAGTGACGCCACGTGGAATATATTTGGGAGGGTAGAGATTTTGGAACTCCTCCGTAATTGAAATAAGAGGAATTTCCAATATGGGGAGCTATGATGTGGTGGTGCTTGGTCAAGGAGACTAAAAGAACCAAGGACAAAGAGAAGTCAATAAAGGAAGATTGGTCCCCAGTAAGATTTGAATGCCTTAACACCTAAAAGCTATGTTTTTGGTAATAGCTCCTGGTCATATGAAAAAAAAGGGGTCTAAGCGTGAAGGGGCTTAGACACTCGGGACCTCGAAATTTCGTAACATCACTTTTAGTAAAATTTATGATATGGGAAGCCATTATATTAGTGTTCAGAGGAGAATGAAGGCCCCCTCACAATGAGTGGTCCTATGGTGTGTAAAGAAAAAAGGGGCTAACAAGGGGCTGAAGGCCAATTAGAACCCTGCATTTTTGTAATGTATTTTCTAATAAAAGCTACAGAATGTTGAAGCCTTGAAATTTTAGCACGAAGGTATTGAAGTACGAATGAGTTGGTTGCTGAGTAAATGAGCACATAAGAGGCTGTTCGATGGAGTCTATGGTGATTTTTGAAGGCAGGAGACCATGACAGAGAGGACCATAGTTGCAGAAGGAAGAGTGCTGGTCCTGCCTTAATCTAAAAAAGCTACCTTTGATCTTCTTGTGCATGTCTTAGTGTATCAAATGAAGAGGAGAGAAGCCATATTGAGGTACCACAAAGCTTAGAGAGCCATCAATAAGCATGGGAGGCCTCGTTGAAGTGTACAATATTGATTTAGAATTAATTCTTAGCATGAAGAACCACACAGAGAGTCAATAAAGTGCTGAGGTTTCAATATTCAAAGTTTAATGAGGTAGCAAAATTGTAGCATCATATGCAATAGTAGCATGGAGGAGCTACATAGAGTTACACTTGGGAAGTGAGGGAACAAGAAGGAAAGGTAGCATTGAGTAGTGTCCAACTGAGGAACAAAACCAGTGATTTCCATTAAGAGAATTGGAGGAAGAGAGTATTGTTGCAAGTGCTGAAGAATGAGAGTAGAGTTTGTGTGAGCAGAGAGACTAGCCCAAGTGTTGAACTGGAGCAGTGTGTTGCAGAGACCATATGGAAGAGAATGCAGAAGTTCGAAGAATATGGATCTGTTGGAGGAGGCCAAGAGATACTGCAGAACAATGAAGGATTGAAAACAATGGAGGATTGACAGAAGAAGTTGATTCTGCAGTAAACCAGTTTTGTAGTTTCTATATTTGTATGTGCTTCTCTTTTCAGTTTGAAAATTGTATGAAAAGTATAACAGTGGCAAGAACAGGTGGTAGCATGTATTCATAAAAGGTTGGTGCCTCTTAACAAGTAGGTGATTGATATCTTAAAGGGGTCAGTGCCTCCTATGAGTGGGTTCTCACAAACAAATGGATGTAATTAAGTAGGTACTTAATTTACATCATAAAAAAAAAAACAGATTAGTGCTTTGGGTTTCCACGCGAAAATACCGGTGTCAATATGTGTATGCTTCTCATGTGATGGATTGTATGGACATATGAATTTTTCATCTTGTTTTTCATTTTATTTAGGTATGAATTTTCTCATAGGTATTAGATAGTAGAGGAAAGAACTAAAAACATATTCAGTAAAAGTCTTAAGAGTCCCCCTATTATTGATTCGCCCCCGAGGTTCTAAGAGATTAGAGGTTTAGAACCTCGAGAACACAAACCATCAGGAGCTAAATTTCGGAAGGCCCAATATCAAAAGGAATGAGTAGGTCATATCGAAGGTAAAAAACTTCAAGTAGGTGGATATCAAAATATCGGAAGGTCGAGGCCATCGGAACCTCGAAACTTCTTAACAATTGAATTCTAAAAAGTTATGATACATCAAGTTACTGATATTATTAAGGGTGTCGAGGGATAGAGAGAAGGATTAAAAAAGGTTTTCGCTGCAAAACCAAGTCTTAACGGGACCCTTTCTCTCTCCTCTGGTAGGACACATGACAATATGTGATTGAACTTGTTTAGTTGACATGGCAATGATGTCAACATGATGTAGTTGTATGGTGGACACGTGGAAGTTTGATTGAAGAACCTATTGGGAAAAATCCAGGTGACATGTGTCACCATTAAGGATATGCCACATGGAGATGATGACTTCAACATGACATCATCTCGAAGGTTGGAACATTGGAGGTTGGAATTTCGTAACCTCTTATTGAAGCCCTTCTTAAAAAGTTGTAATCCGATGAAAGGATCTTTGATGAGACTAGCATATGGTTGTGAGAGAAGCAAAGGACAGAGGGAAAAGAGCAGATTCATCACCTAAGTATTGAGTGACACCACGTGGGATATATTTCGAAGTCTGGATATTTCATAACTCCTCCGTAATTGAATTAAGAGGAAGTCTTGATATGGGGAGCTCTGATGTTGTGGTCGTTGGTCGAGGAGACTGAAGGAGCCAAGGGCGGAGAGCAATTACCAAAGAAAGATTTCCCCATGGTAATATTTGAAGACCTTAGCACCTAAAAGCTAAATTTTTGGTCATAAATCCCATTCATATGAAAAAAAACAAGAAAGGGTCTAAGCATGAAGGGGCTCACAACCTCAGGATCTCACAATTTTGTAACCTCACTTTTAGTAAAAGTTACGATATGGGAAACCTCGATATTGGTGTTCAGAGGAGAATGACGTCTCAGTTACAATGAGTGGTCCTATGTTGTGTAAAGAAAAAATGGGCTAAGAAGAAGGGACCTAAGGCCAATTGGAACCCCGCAATTTCGTAATGTCTTTTCTAATAAAAGACACAAAATGTTAAATCCCTGAAAATGTAACAAAAAGGTATTGAAGGATGATTGAGTTAGCAGCTAAGTAAAAGAGCACATAAGAGGTTGGTTGATGGATTCTATGGCAACTATTGAAGGAAGGAGACCGTGATAGAGAGGACCATAGTTACACAAGGAAGAGTGTTGATATTGCCTTAAGCTAAGAAAGATACCTCTGGTCTTCCTGTGCACGTCTCAGTGTATCAAATGAAGAGCAGAGAAGCCATCTTGAGTTACTGCCAAGCTTAGAGAGTCATTAATAAGCATGGGAGCCTAGGTTGAAGTGTGAAGTATTGACTGTGAATTAATTCTTAGCATGAAGAACCACACAGAGAGTCAATAAAGCGCTAAGGTGCCCTTATTCAAATTTTAATGAGGTAGAAAAATTGTAGCATCATACACAATATCAGCATGGAAGAGCTACACAGAGATACACTTGGGGAGTGTGCGAACATGAGGGAAAGGTAGCATTGAGCAGTTTGCAACTAAGGAATAAAACCAATGATTTCCATTGAGAGAATTGGGGGAAGAGAGTATTGTTGCAAGTGCTAAAGAATGAGATCAGAGTGTGTGTGAGCAGAGCAACTAGCCCAAGTTTTGAACTGGAGAAGTGTGTTGCAAAGATCCCGTGGAAGAGAATGGAGAAGTGTAGAGAATAAGGATTTGTCGCAAGAGGCCAAGAGAGATTTCAGAACAGTGAAGGGTTGAGAACAATGGAGGATTGAGAGCAGAAGTTGATTCTGCAGTAAACGAGTTAGGTAATTTTATATACTTTTATGTACCTCTGTTTTCAGTTTTAAAATTGTATGAAAAGTATAACAATGGCAAGAACAGGTGGTGGCATGAATTCATAAGATTTTGGTGCCTCTCAACAGGTATGTTCTTGCTATCCTAAGGGGGTCAGTGCCTTTTGTGAGTGGGTTCTCACAAACAAATTAATGTAATTAATTAGGTGCTTAATTTACATCATAACAACAAATAGATTGGTTTCTTTTTCCCTTTAGGTTTCCATGTGAAAATACCTGTGTCAATATGTGTATACTTCTCATGTGATGGATTATATGTACACATGAATTTTTCATCTTGCTACTCATTTTCTTTATGTATGAATGCTCTCATAAGTATTAGACAGTAGAGGAAAGAACTAAAAACATATTGAGTAAAAGTTTTAAGAGTCTCTCTATTACTGATTCAGCTCTGCCTCTCAGTAATTCATTATTCCAACAGCCTCACCCCCCCATATTTTGTAAAAACACATCAATTCTATTATTGTTGGGTAGAGAAATAACACACTTCGAAAGTATCAAAGAAAACGACAGGTTTATGCAAACAAATTAACATTAATATTTTAACATTAGTTTCCCTATGAACCCCCATTCTCTCACAAATAATATTTCCTAATTTCTTCCCTGCTGAATAAATTTCCCAATGCACATTCATTCTCCCGACATACCCTCTCTTTCACACAGTAAAATCTCTGCACAATGAAAAATAATAATATTAATTATTATGTTCTCCCACACATAACCCGTCCTTTGTAAATATTCATAGCTCTATAAAATTAGAGCTCTACGAAAACGCTCTCCCGCACATACTATGTCCTTTGCAAAGTACCACATACTTTGTCTTCTGCACAGTAAAAGCACAAGGGCTCCATTTTGTATTAGCTGAGAGCACAACCTTTGATAAATTAATAAGTTTTGTTCAATTATTTTTCCTCATAGCTATATTTTGAAAAGTTCCAAATGGAAAGGAGTTTAAAAATTCACCAAATAAATGCTCTCCCTGTTGCATAATGAACCTACACCTTCCTATAACTATTAACAAATGCTTGCACGGATAAATTTCAATCTACGAAGAGTAAAAACCGAGATTGTTTGATCATTGGTTGTTTCTCAGATTCATGATTTATTGCAAAATACATCTTCCATTTTCAATTGTGCTTGAATGATATCTCTAATCTATATTATATTTTATTTCTTTATGTTGATCATTTCTTACTTTTCATATGATATTTAGAGATGCCATTCAGGCCCAACTGAAAGTTGGAGGTGTGGTCTTATGCAATGTCAATTTTTTGGAGAATAAAGTCATCTATGCATTAACGTTATTCGTAGATCCACTATTCTACACAAATTATGAGCTCTATGCAATATGTGTAAGAGTAATCTGTGCGCTGTAGTGGAGTGATGGAAATTTGAGTTCAATGAATAGATGCATCACTCAAATGATGGAGAGGGAGGAAGAATGGATCTAAAGACCTAAGAAGGGTGAGGTGTTGAAAGACTACTCTTTTGCTAACTATTGGAGGAATGGCTCAACCAAGAAAAAGGTGCGAGGGTCTAAGTTTTATGAAGCTTTTGCGGCGTAATTTTAACAAGTAACATGTCGATAGTTACATTATCCAGGTGTTGATCATACATTCTTTTTCGACTTGCATATTTCCAATGAATATTGGAATATTTCATAGTTCTCTCGGGGCTCATTATGAATTATTTTTCTCATGGTTGTCAAAATCAATACTCTGTTTTGAGAACTATGCATTTTACTCGTTAGCATAAGAATCATAAATCAAAATGTCTACATTTTATAAATCCTTTGTGGTGTGATTGTAACAAGTAATGTGTTGTTAGCTCCAATGTGCAGGTGTTGATCATGCATTCTATGTTTCCAATGCATATTCGTATAGTTCATAGTTCTAGGGGGACTCATTGTGAATGGTTTTTCTCATAGTTGTCAGAAGCAATAGTTTTTTCTGAGAATGGTGTGTTTTGTTAATTAGTGAAATAATTATGCATTGTTGTAGCGGCCACAACCACCCTCCAAATTTTTCGCTCGCATGCAAATTTCATAGCCTACCTTGTATCCTGCGATCGATTGTCCTTGGTCACTTGTTGGTAAGCTGATGATCACAAGCTTCCCCTCCTCGATCTTAAGAGTTGTTCAAGTTCTCATATTTATGCAGCATGTCTCATCCTTGGGCATAAGGATTGTTGTTTGTCATTTAAATGAAATGTTGTTTTGCATTAAGAGGGATCTTGTATGTATGAATTGTTTTAATTACATAAACATGTTTCACACTCACTTCACACACTCTTATCACGAAGGTTGTTGCATCAAGCAAAGTATGTTTTATACATTTTGGATGGTCTACATTGTATCACTAAGTTTTCATGCATGATCATAGTTGAATCCTATCACTGATTACATACATTTCACTAATATCGCACTTAGCTCATGTCCCGAGAAACCTAGCCTCATCTCGCTTCCCAGAACTATGCACTTTGCATCTATAACCCTCAAGATTTCTCCCTTGTCTGCTTGAACTTTGCAGTGGGCAGAGACCCCAGTCTCCCTTGGCACCCAAAACTACGCAGTGGTTTCCTCCAGTGTCCCTCCCCCAGTTGGAACCCACTATCTCCAAAAACTACACAGTGTTGTCCCTCAACTTCTTAGTCTGCCTTGCAACCTGAAACTACATAGATGTGTCCTCCTAGAACCTATCCTGCAATAGCGCCTTGCATCCAGAAACTCCGCAGTATTTCCTCTCAGCTGCCCGGGCTGCACTGCACTCAAAAACTGCATAGAGGTGTCCTCCCAGGACCCCATCCTGCATCAATGTCCTATGCCTCAAAACTGCACAATGTTTTCCAAGCTTCCCTATATGTTCTGCATTCAGAAACTACGCAGATGGGCATCCCAAGGATTCATCTCGGCAACAATCACTGCCCATTAAAACTATGTTGATCTATCTCTTAGTGACTATAGGAAAAGATGACATGTTGAGATCACTCCGAAGGAGTTGAGGAGAGGGACCAAGAGACCAAGTGATGGAAAAATATCAGGACCACATGTAAACTCTGTTGAATGCATGATCATCTTGAGGGTAAGTATGCTAAGTAAAGAACACCTTTCGAAGCACATATCTTAATTGAGTTTGCAGGACTGGTTGTCATTGTCATATCATCATTTCTTCAGTAACATGCATGTGCGCAAACAAAAAATTCATTTCACGCGTTTCCTCTACATTTCTTGCTTCATTTTCGCTTCTTTGACCAACTGTCATCTTTGACATGTTGATTGTTATGTTATGTTTGTGAACTTGTTCTGGTGATATCGAAGGTTTGCCTTTGTGTGCATGAGTTGTTTTTACTATGTAAACACCCATCACACTCACACACAATGTTGTAAGCATTGTTGCACAAGTGTTGTCACGTTCATTCGAAGGTCTAACCCAAGTGTTGCACTTGTTTGTTTTACCATTAGACAGTCCTGCAGAGGGTCATGCTGAGTAGATGTTGCCTTGTCGGTTTGAGGTGTCTTGTCGTCGAGTCATGTTGAGTGTGTGTTCGCAAGGTCATGTATACATGAGTTCACTGGCTCCCACACTTAGTCTTTTTTCCAAAGATCTGTCGACTGGATCACCCTCCATGAACCGAACCTCCACTGAGATACACTACCCAGTCTCAGCCCTCAATGGCCTTACACTATTGCCCAGAAATATGTAGAGATTAAGGGTGTCCTCTAGGAAGTTTGCACTACATAGTTCCATAATCAAGTCAGCTAATGGTCACCCGGAATAACACAGAAGTTGTCGAAGAATCCATTTCAGTCTGCGCTTCCCATAAGCCTATCCATCAAGCCTCCCGCTGTTCAACCAAAATATTTGACTTGAGATTTGACCTAGGGCTGCACTCATCTCCAAAACAATGTAGTAGTTGTCTAACTTGCTTACTTGCACTACCTACAGAATCTACGTAGACATGAGGGGCAGGCACCTACTGCATGTCACTGAAATGTCCCGGGAAATTGCACAGTTCTTCTAGGTAGTCCCCCTACTGGCTCGCTCTCCATTCCTACTGAAAATTGTGCAGTTTTCATTGATATTCTGCCTGCTACGCGACACTCCGCTTAGCCCGAAAACTACACAGTCATGTCTTGCTTGACTACCTCCCAGAACTGCGCAATTTTGATCAATAAGCTCCCGTAGACTGATCCTGGCCTCCTCCACGAAACTGCACAGTTTTCAATGTCAACCATGGTCCAACATCCCATTGTGACAAGGATTACCTCAACATGAAAATCAACCATGGTCAACGATGTTTATTTTAGTGTTTATAATATTTATCTTAGGGTTTATATACCTTCGATTTATAGTATTTGTCCCTTGGGTTTAATATTATCCAACCATGGTCAACCATGGTCAACTATGGTTAATCATGGTTAACCATGGTCTAACGTCACATTGTGACAAAGATTGATTCTATATAAAAATCAATCATTGTCTCAACCATGTTCAAACGTCACATTATGACAAAGATTGTCTCAATATGATAATCATCGTCAACCATGGTCAATCATGGTCAACCATGTTTTATAAAATCAAACATGGTTATCCATGGTCAATCATGGTTAACCATGGTCGAACATCGCATTGTCATAAAGATTGTGTTGATATGAAGATCAACCATGGTTAAGCATGGTCAACCAAGGTCCATGTCTCATTGTGATAAGGATTATCTCAATATGAAAATCAACCATGGGTAACCATGTTTATTTTAGTATTTATAATATTTTTCTTAGGGTTTAAATCTCTTGGGTTTATAATATTAGTCCCTTGGGCTCATAATCCCTTGGGGTTTTCATATTAATCCCTTAGGTTTATAATATCAATCATGGTCAACCATGGTCAATCATAGCCAACCATGGTCAACCATGGTCGAATGTCACATTGTGACAATGATTGTCTGAATATGAAAATAAACCATGGTCCAACGTCACATTGTGACAAAGATTATCTTAATATGGAAATCAATCATGGTCAAGCATGGTCCAATGCCGCATTGTGACAAGGATTGTCTCAATATGGAAATCAATCATAGTCAACCATGTTTATTTTAAGGTTTATAATATTCACCTTAAGGTTTATAATTCTTGATTTTATAATTTTATCCTTTTTGTTTATTATTCCCTTCGGTTTATAATATCAATCCCTTGGGTTCATATTCCTAGCATTTAATATTATTGTCTCAATATGAGAATCAACCATGGTCCAATGTCCCATTGGGACAAAGATTCTGTCAATTTGAAAATCAAGCATGGTCAAGCATCGTTAAGCATGGTCTAGCATCACATTGTGAAAATCAACCATGGTCAACAACCATGGTCTATCGTCAAGGATAGTTTGTATATGAAAATCAAGCATGGTTAACAACCATGGTCAACAATATTTATTTTAGTGTTTATAATATTTATCTTAGGATTTATCTAACTTGGGTTTATAATATTAGTCTTTCGGGTTTAATATTATTCAAACATGGTCAACCATGATTAACCATGTTTTACAAAATCAATCATGGCCAAGCATGGTCCAACGTCTCATTGTGACAAAGATTGTCCCAATATAAAAATCAATCATTGTCTCAACCATTGGCCAATGTCCCATTGTACCAAGGGTTGTCTTAATTTGAAAATCAACCATGGTCAACCATGTTTATTTTAGTGTTTATAATATTTATCTTAGGGTTTATATACCTTGGGTTTATAATATTAGTCCCTTGGGTTTAATATTATTCCCTTGGGTTTATAATCCCTTGGGTTTTTGGTATTAATCCCTTGGATTTATTATTTCATTGGGTTCATAATATCAGTCCCTTGGGTTTATTATTCCCTTGAATTTTTAATATCAATCATGGTCAACCATGTTCAATCATAGCCAGCCATGGTCAACCATGATCGAATGTCACACTGTGGCAATGGTTGTCTCAATAAGAAAATCAACTATGGTAAACCATGTTCCAACATCGCGGTGTGACAAATATTGTCTCGATATGAAAATCAATCATGGTCAAGCACGGTCAACCATTTTCCAACATCACATTGTGACAAGGATTGTCTTAATATCGAAATCAACCATGATCAACCATGTTTATTTTAGGGTTTATAATATTTATCTTCGGGTTTATATACCTTGGTTTTATAATTTTTATCCCTTGGGTTTATAATATCAATCCCTCAAGTTTATTAATCTAAGGGTTCATATTCCTAGGGTTTAATATTATTGTCTCAACATGAGAATCAACCATGGTCTAGTGTCGCATTGTGACAAAACTTCTCTCGATTTGAAAATCAAGCATGGTCAACCATGGTGTCATGTCACATTGTGAAAATCAGCCATGGTCAAGAACCATGGTCAACGATGTTTATTTTAGTGTTTATAATATTTATCTTAGGGTTTATCTACCTTGGGTTTATAATATTAGTCTCTTGTGTTTAATATTATTCAACTATTATCAACCATGGTCCAACGTGAGATTGTGACAAAGATTGTCTCAATATGATAATCGTCGTCTACCATAGTCAACCATGTTCAACAATATTAATATTAATATTTAATTTTATATTAATAATATTTATATTAATATTTAATTAACAATATTTATATTAATAAATTTTATTTAAATAACAATATTATATTGATAAAATATTAATAATAATTATTAGTTAATTATTTTTCAATGAATTATTATTAATAATGGATGAATTATGACAAAAATTTCCTTTTAAACTGCTCGACTCTTACTCACATTTGCTCTCAATTCCCTAATATTTGTAACACTTCCAATCTTCTTGACTTATTAAGTGAGCCCAACTATAGCAATTTTGGAGCACTTCTTTCCCTTCTTTTTGACCATAGAAACAAAATTTTAAAGAATCACAATTAAATGCTTTTTATTTTCTTGAAGTCAGATAGACCACATTAGTCTTAAAAGACATTAATCATCATCACCATCATCAATATTAATTAATAGTAATAATAATAGTAATAGTAATAGTAATTAATAATAGTAGTAATTTCAATTAATAATAATAATTACATCGTAAGTTGTTTCCCTTTGAAAAGAACTCCCTAGTTGCCACCGTGTATTATTGTGCATCGTGGATTTGTGTGTTAGATGATTAAATGAATTTTCATCGTTGATGCAAAACTAAAAATAAGTTGACGAAGAAATAACAATTTAGAATGATCTTGCATTCGTCTCTCTGTAACGGTAATACATTCACATGGTCACTCTCACTATAATTGTATAAGATAGAATCTTTGTATGGTAAATGATCACGCTTAGTTTTTGGTATGGTTATGATATTGCTCGAAGGTATTATTACAATGATCTCACGTCTCTAAATGGTTCCTCCAAATTATTTCATTACATAATGTGTATACATGGTAAGGTATCCTCTGCATTATACGGCATCCTCAGCGTTTTTGGTGGTACGATATTGTATTATGGCTCAAATTCTTGTTGGATCACAATCAATGGATAATGTTATTCTACATCATATATTGCAGAGACCTTTGTAAGATCCAACAATGAATTTCATATTTTCTTTAATTCATATATATGGCCATTTTCTAACAGTTTGTGTATTTGAAGCATTATATATTGCCATTTCCTAACAATTTGTGTATCTGAAGCATTATATATTGCGATTTACTAACAGTTCGTGTACCCAAAATGCTTCAGGGATCGTCTGCCAGAAATATGGAGAATACACATTTATCTGGACATGTCTTTATATTGATCTTGCAAACACCCCATGGAAATATCTTTATGTTGATGTTGCAAGCAGTACTCGTCTCATAATTTTAATTACCTAGTTATGATGGAAAAAGTCGAGCCAAAAAAAGGGGAAGAGAAATTGCAAGGTTGCAGTTATTCACCATTATACATGAGGCTTCCATATTTTTATTCTTCACTTTTCCCTTGTGCTACCACGTTTCCTAAGTCAATACTACAACCTCGGCATTGGTGCGGCAGGTCATCCCTCGCCCAAAATTACTCTTTTGTTCTATAATTGACTGTGTAGATAGTTAGGGTTAATTTCTTTTACAGTGAAGAAAAATGGCTTCAACCAGCTTTGATATATGATTTTGTTTCCATTTTTTAATGGAAAATTCCATGGCCTGTCATGGCCGCATACACTAAAATAATATTTAAATTTAAGGACAACATAATTTACATATTGCTTTTACTGCAGCAAGCACCTTATGGAGTTATAGTTTTGCAACAAAATTTTGTCTTTTCAACTTGACTAAATTTTTATTCCATTTCTATGCTATGTTATTGTTGAACCTGTTAGCTCCATTAAGTTTTGCACAATTGCTGCCTACAATTATGGAATTGCAGTCTTTCCTTAACTTATGGAAACCAACTGCAGTAGTTTCCTTAAGTTAAGAAAAGAAACTGCAATTACTAAATTTATTATTAGGAGCTACTATAGTGGTCCATCACTTTGATTCGAGTTCTCTGCCTTGATTTGTGGACATCTAACACATAGCTATTAGAAGCTTGATGGAAGCTTAGCTATATGTTCATCTGTTTGGTCCCCAAGCTAATATCCCAATCCCCTTCAGTTTTACACCATCTAGCTGAGATCGCAGAGCTTGGAAGTGCCTCCAGATCAACTGCATTCTTTTCTTTTTGCTTGAGCAGCTGGAGCGTGGTTTTTCAGAAGGAAATTGCATCAAGAGTTTCACCAATGGCTGGAGGTAACTCGTATCCCTGGGCATTAAGTCTCAACGATTCTTTTCAGTTCTTTCTGCATGCAGAATCGCTGTTTAAGTTTATGATTTTCTAACATTTGGTATCAGAGCCCTTTTACCTCTGCCTTGCTGTAGTTGGCCATAGCACCTTAGTTCTGACATACGCATTTGATTGTGTTTATATGCATGCATTTGATCTCTCAAGGAAAATAAAGCTTACTGTAAAAATACTGCATTGTGTATTATGTGCATATGCATGTTTGGCCAAATGCGTAAAGAGATTTTACCAATCGGCAAATGAAATTTGCGTCGAAACAATTTTCCAGCATCTAAAAGTACTGTTTCAATGCCTGTCTTTGTGTTTTATTTTTGAGTTTTTGCTTTTGAATAACATTCCCGAACTCTGGAGCTTTCTTCATATCAGTAAGATCCATATTGGATCTTTCTGTTGATGGGGTCTTTAAGGAGACAAAATATGCATGTCAGAACAAAGCTTCTCAAATTCCCATATAAGCATGTTCATGATTTGTTTTTGCTTCTGCTTCGTTTTGTATCATGCGATGATGGTATTCTCTCGCCTGCTTGGTGCATATGTTTACTAGATCCAATAGACAATGTTTTCAATCTTGAAATTATCATAGTTCGCACTTATTTACATCTAATCTTTGATGGACAAAATGGTAACTGTAACAGTTTCCTTTCGAGTTTATAATGATAATCACATTATTGGGTTTCATATGCCCTCTGCGGCTTTCTTAGTAATAATTCGTGGAATGACGTTGTTTTCTATTCGATCACTCATGATTTATTTACATTTTGGTCTATTTACTGTGTACGAAGGTTGCTTACACTTCCTTGAATATGTCTTATTTTCATACCAATGCTCGCTATCTGTAACCAGGCATACCTTCAAGAGCCAACGGGCACTCTATAATTATTTTTAAGAATGTGTAGTTGTTATGTACACACATGCCTTTTCCAGGGACCGATATAATTGATATAACTATTAGTTTGATTTCTTTTACTTTCTACAATGTTATTTATTTATATATGTAGATCTGGAAATTTGTATGCCAACCCTTTCCAAGGCATTTACTTATAATGGAATTTCTGTGTGCGTATTTCCATTCCAAATATCAATAGGAATGAGTACAATAGTAATTTCTTACTTGATAATTTTCTAAATGATTAAATACAACTTCGTCATCCCGATTGCGAGGTAACTGGCTCCCTTGTTAGTTTCCTCTGCAACCCAAGGATAAGACACAGGTACCTGGGTTGGACGGTCTACATAAGGTCTCTCGACCTTCACTCGAGTAACCAATCCCTTTATTTCATTTTGTTCTTACCATACAATATCAAGAAAAATGACAGTTGGAATTTATAATCGGGAGTTATGATAATTAAGTTTCCAATTACTTCTTAATCGAACTAAGTAAGTTATTTTTTAATTTTAAAATTATGGGCCAATCAAATACTATACTTTATGCACTCTTTCACATAATAAATAGTAACATTCAGAATTAGAATGCAAAAATCCTTGATTAGGAAATCTTGGACAAATTTGACTGTTTTGGTTTTCTGTAAAGATTTTGTTGGATGGAAAAACATGCTCAGGTCAAATGTTGGCATTATGATCTATCGTTATTCGTGAAAGGAGGGCCTATAATTACATCAATTATGAATTTATAAATTGTTATTAATTGGATTTGCTTGCAAATAATTCCCATAATGCTGAAATGAACATTAGTTCATTTACTAATGAATATCCAATGTAATGACAATAGGTTGAAATCCATATTGGTTCAATTTTTATTTTATTATTTTGAAGTTATATTTAATTGTGGAGGCTCACATGAAATTTTATATAAATATATAAAAATAATATTTCAAATTTGCAGTTTTGTTTGCAAATTGTTTAGAGCCCATTTTGTAATTAATTTAAGAATTAGTCTTAAATAAATTATGTGACAGTTAGACTAAGGAATGTAAATTTGATTTTAATTTTATTTATCTTGTGAGCAAAATAGCTTGTTTGCTGGTCAATTTTTGTTGTTTTATAAACTTAAGGACGGAGCCTGAAGTCAAGCTAGCTAGCCTTCGAACTGCATTTGCTATGCAAGTGCAAAGTAGATCAACGCTGCTTCAGTCAATCTCCGGGTTAAGTTTATAAATTGAACAATCAATTTGTAGTCATTTTCGGTAATGCTGACTGCTTTAACCTTAATTTTGATTTTGCTGGAAAATTATTACAATTATATGGAGTTTATTAAAATGTAATTTTGACTTACTCCTTTCAGTAAACGTTATTTTTCTCTCTGGTTAGGTTTTGTTTATGCAGCAAAATAATGTCTAGTGATCCATATAATTTTAATTAATTAGAGAATAGCCACAGCATCTTTAATTAAATAAAATTATATATTTTGATTGGTTAGATCACATAAAGATTATTTAGACATTAAATTGTAATTAATTACACTGAATATAATAAATTTTATCCCACAGGAATCTTTATTATATTTATGTAATTAATTAGGATAAAATTTCATAACCTACCCACAGGAGTTATGAATTAATAAGTTTTATCATAAAGTTTTATTGAATCTGTTTGAATTAAAAATTTAGCCCACAGGCAATTTTTATGTCATTTGATTCAATTCTTTTTAGCATGATTTACATTGGTAAAACATGAAAGTTTATTAAGCCTCAATTTTAACATAAGCATGTGATTCTTTATTTTGATGCAGCAGTACAACCTGCAAATTTCTCTGAAATTCGTTGTGACATTCCCGAACTTAAGGAAATAATCTCATTTGTTTGTTATGAATCTAATATGGTTAACGTTAATATTAACACATGGTGGATTGATTCTGGATCAACAATTCACATTTCGAATTCCTTGCAAGGTTTGCAAAACCTAAGGAAGCCAGTGGGAAGTGAGCAAAGCATCTTATCAGGAAACAAGATGGGCTCGCATGTGGAAGCTATAGGAACATGTTATTTAACTTTAAGTAGTGGCTTTGTTTTGGAATTAGAAAAGACCTTTTATGTTCCAAGTTTCTCTAGAAACTTGATTTCAGTTTCAAGGCTTGTACCTTTTGGATATTCCTTAAACTTTTCAGAAAAATCTTTCAGTCTATTCTATAAATCTGATTATGTTGGGAATGGTATTTTGTCTAACGGTCTTTACTGCATTAATTTACAAAACAATGTCACTTATGATTCAATGCATGTTCACACTGGCACTAAAAGATGTGTTATCAATGAAGATTCCTCTACATTATGGCACCGGAGACTAGGTCATATCTCCATAGATAGAATTAAAAGATTGGTAAATGAAGGAATACTTAATACTCTAGATTTTACTGATTTTGAGACTTGTGTGGACTGCATAAAGGGAAAGCAGACCAACAAGTCAAAGAAAGGTGCCAATAGGAGTTCAGACATATTAGAAATCATACATACTGATATATGTAGTCCAGAGATGGACTCACATGGTCAGAGATACTTCATCTCCTTTATAGATGATTACTCACGATATATGTATCTCTACATGCTTCATAAAAAGAGCGAAGCATTAGATGCCTTTAAGATCTTTAAGGCTGAAGTAGAGAAACAGTGCGGCAAGCAAATTAAGATCGTGAGACCAGATAGAGGTGGAGAATATTATGGTAGATACACAGAAGATGGACAAGCACCTGGGCCATTTGCTAAGTTTCTTCAAGAGCATGGGATTGTTGCCCAATAGACCATGCCTGGTTCACCCGACCAGAATGGTGTAGCAGAAAGAAGAAATCGAACATTATTGGACATGGTGCGGAGTATGCTTAGCACCTCCAATCTTCCTAAATCCTTGTGGACTGAAGCACTTAAGACGTCAGTGTATATATTAAACCGAGTTCCAACCAAGGTGGTTCCTAAAACGCCATTTGAATTATGGAAAGGTTGGAAACCGAGTTTGCGACATATGCGCGTTTGGGGATGCCCGTTTGAAGTGAGAATTTATAATCCACAAGAGAAGAAGCTAGACCCAAGGACCATTAGTGGGTATTTCATCGGATATGCTGAAAGGTCTAAAGGTTACAGATTCTATTGTCCATCTCACAGCACTAGGATTGTGGAATCAAGAAATGCAAAGTTTCTTGAAAATGACTTGATCAGTGGGAGCGATCAAACCAGAAACATAGTTTCTGAGAAGGATCATTCAGAATCTCAACCTTCCACTTCAAGTGATAGATTGGTTATTGTTCATAGCACCCCTCAAGTACAAACTGGTGTTGAACAACCAATTGTTGAAGTTCCACAAGCTGCTGACGATGTTCCAGTAGATCAAGGAGTTCAAGAGTTGCAAGGAACTTTTGAACAACAAGTTGAACCACATACTTCTCAGGAAGATGATGGTACAACATTAAGAAGATCTACTCGACCTAAGAGATCAGCAATTCCTAATGATTATGTTGTGTATCTACAAGAATCTGACTACAACATTGGAGCCGAAAATGATCCCGAGTCCTTTTCACAAGCCATGAGTTGCAAAGAATCAGAACTATGGTACAATGCCATGAAGGAAGAGATGAATTCCATAAAGAGTAACGAAGTCTGGGATCTTGTTGAGTTGCCTAATGGTGCAAAAGACATTGGATGTAAATGGGTCTTTAAGACAAAGAAAGACTCATTCGGCAACATTGAGAGATACAAGGCAAGACTTGTTGCTAAGGGATTCACTTAGAAAGAAGGAATCGACTACACGGAGACTTTTTCTCCTGTATCTAAGAAAGATTCCTTGCGCGTTATTATGGCATTAGTAGCCCATTTTGACTTGGAGTTGCATCAAATGGACGTGAAAACAACTTTTCTTAATGGAGATCTAGAGGAGGAGGTTTACATGAAACAACCTGAAGGATTCCCCTCTAGTGATGGTGAACAATTGGTTTGCAAGCTCAAGAAGTCATTATATGGTTTAAAACAAGCATCCCGCCAATGGTATTTGAAATTCCATAATGTAATTTCTTCTTTTGGTTTTGTAGAAAACATTATGGATCAATGTATATACCTGAAAGTTAGTGGGAGTAAAATTTGTTTTCTTGTTTTATATGTGGATGACCTTTTGCTAGCAACCAATGATAAGGGTTTGCTACATGAAGTGAAACAATTCCTCTCTAAAAATTTTGATATGAAGGATATGGGTGAGGCATCTTATGTCATTGGCATTAAGATCCATAGAGACAGATTTCGAGGCATCTTGGGTCTGTCACAGGAAACCTATATTAATAAAATTTTAGAGAGATTTCGGATGAAGGATTGTTCACCAAGTGTAGCTCCCATTGTGAAGGGTGATAGGTTCAATTTGAACCAATGCCCGAAGAACGACTTTGAAAGGGAACAAATGAAGAACATTCCATATGCTTCTGCTGTCGGAAGCCTAATGTATGCTCAAGTCTGCACAAGACCTGACATTGCATTTGTTGTAGGAATGTTGGGACGATATCAGAGTGATCCAGGTTTAGACCACTGGAGAGCTGCAAAGAAAGTAATGAGGTACCTTCAAGGAACCAAAGACTACATGCTTATGTATAGACGGACGGACAACTTGGAAGGAATTGGCTACTCAGATTCTGACTTTGCTGGATGTGTTGATTCACGCAAATCAACATCAGGATACATTTTTATGATGGTCGGTGGAGCTGTATCGTGGAGGAGTGCCAAGCAGACCTTGATTGCCACTTCCACTATGGAAGCCGAGTTCGTCTCCTGTTTTGAGGCTACTTTACATGGTGTATGGCTTAGGAGTTTCATTTCTGGGCTTAGAATTATGGATTCTATCTCTAAGCCATTGAGAATATATTGTGATAATTCAGCTGTTGTTTTTATGGCTAAAAACAATAAAAGTGGGAGTCGAAATAAACACATCGACATTAAGTATTTAGCTATAAGGGAACGTGTTAAAGAAAAGAAAGTGGTCATTGAGCACGTCAGCACTGTGTTAGTGATCGCTGATCCTTTGACTAAGGGCATGCCACCGTTTCAATTCAAGGATCATGTATTGAATATGGGACTTGGTTCCATTATGTAGTTTTTCATTGTATGGACAATGTTATTTTAATGAAATTCTTAATTATTGTGATGTTTTTTCTCATATTTATGTGCATCTTAAGTTGATTTGAGAAAAATTCATTTAGGAAGGACCAAGAATAAACATAAGGTTTATTCATTAAGAAATTGTTGCCACATAAATTATAATAAGAATAAATGCATAGTAATACATGGAAGATAATACTCGTCATTAGAGGACTTATCGCCATGATTCATGTATCTATTACTTAATACAGATTATCAATGGTTTTTAAGTTGAGACATTAAGTTTGGAAGTATGGACCAAGTGGGAGAATGTTAGCTCCATTAAGTTTTGCACAATTGCTGCCTACAATTATGGAATTGCAGTCTTTCCTTAACTTATGGAAACCAACTGCAGTAGTTTCCTTAAGTTAAGAAAAGAAACTGCAATTACTAAATTTATTATTAGGAGCTACTATAGTGGTCCATCACTTTGATTCGAGTTCTCTGCCTTGATTTGTGGACATCTAACACATAGCTATTAGAAGCTTGATGGAAGCTTAGCTATATGTTCATTTGTTTGGTCCCCAAGCTCATATCTCAATCCCCTTCAGTTTTACACCATCTAGCTGAGATAGCAGAGCTTGGAAGTGCCTTCAGATCAGCTGCATTCTTTTCTTTTTGCTTGGGCAGCTGGAGCGTGGTTTTTCAGAAGGAAATTGCATCAAGAGTTTCACCAATGGCTGGAGGTAACTCGTATCCCTGGGCATTAAGTTTCAACGATTCTTTTCAGTTCTTTCCGCATGCAGAATCACTGTTTAAGTTTATGATTTTCTAACAGAACCTTCTTACATGGGTTTTTAAATTAATTTCTCAAGCCCACTGAAGCTTTGAAAATCTCATTCTCGGTTTATGCTTTGGTTTATAGACAACCATTCTTGCCTACGAGGAAGAACATTTGTTTTGACTTTATTTCTGGTTAATTTTATGTATAGTCATAATACTTGTGGATATTATCTATGCTTAATAATTACAGATACACGTTATATTAAATTTCCTTGGGATAAAAGATACAATATTATTGCAAATTTATTCATATTTATACTTTCAGTCTAACTATTCATTAATTCTAGCTCTACATGGTTTTGTGCAACAGGGAAATCGTGATTAGTCCTTGAGACCTCACTCTTAGAAACTAGGACCAACATCTCGGAAAACATAATGGAAGTACGTTCTTCCTCTAGGGTTTCAAGAGTAAACTCTGAGTTCAATTTCACTCCCTCCTATAACACTTAATTAAAGAATATAATAACAGAATACAAATAAACCACGTAACGTTTGCACACTTTCTTTCTATCTCGGTAGACTTAAATCGTGCTATAGTTTCTTTCTATTTCTCCTCCAACGCAAGTTTTTGAAAATAATTCAAATTTGAAAATCTTGATAATTCCAAGTTAAATTTAACGATACATATTGCCCTGGAGAGATAAATTGCTATTTGTGCTTCTACACAAAAATGGCATACTCGTTGTCAATGCTTTGTTTGATGTTTAATTTCTTTCTATGTTAATAGAACTATTATTTTAATGCTTCTACACCAAATATATATATATATATATACTGCGCTGAAGAGGAAATATATTTTATGCTTCTACACAAAAATGGCATACTCGTTGTCGATGTTTTATTTTATGTTTAATTTCGTTCTATGATAACGGAACTATTTATTATGCTTCTAGATTAAAAAAAATGGTATACTTCGTTTTATGTTTAATTTCGGTCTATGTTAATGGAACGAGTTTTTTCATGTTCTAAAAGTCTATTGATGGGGTATGATATTGAAGTTTCGTTTTATATTTAAATTCGTTTTATGTGAATGGAAATATATTTTTTTAATGAGTTTTTAAAAACTTGTATAGATACATAGAATGGAAACATATATATTGAATGAAATTTAAAAAGTCTATGTCGATAGTGATGGAATTTAATGACCTCATATTATATGAGGTAGTGTTGCCTATGTTATGAGGTAGGGTTGTGGTCATAAATAAATTTTATATGTTTATTATAAAAAGATATTTGAATTATTAAATACATGTGAGGAAATTGTTAAAATTATTATTTTAATAAATAAATTTATTTTTTAATTTCAATTTTTAATATATAATAAAGATATAATTTTAATGACAAAAAAACAATAGAGAAATATTCATATTATATAAGCGGATAGTAAATTTAATAGAAAGGTAAGTCTCACAGAATTTACACATTCAACTTTATAAGTGAGATTAGGTCTTACTTATATATTCATTTTTTTTTTTATTTCCTTCAATAAAGTATGGATCAATTTTATATATTTCAACAAGTTATTACTTAATATTTAGCTAGGTGGATATCATGCAAATGTTATAAGTTTGACTAAATGGGTTTAGATTGTCCTTGTCTGTATATGAAAAAGATATTATCCTTCAAATATCATAAATTTGGCTAAATGGGTTTCGAATATCTACATGTAAAAATAAGTTATTTTGTTTCCTTGTTATACATTATCCTTTCAAGGATAGAGACAAGAAAGGATTTTGACAAAACCTCTGCAAATGTATTGATTTAACAATTGTAGTTTTGGATTTCTAACTCTTAAAAAAACATAACATTTAGAGAAGAGATGATATTCCCTTGGTTGATTCATAGAACCCCATCTATCACAATGCCTTCTATGGATCCCTGTAATGGAAAATTCCTTGGTGATTTTTGGGTAAGTGCTAATAATTGTTATAATATAGTGAATATTTTTTTGGAATTTGTCACTTTAGAAAAAAAACTTTGAATAAACCTCTTCTATAAGTCCAAATGCCCAAAGGAAGTTAGGCAAGGACATGCAAAGGCAAATTCAATTACCTTAAGAGCAAGTGGTAAAAGAGTGTAAGTTTTTGATCAAGTGAGACAGTTCAATATTCAAAAAATCATGTTTTTGGTCAAATATTTGCTATTGGAACTTGAAAGAGTATATCTAAAGATTGAAAGGCAATAAGTGTTGGAAAGTTACATAATCTGTAAATTAAATTTCACATAATATAAGTGATATTTCTTTACCTTCTAGCTTTGAATGGCATCTTGTTTTCTAATTTTTGTATTGAATGAACTTCTATATGTCACAATTATTCTCAAATTTATGCCTTATGGCCTTTCCTTTGTAACATCTAGTACATTCTAATCATAATAATTATATTTATACCTGTAAATCAACTACATTTACTAATATGGTTATGCTAATTATATTAAAACAAAAAACAAAAAACAAAACTAAGTACTTATTTTTATATACCACTGAAAATAAAAATATTACTTGAAACATCTATTTAATAATAATAAAATACGCATTATTCCTAAATAAATTCGTCTTTCAACATAATCATTGAACTTCTTTTGCGGTACGTCGAAAATGGAATACAAAGATGTTAGACTTGAGAATTCCTATGTGGGATTTTAGAAAAAATAAAATATTAGTATTTCAATGAAAATACATATACGTGTGTCATGTCGATTGGCAGATCCCTCAGGCATCTTGCCACATAGACGTGAACAGCAATAGAGAGAAACCGGTGGATTATTTTAACAAGGCTAAACAATTAGCTGAGGAATACCCGTTAAAAAGGATTCCATGCCATTTTAAATTGGCCCCGTGAGATCAGATTTCATCCCTAGGAATTATGCATATTATGGACGTATGGCATGGCGTCTCTTTAGAATAAAGATTTAATTCTGTTTCTATTCATTTAATTTATCTGACTTCAATTTATGATTCAATAGATTCAAAATTTTGGTTAGTTTTTTTCGATTATAATAGCATTAATGTTTAATGAATAATAATTTTGAGTTTGTGTTAAATTTAATATCAGATAGAAAAATGACAGAGTCTTAATACTAAAATTATCTTAAAGCAATAGGTTTTATATACATATAAAATTCTATCACCACCAAAACTCATTGAAACTAAATAAAACTTAAATTTATAATTTATTTCGCATCCATCGATTTGTTAATCCCGTGTCATAGCCAAATTTTAAATCAATCCTCCACGACCACACTTTATTTAGGTCAGCTTCGGACTAAGTCATTTAATTTTGTTGGATGCTTATTGCGCCATTCTTCGATGCTCATTGGAAGGCTGCTTATAACTGACATTGCTTTATTTTGATGGTTGCTTATAACTGACATTGCTTTATTTTGATGGTTGCTTATAACTAACATCGTTTTATTCGTTGTAACTTTGTTATTCATTCCATTAAATTTAGCGGAAAATAATAAAAATAGAGGAGGCTCGCTTATGGTCATTTTATGCCGATTGTATTGACAATGACTTTTGCACTGGAAAATTATGGCACTCTGAAAAATATGAGACTCCAGCAACTTTTTCAATCAATATAAGCGTCCGACAAGCTTGTTTATGATCATTGAAATAATGAAATATACATATGTGTTGGAAGAAGAAGAATATGATAATCTATACCAATGGTCCTGACAAAGAAATGGAAATGGTAGTTTGAAAGAATGAAATCCGTATCCAGTATCGTACTAAATCCAAGCGGGCGAATAAATGTTAGATAGAGGGTGCCAATGTTTCAGTATGGTTTCGCTCCAACGTAGTTTCCAGGAGGGTAGTAATTACATGTGATGAACGTGTCACCGCTGCTGCATTTTATGACGGCGCACCCAACGTTGGTTGTCGTTCTCCAAACAATCTGAGTGTAGTGCGTGCAGTCTTGACCAGAGCTGCAGCTATTATTTGCATAGTTATACCACTTCTTTTCATCCACCCATGCACCTACTGCCTCTGTAGCGTTCCAACCTCTGCCACTCCCCCAGAATATGTTCTCTCCGAATGGACCCTCGGAATGCTGAAGGAGGCAATCACCTCTTCTTTCCCTTGCGTAAACACGAGCATACGTCGCAAGTTTCACATCCCATTTCAGTGGAGGGACTCCCACTTGTTTTCTCGCCTCGTTCTGCGGGACCAGAAATCCTTGGATGGTTTCACTAATGTTCGCACCTGCTTCCGCAACCATCTGTAAGTTGTAGATTGCAACGCTCAAGAAAGCTACTACAACCAGAAGACAGGATGGGTGCCTCATTTTTATGGCAACAATAACAAGGTAGCAGCTAATACTCGACAGATGTAGCCTCGATACTGTTTCCGAAATTGCAGAGCAAACACTTCGCTAGCTGGCTAAAGAAAATGCTTTAGATCTGCCTACACTTCGCTTGTTTATATACTGTTTATGAAGACAATTAACAGAAAAGCAGGAGACATTTGTTATAAGAAGGAAGAAGGAAGGAGTCAATAAATAGTAACGTAAGCGGTAAAATACAGGGGATAACCTATCGCAGACATCAGATCCCCCCAACAGCAAAATGTAAGGTACAAAGACTGACGATTATATTATTTTTAGTTTTGAATTTAGAGAAGAGCCGGCGGGAACATATCTTGCTCGTTATGCACGTCGAGTAAAGCCCAAACTATGAACGAGATGAGAACGCATGCGGCGTTGTTTGACTTTGGACTATGGAGACACTCTGTTAGTAAGACGCGCAGTGCCCTGACATGCGCCGCGTCTACCATTTGGGAAGGAATCACAAAACAACGAGGTCGACCTCGGCCAACACGCAACTTAGCTATCATTTAAGTTATTATTCGGTAAGTAATTGAGGTGCTTCGCTAGGTTTTATAAATAAGCCTAAGGTATTTTACTGTTTTAAAAGGTAATAAAAATTAATTAAAACATTTAGTCAGGATGACCGTAATAAAATATTCTCATATAAATAACTCTTAAATGAGAAATATATTAACGTGGTAAAAAAATTGTTAATAATAATTTATTTAAATTTTAATTAATTATTTTAATTGTGGATACTATGTTAAGTCTTGATTAGATCTTAAATTATTAGTTCAATTTTTGTTCTTAGATAGGAGTATAATGTACTTTCATAGACTATAATTTAAAAAAAAATATTAAATAAAACCTATATTTATATATTTTAATTATACCCTTTGTTTTAAAAAAATTTAAAAAAAAAATCATATAAATATAAGTTAGACATGTTCTTTTTCACCGGGATTTTTTGTCTTATGATATATTTATAATTTTTTTTTCAAGGGAATTAGTAATTCTGCTGTTTTCGTACGAATGCGACCTAGGTTTACTTTGGACCGCTACCACTCTGATTTTTATTTAGATTTTTTTATTATTCTTTTCCAAGGGAATTAGTAATTCCGCTTTTTTATACGAATGTGATATAGGGTTTACTTTGGATCGCTACCCCTCTAATTTTTAGGTACGTCTCACCATCTTCCAAGTATTGACATACTCTTTATGTTCAGAAAAATTAAAAATTATTGTAAATAAATTTAAACTTAATATTTATTAATATTTTTTTAGTTGAAGCAAAAATCGTACTTTCTATTCACTTGTAGCTAAAAAATATTTTACATAAAATACAACAAACCTAAAGCCAATTGTTCGAGCTCTTGGTTGAGGGTCCACAAAACAAAACAACCTCCTAAATTGTTCGATATGTCTGACGGACGAGGATTTAAATCTAAACGTAACCAGAAAACTTAATAAGTCTTTAAGCGGACCCGATCAGGAAATAGAGACCGCGGTGAAAAGATTTCGGGTCCGCTAGGGTGATAACCCTCGAGCAAGTGATCCGCTCGAAGCTCCCCGATCCCGACCCTGAGGAGAAATATGCAAGGAAGATAACCCGGTCCCATCAACTTGCACATAAAAACTTTAGTCGTAGATCTGCTAATCCCAGATCCAACGGCTTTAACGGATATCGAGCTAGAAATAAGATCGAGGAATACCCGCTCGATGAAGGTAGTATACTCTCTCCTCCTTGAGCCACGTGTTGAACGGTTAGTGGCATCAGGAGCCTTTCTATTAAACCACTCAGGCTCTTGAGGGAGCCCGAAAACCAGTTTGATTGTAGCAAAGCTGCCTTGAACCGTAGCAAAACTCTTGGTGTCGCAGTTTAGCATCACGCGCTTCCCCCGCTGCCATCCTTCCCACTGCAAGACCCAAATGTGCCAATTCTCTGGTCCTCTATTTGTTGAACCCTTATTATCCATCAGCGTGATCTTCGACTGGCTACTTCTCCTTCATGCACTGATAATGCTCCCTGTCTACATGAGCCAAAGTGTGGCAGTCCTCACACAGTTTCCCTGCGGGTACCGACTCCCACAGCCAAATTGTGTTGTCTCTCATACAGAGCACCCCTTCATTAGCTAGTCGGTCCGCCACTCTATTTGCATTTGTATGCACATGAACAAATCTAAGTGTTTTTAGTATTCTTAGGTGAGATTGAATTCTGTGATAAACCTGCAAAAGTCTCTAGTGGTTCGAAACTTTGTCTGGTGCAGTGCCAGTGCCTATTTCTTTGACCGGATTAATTGTTAATTCCGAGTCAGCCTCTATGATTGTATTATGAAAATTATATTCAATCAGAATTTCTTGGCATTGTTCAATGGCCATGAGTTCTGCCATATTGTTAGTGGCATTCCCCAAATGACTGTGAAAGATGATTTTTATATTGCCATCTTCATCTCTTATGACTCCTCCGTAACCAGCATCCCGAGGGTTTCCTTTTTAGACTCCATCTATATTGAATTTCAAAAATCCATGGGGAGGGGGTTGCCAGCAAGCCTTTCCTTCTGATATGTGCCTTGCGATCTTATTTATGCCTTGAGGGACTGGCAGTTGGAGCCCCAACAGTCGTAGAATTTGAGCATCCTAGTGATAAGGGGGTTTCTCAGGGGGTTTCCTCAGAAGGGCATTAACAATTTCTTTGAGTTGTTTTAAGATCTAAACCTTGATGCTTTCGGTTGAGCTATTTTTGTCCTTGAAAGTCCTGTTGTTGCGTTCTTTCCAAATATCCCACATCAAAAATCCTAGAATTAGAGTCCATGCTATGTTGACTATTTCATTATCTGAGAAGTCTTTCCTCCAATTCTTTAAAGTTTCAGTGATGTCATTTTCATTTCTGTGTGATTGGTTGAAGATTGAAGCCACCCAGTTCCATAAGGTTGAGGTGAATGGGTAGAGGTTGAGAAGGTGATCCATAGTTTCATCCTGTAGACCACATAACTCACATTTTGATGGACCAACAAAACCTCTCTTTCTAAGATTTTCCCAAGTCAGAATCTTTTTATGCTGAACCAGCCACATGAACATTTTGATCTTCATCTAATGAGGGTTGTGCCATAGGTCCTTCCATATCTTATGAGGGCTTGGATAGTTAAGTCCGGTGGCTATTCTTTTGGCTTCTTTAAGGTTGAAGATTCCCTCATTTTTTCTCCCCCCCATCTTAGTTGGTCATTCAAGGTTGAGGTCAAAATTTTCCTCTTTTCTAGAATCGCTTCAAGAACTTCAACTTGGTTCTTCAAAGGAGTCTCTTCACTGTAAACTAGTATCTTCCATCTTCTCCATTTACCATTGTCCCTTGTTTGATCCCGAAAGTCACTTACCCTTTTCAGTCCTTTATTGATGGTGTCATTTTTTATAATGTCCAGTCCTTCTCTACATAGGTTAGGTTCCTGCTGCCAGTTATCCTCCCAGAACCAGGCAAGATTCCCATTTCTGAACTTCCAGAATCTATGTTTCTAAACTAAGGTTCTATCTTCCCAAGAATTGTTCCAAATATGGGAACCCCTGATGTGTCCTGCCATTCGAATGTGGTGCCTTTCTAGCTAGTCCATTGCATATTTTTTTTCCAGAGCTTAGCCCAGGGGTTTCTTGTTTCCTTTAGCCATCTCCACCAAAGTTTTGCCCCCAAAACTTTGCTTAGAGTGTCGGGGTCATGGAGACCCAAACCACCATGGGTTTTGGGTTTGCATAGCTTGTCCCAAGCTACCAGAGCCCATTTCTTTTTCTCTTCTCCTTTACCCCAAAGAAAATCTCTTTGGATATTCCTAATTTGTTGTGAAACTCCCTTTGGGACATGAAGCGCTGAAAACATGAAAATTGGAATGGTTTGTAGGACTGCCTTTGTAAGAACTAGCCTACTTGCTAAATTCAACGATCTGCTTGTCTAATTACTGACTTTGTCCTTCAGTTTATTAGTTACTAGCTCCCAAACTTCTTTACTAAGAGGTTTGAGAGGTATTCCCAGATATTTGGAAGGAAGATGATCTCTTTGAAAGCCGAGAATTCTGGAGAGATTTCCTTGAATAGAAATATCAGTATTGAAAAAGAAAACTTCTGATTTTGTGAGGCTTACAGCCGCCATCGCGAAATCATGCAGGATTTGTTTGAAAGCTTTGGCTTCCTTGACTGTGGGTGTGCCCTGCAACATAGTGTCATCCACAAATTGCTGATGAGTCAATGTGTCCCCATTCTAAGTAAGTTTGAGTCCCTGGATTCTTCCTTTCGCCTTGGCTGAATTGATCGCTTTGCCCAATCCTTCCATCATGAGAATGAAGAGGAAGGGGGAGAGCAAATCTCCTTGTCTGAGACCTCTTGAGGGTCTGAAGGTGCTGGATGGAGAGCCATTAAGAAGGATTGAACAACTGGCTGAGGTAACCAAGGCCATGACCCATCTTATCTAGTTGTGGTCAAATCCATACGCTTTAAGAACTTCCCTGATGTATGACCAGCTTAGCTTATCATAAGCCTTCGCTATGTCAAGCTATATTATCATACCTGCTTGCTTATTAATCTTGAGGGAATGAACCAATTTGTGAGCTTGAATGATATTATTGATAATTTGTTTACCTTCCACATAATCAGTCTGCTCCTCTGACATGAGCGTTGGGAGAAGGGGTTTGAGTCTGTAAGCAATAACTTTGGAAATAATTTTCTACACCACATTGCACAAAGCTATGGGTCTAAATTTGTTTGGTGTCATGGCTTTTTCCTGTTCAAGGATTAAGGCTATGAAGGAAGCATTAAGTGCTTTTAGAACTGTTCTTGATTTTCTCAAATCCTCCACCACACAAGAATATCATGTTTGACTGCTTCCCAACATGTTTTGAAGAAGTCTACATTGAAACAATCTGGGCCTGGAGCCTTCCCATTGTGCATTTCTTTAATTACTTCTTTGAATTCTTCTTCTATCACCGGTCTGTTTAGATTATAATTATCTACCCTGGTTACCAGTTATGGAATAAGTTGAGTGAAGCTTTTAATAAATTGAGATCTATCTGTAATGGTCTCCTCTGGTATGCTTTGAAAATGTTGTACCAGAACAGATTCCATTTCCTTTTGAGTATTAATCTCTTTCCCTTGAGGCTCTCTAAGTTTTGTGATCTGATTATGTGCCCCGTGTTCCATGGTAGACTTGTGAAAGAACTTGGTATTTCTTTCCCCTTCTTTAATCCATTGCACTCTTGATTTCTGTCTCCAGAAGATTTCCTCCGTTGGCATCTATTGTCCCATTCTTATTGAAGAGAGTCCGCTTGCATTTTCCTTTCCTCTGTGAAGCCTTCTGTGATAAGAATTTGGTTGGTTTCCTATAATTTTTTTTCCACTTCTCTTTCGGCTTTAAAAATATTACCAAACTCATTATTGTTCCATTCTTTAAGACTCAACTTGATGTGCTTGAGTCTCTGTTGGAGGAGGAACATTTTTGTGCCTTGAGTGGGCATGTCTTCCATCCACCATTTTCCAATATTAGTGATGAAGTGAGGGTGAGTGAGCTAGACATTTTCAAACCTGAAAGGTATGTTCCTCAGAGTGCCAATGAATGAAGCTTCTAGCTGAATGGGCCAGTGGTCTGAGCCTCCTAAAGGGAGGATCAAAGTAGTCATGATGCGGCCGGTGAGAAGGAGGTCCTCCAAGATTATGAATCTATCTAGTTTCGAGGCAACTTGAGAAGCTCCTCCTCTCTTGTTATTCCATGTGAAGGTTCCATTTATTGTTTCCATATCCACTAGTCTCATTTTGTTTAAGAAGTTCTGGAAGGCAATTGTGTCTCTTCCAAGTGTTCTAGTCCCTCCTTTTTTCTCTGTGGGAGATCTGATCATGTTGAAGTCCCCTCCTAGAATCCATATCATTACTGGGTGTCTCTCTCTCAGCTCCTCCAGTGAGGTGAGGAGCCTGAGTTTAGCTTCAAGATGTTGAGGACCATAGACATTTGTGATCATGTAACATTCCTTGTTCCCTAAAGGTTGGATAACCATTGAAATGTGGTTTTTGGATGCCTCAGCATCCAAGATTCTAAATTTCTGAGGATTCCATATAGTGAGAATTCCTCCTACTGTATTATTTGCATTAACTTCTAGGTACTCACATTTTATAAGCCATTTGCTATGTATTTCTCTGATTTTGTCTACAGAGCATTTTGTTTCCTGTATAAACATCATACCTGGTTTTTCTTCTTTTATTCTGTTACTGAGATTTATTTGTTTTCTTTTACTTCCTAGACCTTTAATGTTCCACAATGTAAGCTTCATGATAATGGGTTTGTAAAAGAGTAACCGGTGAGATATTTCATCTTACCTGAATTAATCATGAGTTTTCAACACTCTGTCAGCAATTCATTATGTCTCTTCCTTCCTCTTTTCTTGCCTGGGTTTTTAGTGGAGTGTCCTAGTGTTATCTCCATTGATTTAACCCCTCTATTCTCCTAGCTGTTGTGGTTCCTTTTGACTCCTGCAACCTTTGTTTGAGACCTTCGGAGGAATAGTTGTTGTACTCTGTCAAACTCCTCTTATGGTAGAGAGTTAATCCCTTTGTTGGTTCCCTGCTCTAGAAACTTTTCTAGATCAAGATTCTCCCTCTCAAGAATCTCCTGTAGGTCAGGGTTCTTCGTACCACCTTCACTTGGGGTCATCTCATGTTCCTTGCCCAATTCCATAGTGGTTGGTAGGTCCTCCTTTTGTTCATTGTTTTCCCGTATGATTTCCATGCTATCCACTTTTTCCTTCTCTACATGATTGTCCTCTGGTTCCTTGTTTGTTCCATTCTTTCCCCCTTCTTCTTCTAAAATCTCGAAACTGTTATGACTTGGTAGCTTTTTCTCTCTAGGTTTCTTTTGGTACTTTTTCCCCCTCCTTTCCTTCTGCATCCCACTTTGGTGAAACCTTCATGGTCTTTTCCTTTGTTAGTTTTCAGGTTGTCCTCCCTTTTGTTGAGTGGGAAATTTCTGAAGAGGTGCCCATGTTCATGACATTTACGGCATCTGAATGGGATGTGTTCATAGTAGACCACATGTACCCCTTCCTCATCATATACTTCCAGGATGACTTTATCAGGGAGTGCTCCTGATAAGTCCATTTCTACACATATGCGGGCGAAGGAGGTATATTTACCTCGCAGAGTTGCCTTTGATATATTTCTAAAATTACCTAATTTATTGCCTATAGCTTTTAAGGATTCAGGCAGTCAATAATCTAGAGGTAAGGAGTATAATCTAATCCATACTCAGACCGATGTGAACGTTTCTCGCTTCGGAACAAAGTTAATCACCCAAGGTCACATGTAAAGGCCTACGGCAACATAGAAGTAGGGTCCTCCTTCGAATACTCTGTCTTTGTCCTTTAGGTTAGTGAAAACCACTGTGAAAAACCCTTGGATCCAAGATGTAGATTAATTTCTCCCTTCGGTTTCCAGTTGTTTCTTATCCATGTGTACAACGCTTCCTCTGTGGGCCATATACCCATAAACTTACATATGACCACGTAAGTCGCCATGTGATCTATGTGCACCTGTAGTGCAGGATCGTTTAAGACCACCGGAGGTTTAATGTTTGTCTTGGGCTTGTAGGGTCCTGTCGTAGATATGTTCTCCGTACTCTGACTGTTGTCTCCTAATTTCATTTCCCTCCTAATTTCCTCATGGATCCCTTCCTTTTCAAGGGATTTGCTACTTTCTGGCTTTTGAGTGCCAGTTGTCTTTGTCTCTGCCTCCATTGGTTTCCAGAAATTGTTCAGACTCACCTCCTTGCTTCTGTTTGAAACCACGTTACTGTAGGAGGGAGTGAAGCTCCCCCCTCCATGCTCCTCCATAGTTACCAGCTCGCTCCTTTCGCTCCCTGTTCAAAACCCTAGTCCTACCTTGTTTATTCCTCCCCAACTTTTTCATAATTACCTAATATTTATTAATATTAATATTGATAACAATTTAGCTATATAATTATTATAAATTTATAAAATTTAAAATTTAAAAAAAAAATCATAAATAAATTTAAATTTATATTGATAATAATTTAATTATATATTTATTAAAAAATATATATAAAATAATGTAAAATAATTTTATTTATTTATATATTTATTAAATATTATATATATATATATATATATATATATGTGTGTGTGTGTGTGTGTGTGGGGACACAATAATGATATTATATAGTATTCTTATTTATATAAGATAGCTATGAAATGATATTGGTGAATATTATAAAATGAATAAAAATACATAACAATGCAGATATAACTATGAAATTAATTAAAATTTAAAATTAAAATTAAAGGTTATATATATATATATATAGATATATATATAATATTATAATCTAAAAAAATAATATATACTTTTATATTTAAATGCACAATAATGATATTATATAATATTATAATTTACATAGAATAGTTAAGAAATTGGTGAATATTATAAAATGAATAAAACACATTATATAAATATGAAAATTTCTCTATGATACAATTATAGTTTACATAAAATAATTAAATTTAAAATTAATACATAAAATAACTAGAAATTAAAGTATCAAAATTTATAAGATAAGATTTGTAATTTTATATCTATATCTATCTATATATATAATTAATATTTAAATTAAAAAATATAATTTGCAATCATTGTAAAACTATAATTCTAATAAAGAAATATAATTAGTAATATTGTAGAATTTTTCTTTTTTTTTTTACATTGCATTTAATATTGCAAGTTCATTTTAGTTTTTAATAATTCTAGTTATGTCAATAAGTGTATTTATATTGAAACCAGTATCTTATATTTTTAGAGAAAATTTACTATAAATATCACATGTATGTTTGATATTTAGTTAAAAAAAAAAAACATCTTCATGGTCTTAGATTAATGAATGTTTGCGATTAATTTCATTAAATTACTTGTATTTTATAAATGAGGATTTGTAATTATTTGTATTATTAAAAAGTTTTTTTTTATGAGAAATGACTTTAATTTTAAGATTTATTATTTTTTTTTTTTTTTGTCAATTTTATTAACACAATTTTCATTCTTTTTTGTATTATAGTCCTAAGCCTATTAAAGTGTATAATCAAATTAATTCATATAACTAAATTAATAAAAATAAAATATCAACGTACTTTTGTGAAATATTTTAAAAACTAATAAAAATAAATAAATATAATTTAAATTTTCAAGATAGAATAATTAAAATATAATAAAATGTTATAAAAATTGAAAGTGCAAAATTTTAAAAATAAAATTAATGATATAATAAATATCGTAAAATTTAGCAATATACTAAATATTGTTAAGCAATGTTTTTAAAAGAAATAAGCACAACTCATTTATTTATAAAACACATATAACTTTAATATTGTTCACACACATTAAAAAACGTTATCTATTCAAATTCAAATTTTAACAGCATTACTCTTACAAAAAAACTCTTCTACCAATTTAATTTGAAATATAATTGGCCAATCATAAAACTTAGTCTATGAAGCCATGGTGATGTATATACGTGGCATATCATTTTTTTAGTTGATATCATCAATTTAATCCCACACCGTGTTTCTTAATATCACACCTCATTTAATTGGTTATGTTATTTTTCTATTTTTAATTTTAATTTTAATTTATTGTTTTTTAATCATCTATTTCATTAATTAATGTCATTGGCTTACTTAATTACCATGTTTTTTTATATCACACTATTTTAATAGATTGTGTTATTTTTTTTATTAATTGTTTCCAAATGAGACGTTAAATTGTATTTCATATTCTTTTTCCTCTAAAATTTCAATGATAAAATTTTAATTGATATTGTGATATAACCTTATCTTTATGCATTTTTTCTCACTATTTCATATTTCTATATCTAATATTTACAACGAGGTGAGGTGAGATCTCCGATGTTCATTCTAGCATATTTTTAAATTATGTCCATTTAACTATTGTTATATTTTTTAGTTCTATCTTGGTGACATTATCTTACATCTTTATCACTCTCTATTACCCATAAATGTAGGCCTAGTCAACCATGCATACTTCCATCTTCATCTTCTTCCATCCTACCCTTCTTCCTATGTGTTGTCTCCCTTCATACTTGATTTTATTCCTACTTTTTATTTCCCATCCCACTTGTTGTCTCTCTCTCAACCTCCAAAAACCCTCACAACTGTTTTTTTTTCAGAATTACTTTAGTAACTAAATCATACCTCCTCAAGTTCAAGAATACTAAGGATCTCATGACAGAGATATGAAAAGGAAGGAAGCTTATAATTGGCTTGCTAAATGGCGCTTAATATTTACCTCTATTGTTATTAGATATCATCACTCCTTTGTCCAATAATTTAGTATCTTCCATGAAAATGTTGAAAATGGTGTCATTTGTCTCCTCTTAACTTCAACAGATATAAGAAATTGAGGGGGCCTACAAGTGCTCTAACTATGATGCACTTTTATTTTGAGGGTTTTATAATAATAAAGGAGCTAAACAAAAGTTGAGATATTTGACCATAATTACCAATCCCACATTATTTCACCTGTAATAGCTATGCTATATTGTTGTGGTTGGTTTCTATTTTGTAGGATTATTCCACATTAAGATTGCCACGCCCTTGGATCTCCGTTAAAGAATATACTTACCATCCAAGACAATGATATCTCTTTCATTAAGATATAAGTATATCACGATTGTTTCTTAATGGGGGAGCTACGTAGAATAAGTTGATGCAAAAACTCGTGTATGATCTTGGATATTAGATATTTTCTAATACTGATTAACCTTATGCCACCCCAATTCATGCAATTTTATATTGACTTATTGAACTTGTGGAATATACTCTAGAATATACTCTAATTAATGTTCTTGGTGCTAAGCATTTTGCTAAAACAATATTTGTTCACCTAATCTAATTCCCCAAAAGAAACCTTATTGAACCATCATTCTAGTGGCTTAAGAATTGCTCCATTTAATTGAGCTAGTGCATTATAGCTATCACCCATCTTGATAAAATTTCCCTTATCAAATCTATCTTGGATTTCATGCCCCTATTTTATATCTTTAGAATACTTCTTTAGAATACTTTCCTATGGAGAGGTTTCGATAAAGTATACAAATGGACCCAAATATTGTTCCATTTAAGTGAGCTAGTTGCTATCCATTGAGTGCATCATAGCTATTAACTTTTCATCAAAGCTAGAGTGAATAAGACTTTGATTCCACTTAGGGAAGACCATGTGGATTATGGACAAGATGGAATCAACCATTTCCTATCTATACACTATTGGTTCAATAAAGATTACACTAAAAATCCCTTTTTTATTCCGACACTTCTTCATCATACTTTTTGGGTTTTCACGATATTGGTATGCTTTTTGTTCCTCATGTTAAAATGGATTTGTGAAAGAAATTTCAATTCCTAAACGGATCTTTCAGCCGTCATATTCTGTCCTCGATTTTTGTTTGCACAATATTTCTTTTCATTAATCTATACCCATGACTTCCTTAAGTATTCTTCTTGAATTTCCGGTTCTATTATGCATCAATTTAGAATAATGCTAACTTGAAAAGCTTTCGTACCTTCTTAAGGTTTCTTATTCAAAGAAAATATTACCAAAGACTTCTCTATTATTTTTTACTCTTTTCTTAGATTTCTTTTAACTTTTATTGAAATCCATATCAGATGGGACTTCAACTAGAACATACACTAATAAATAAATAAAATTATCAGAAGAAAAATTCTCAAATTTGAACAACCTTTTGTTGAGGGAAATAGAGCAATTTCAGGCTAGTTTAATGAACAAATTATTTCGGCACATGTAAAGTAAATATCCTTAAAATAATCAATCTCGAAAAAAATCTCTTTTAATAAGAAAGAATTAAATCTAATCGCAATTTTATTGGAACCTGTTCGTTATTCAAACTGAGTAATGCGTATGTAACACAGATATCCTATTTGACTACCAACTAATTATACTTGAGCTCAATTACGAAATCATTGAATGCTTTGCTATGAGAATCTAAGTCTTCTTAGCCCTCTATTATTTTCTTGAAGCGACGTAAACATGTTGAAATAACGTCTAATTACCAGTTATGTTTTCGGGCAAGTTCCCCGATGGCCTCAAGGGAATTTAGGAATGGTAACGTAAAAAATGGCTTGGTGGGTCTATAAGCAATGGAACAAGCAACCCATAATCGAACTGAGAGGGTTTGAATGGTTTAACATAGTAATGAATGGTTTAACGTAACACTACGATAGATAAAGTAATACGGGACGGTACTTCGAGATGCCACTCATGTCTATCCATGCATGCAATATTTTGATGATTTGTAGGATGTTACTCTGGTTGGAAATACCCAGAAGAAGCAACGGATTTCCGCGTCCTTCACATGCGTGGCAGATTTATATGAACCCCAGAGTCCGCTCGGGCATTCCGCTGGCTAGGCTTGTAAAATAAGCAATCATTATCTGGATGGAATTTGTGATTCTTTGTCAAACTACAAACTGCCGTCGCTCTATCTGTTGTCACCGCTATCTCCTTCGACCAAGTCAAACCTCGGTGCACGTTACTTCACTTGGAAGCGTGAGATAGATATGTTCGTTGCATTCGCAGGTGGCTAAACCTTCTAACGCTTGATGTGCAAAATAGCGCCGATTTATGTAGCTACCACGACTGAAAGTTGAAAAGGATATGCTACAACCATGCACATTTCTTTCTGTCTTTATATTTTTCCATTTTTCTTTTTTTAGACTGTATTGTTCGGAGGATATGATGTCGACACTATGTTATCCCATATATCTTGCTTAACGCTTACGTTTGCGGCCGCAGCTGAAATTCACAACTTCTTCGCTCTTATTACAAGTCTGCTTTGCGTTTCTCTTAATAGTCTACATCAACATTATATAAACAGTTAAGTGCAGGCAGACTTTAACATCTTTTCATCAGCGAAGAATTTCCTCTGCAGTTGTAGTCAAATATTGCCCGCTGCATCCGTCCAGACCTAGGCGTTACTTTGCTACTAATCAGGTTTTTTCTTCATTTTTACTAAAATGGGCAGCCGGTTGTGTCTATGGGTTGTAGTCGTTGCCTTAATCGCTGTAACGAGCGGCTTACAAATGGTTGCAGCAGGTACGGCCATTATTGAAACGATTCAAGGATTTCTAGTTCCACAGAACCAGGCGAGAAGGCAAGTGGGAGTCCCTCCACTAAAATGGGATGCCACGCTGACAAAATATGCCCGTACATATGCAAGGGAAAGAAGGGGCGACTGCCTCCTCCAGCATTCAGAAGGGCCTTTCGGAGAGAACATATTCTGGGGAAGCGGCAGCCACTGGAACGCTACAGATGCTGTTGGTGCATGGGTGGATGAGAGGAAGTGGTATAACTATGCAAAAAATAGTTGCAGCTCGGGGCAAGACTGCACCCACTACACTCAGATCGTCTGGAGAACAACCACAAAAGTTGGATGTGCGGCCATCAAATGCAAGAGCGGTGACACCTTTATCACATGCAATTACTATCCTGCTGGCAACTATATTGGTGCCAGACCCTACTGAAATGTCCAACAATTAGCACTCATTCTCCGTATTGGATTTACCAGTTTCCCCATACAATGATTTCATTCTTTCAGAATCCCACCTCTAATCATAATTATTCCATTTTCATTCTTCGTATGTAATTGCACATACCGTTGTTGAGATCGTATTGATTCATGATTTTGGGATGTAAGTTGTTCCGATATTTGAGGAACACATCATTTTCTAGTACTCAATAAAATTCATCATCGATCCACATTTTCTAGTGCCCAATAAAATTCACCATCAATTGTGGATCAGCCTAAACTGACCATTGGCTAAATTTCTCTATTGTTTTCCTGTGTTTTGTTTAATTAATGAATTAAAAACTCATAATGAATTATGCATGAGTACTCAATAAAATTCATCATCGATCCACATTTTCCAGTGCCCAATAAAATTCACCATCAATTGTGGATCAGCCTAAACTGACCATTGGCTAAATTTCTCTATTGTTTTCCTGTGTTTTGTTTAATTAATGAATTAAAAACTCATAATGAATTATGCGTGACTGAGGAAGCGGTGTATGTTTTAATAGTTGCCCAATTCCAATTCCAATTCAAATACGAAATAATTGGACTATCACAAAGTCAATTGGGCAAAATTTTGGAATATACATATATTCTAAATAAAATTAGATAGGAATATTGTTGAAATAATTATTTCAACTGAAGCTTTATTTGCGAAGCGATCTATCGCATATCGCAAATCGCAAATTCTCTCTGTCACTCTCCGTTATGTGTTGTGTTTTCTGGAGATTGCGATGGTACGATCGCAGATCACACCATATGCATGTGCTCCAATTTTGTGTTCCGACCAAATGATATTCTGCGATGCTATCCATTTGAAGTCAATGGTTGAAGTACAAGTAGCGAATGAATTTTAAGTGAAGGGAAAGTTACATTTATTGACCGCCAATACATGTCATTAAAACAGTAAATGGAATTTATTGTGGGTTGATAAGTTTTGGTGAAGTTTTTAATTTTATTTCAGGGGGAGTATGGCCTCAAGTAATAGTTGGTAAAAGCATTTAATTTTTATTATTTTTTTTTACGGAAGCATGGGAAGTGAAAACGTGAAGTAACTTCTTATTGTTGATATATATATGTAGTGTTTTTTTTGGTTGTGTTGATGAGAGAAAAGAGGGGAGACGCAACAGCTCCCATGTAATAGAATGGTAATACACAGCAGTGTAAATTGTGTTGTAATGCACAACAGTGCGAAGAAGTGAAAATATAAAACGCAGCAGCGCGTGAATGAAAAAGAAAGGCACAAACAGCAAAATAGAATATACAACAGACACAGCAGTCTGAGTCTTTTGTTTTTTTTTTTTTTTGTAAATCCCTTTGTGAGAGAGGAAGAACCATAGTTTGTAACACCAGTTATTTTATTGATGAATGCAAAGTTTTTTTTTTGTGTGTGGAAATCTCTGTTTGCTCAGAAATTTTTAAAGCTTCCCTGTGCTAAGATCCTGTGAGAGAGAAACATAACATTGTTCTCTCTTCTGTAGTTTGTTTGTTTTTGGGGATTTTACCAGAAAAATCCCCAACAGTGGTATCAGAGCCTAATCCAGGCTCTTTGAAGGGTTCAAAGAAGCTGAAGGAAGGATTCTTATTGCAGCAACTTCTCCAGCAGTGTGAAGACTCAGGAAAAAGTATCCAAGGTATTTCTGAAGTTTTTTTTGTGTGTTGCTGTTGAAGACAGTCTGTTATTTTAAATACACAGTGAAGCATTTGAAGCATAGTCAAGTACTGCAAGAATGGCTGGCACGAGCACCAGCGATAGTATGGGTATGCAGCTCTCATTATTTGATGGTAAAAACTATGACTATTGGGCAATAACAATGAAAGCCTTGTTTGCTTCCCAAGACTTATGGGAAATAGTTGAAGATGGTTTTGAACAACCAACAGATGAAAATGAGTTTAATAATCTAACTCAAGGAGAGAAAGATCTGTTAAAGAGCCACAAGAAGAAGGACTCAAAAGCCCTCTTCTTCTTGTATCAGGCAGTGCATGGAAGCGTGTTTCCAAGGTTAGCAGCAACTAAGACATCCAAAGAAGCATGACAAACTCTCAAGATAGCCTATCAAGGCATGGAGAAAGTAAAGACAGCTAAACTGCAGTTGCTGAGGAAAGATTTTGAGAATCTGTGCATGAAGGAGTCAGACAATATTGACTCATTCTTCACTCAAGTAATTGGCCTGGTCACACAAATAAGATCTCATGGAGAGATACTTTAAGAAAGGAGGATTGTGGAGAAACTATTGAGGTGCCTACCTTCAAGGTTCCATGTGATTGTCACCACCATAGAAGAGACAAAGGATCTCTCAAATTTTTCAGTTGATGAGCTACATGCATCACTGATAACACATGAGCAAAGGTAGAGTAGAAATGAAAACTTATCTCTAGAGCAAGCCTTCAAGAACCAGATGTCCTTTGGAAGAGGAAGAGGTCAAGGCAGAGGAAACAAGAGAGGAAGAGGCAGAAGCTAGAACAGAGGCAGAAGGAACAGTCCTGCAAATGCTCAAGGAAGAGGTAGCAATCCAAATCAGAACCAAGGCCAAGGCAGGAGCGAACAAAGTGGACAACATCATGCTCAAGGACAAAGGTATGAAAAATCCAATGTCCAATGTTACTATTGTAAAAAATATGGGCATTATGCCAGTGAATGTAGGAAGAAGCAACATGATGTGAATAATAGGTCTAATGTAGATATTACTAGAGAAAATGTCAGCCAAGATAATGTGTTGTTAGCTTGTAACATGGCTGAAACAAACAGTGAAGATATATGGTTTCTAGACTCCGGTTGCAGCAACCATATGACAGGAAACATAGCCCTGTTTTCTGCTTTAGATCAAAGTGTGAAGTCACAAGTCACACTTGGGACTGATAGCAAAATTTCTGTTATGGGTAAAGGAGAAATTAAAATATTTACAAAGCAAGGTGAAAGGAAAACCATAGCAGATGTCTATTACGTTCTTGGAATGAAATGTAACCTCTTGAGTATTGGACAGCTTGTTCAAAAGGGTTACAATGTTTTCTTTGTAAATGATGTATGCACCATCATGGATATTGCATCCAGCAAGCGATGCATTGTTGAAGTGAAGATGACGAGGAATAGAATGTTCCCTCTCAGAATAAGAGTAGATTTGAAAAACAAAGATGCAATGACAGCAGTTACCCAAGAGGCTCTCCAAAGTGTGCCAAAAGATGAAAATTGGTTGTGGCACTTGACATTTGGACATCTCAACTTTGGAGGTCTTAACTTGTTGAGCAGAAAAGGAATGGTAAGAGGATTACCATTGATAGAGAAACCAGACATCCTTTGTGAAGGCTGCATATTGGGAAAACAACACAGAGAAAGTTTTCCAAGCGGGAAAAGCATAAGGGCAAAGGCACCCTTAGAAATTGTCCACTCAGATTTATGTGAACCAATGCAAACCCCATCTTTAGCAGTCAGCCAATATTTTCTAACATTCATTGATGATTTTACAAGAAAGACTTGGGTTTATTTCTTGAAGAACAAATCAGAAGTGTTTGAAAAATTCCGAAATTTCAAAGCACTTGTGGAAAATCAAAGTGGGCTGCACATCAAAGTTTTGAGGACAGACAGAGGAGGTGAGTATATCTCCAAAGAATTTTTATGTTTTTGCAGAGAAAATGGAATACATAAGCAGTTTACAGCAAGGTACACCCCACAAAAAAATGGAGTTGCTGAAAGGAAGAACAGGACCATCATGGATATGGCGAGGAGCATGCTAAAGGCAAAGCATTTGCCAAATGATTATTGGGCTGAAGATGTAAATTGTGCAGTGTATATTTTGAATAGGTGTCCTACAAAAGCAGTGTTGAACAAAGTTCCGGAAGAAGCATGGAGTGGGAGAAAGCAAGGAGTCACCCACATGAAAATTTTTGGATGTGTGGCCTATGCACACATTCCTGATCAACTAAGGAGGAAGTTGGACAACAAAGGGGAGAAATGTATCTTCATCGGATATAGTGAGGAATCCAAAGCTTACAGGTTGTATATCCCATCCACCAAGAAATTCTTTGCGAGCAGAGATGTTCAGTTCATTGAGGAGGAAGCTTGGGATGGGAGCATAGACAAAACAGTGAATGTTAAAAATTGTTTGTCTCATGATGAAGATGATGATGAAATGGTAGAAATACATCCCCAAACAGCAGCGCCAACACAAGGACAGCAAGGAACACCCTTGAGGAGAAATGAGAGTGCTTCTCCAAGCACACCACAAGGAGGAAATTCAAGTGCGTCTTCAAGCACTTGCACACCAAATGAAAAAGGTAAGAAGTTCAGAAACTTAAGTGACATTTATAATGAAGGAATGAATTCCTTATTTGCCTTGTATTGTCATGTTGATGATCCTATTCATTTCGAAGATGTAATTAAAAATAAGAAATGGATAGAAGTTATGGATGAGGAGATGAATGCCACAGAAAGAAACAAGACATGGGATTTGGTTGAGCTACCAAAAGGTAAAGAAGTCATTGGAGTCAAATGGGTCTATAAGACCAAATGCAATGCTGAAGGCAAAATTGAAAGGCACAAGGCAAGGCTGGTTGTCAAGGGATACAAGCAGCAGTATGGGAGAGATTATGAGGAGACTTTCACACCGGTTGCAAGAATGGAAACCGTGAGAGCAGTGTTGTCCATAGCAGCACAAAACAAATGGAAAGTCTACCAAATGGACGTGAAGTCAGCATTCCTAAATGGAGTGTTAAAGGAAGAGGTTTATATTAAACAGCCTCTAGGCTATGAGAAGAAAGGAGAAGAGCACAAAGTGTGCAGATTGAAGAAGGCTCTTTATGGGTTGAAGCAAGCGCCAAGAGCGTGGTACAGTAGAATAGACTCCTATCTATTGGAAAATGAATTTGACAGATGTGAGGGAGAACCCACCATATACATCAAAGAAAAGGATGGTAAGATTTTAATTGCAGTCTTGTATGTTGATGATGTTATTTTTACAGGTAATGATGACTACCTCATTGAAAACTTCAAATCAGTCATGAAAGAGGAATTTGAGATGACTGACATGGGTTTGCTGAGATACTTCTTAGGAATAGAAGTAGATCAAAATGAAAATGGAATTTTTATCTCTCAAGCAAGATATGTAAATGAAATATTGAGCAGATTTAATATGCAAGAATGCAAAGTAGCAAACACTCCCACGGTAATGGGATTAAAACTCAACAAAGAGGACAACAGCAAGGATTTTGATCCTAGCTTATATAAGAGCATAGTTGGCAGCCTTATGTATTTAACTGCAACTAGGCCAGATATAATGCATGCTGTTAGTTTGATTTCCAGATTCATGGAGAGGCCAAAAGAGGCACATTGGCAGGGAACAAAAAGAATTCTGAGGTATGTCAAAGGTACAAAAAGATTTGGCATTTTGTATACTTTCTCAGAAAGTTCAGATTTAATTGGATACACTGATAGTGATTGGGCTGGAAGTGTGGATGATTGGAAAAGCACTTCTGGTTATGTTTTTCACATGGGTTCAGGAGCCATTTCATGGGCTTCCAAGAAACAGCCAATTGTGGCGTTGTCTACAACAGAAGCAGAGTACGTGGCAGCTACAACAGCAGCATGTCAAGCAGTTTGGATGAGAAGAATGTTGAGGAGCTTAGGCCAAGAGCAGGAAAAAGAAACAGTTATTTTTTGTGACAATAGCTCAGCTATTTCCCTGTCCAAAAATTTAGTGTTTCACAAGCGGACGAAACACATTGATACAAGGTTCCATTACATCAGAGAATTGGTGAACAACGGAGATATTGTTCTATAACATTGCAGGACTCAGGAACAGGTAGCAGACATCCTGACAAAGCCACTGGATCAGAAGAGCTTTGAATTTTTGAGGAAATGTCTGGGTATGATTGATAACCCAGCAGTTGAAATTAAAGGGGAGTGTTGAAATAATAGTTTCAAATGAAGCTTTATTTGCGATGTGATCTATCGCATATCGCAAATCGCAAATTCTCCCTGTCACCCTCTGTTATGTGTTGTGTTTTCTGGCGATTGCGATGGTGCGATGCAATGCGATCGCATATCGTAGATCGCACCATATGCATGTGCTCCAATTTTGTGTTCCGACCAAATGATATTCTGCGATGCGATCCATTTGAAGTCAATGGTTGAAGTACAAGCAGCGAATGAATTTTACGTGAAGTGAAAGTTACATTTATTGACCGCCAGTAAATGTCAGTAAAACAGTAAATGGAATTTACTGTGGGTTGGTAAGTTTTGGTGAAGTTTTTAATTTTATTTCAGCGAGAGTATGGCCTCAAATAATAGTTGGTAAAAGCATTTAATTTTTATTATTTCTTTTACGGAAGCATGGGAAGTGACAACGTGAAGTAACTTCTTATTGTTGATATATATATATATATATATGTAATGTTTTTTTTTTTTTGTGTTGATGAGAGAAAAGAGGGGAGACGCAGCAGCGCCCATGTAATAGAATGGTAATACACAGCAGTGTAAATTGTGTTGTAATGCACAGCAGTGCGAAGAAGTGAAAATATAAAACGCAGCAGCGCGTGAATGAAAAAGAAAGGCACTAGCAGCAAAATAGAATATACAGCAGACACAGCAGTCTGAGTCTTTTGTTTTGTTTTTTTTTGTAAATCCCTCTGTGAGAGAGGAAGAACCATAGTTTGTAACAACAATTATTTTATAGATGAATGCAAAGTTTTTTTTGTGTGTGTGGAAATCTCTGTTTGCTCAGAAATTTTTAAAGCTTCCCTGTGCTAAGATCCTGTGAGAGAGAAACAGAACACTGTTCTCTCTTCTGTAGTTTGTTTGTTTTTTGGGATTTTACCATAAAAATCCCCAACAAATATTATTAAACAAAAGTTTTCCTCAAAAGGAAGTGACCCTAATGATAAGTCCCAAATTTTTAGAATTTTTTCGAGTTGTTAGTTACCCAATTAATAGCTCATAGTCAATAAGGTTGTTGGTTATTGATACAAATAATTTCTTAATAATTAACTACAAAAAGAATAAATCAAGAACCTAAAACTCATATATTATATTTTCCCAACTCAAAATTTTTAAAATCAACAAATTAACAACAAATTGAATTCTAGTTATTTTTATTACAAATACATAATTTGATATCATTTATTATACTAATTGATTAACAATATTTTATAAAAATAATATTTGAAAAAAATTACTTTAATTTATAAAATAATATAAACAAACCCCTCCACATAAAATTGAGAATATATTTTCAAACTTTTTATTTCGATATATTTGAAAAAATAGTACTTTAATTTATAAAATAATATAAGCAAACTCCTCCACATAAAATTGAGAATATATTTTTAAACTTTTTATTTCGATGAAAGTTTTAGTAGCCAAAAATGGAAATATAGAATGATATCCTCTATATCTATATATCTTTAATATTTATTTTTTTTCCGAAGGTGGTAAAACCTATCAACTCAGGTGTCAAACCAACAGTGAGGACAGCCATCTCTGGCTGCTATCCGCGAATGCTGGGTTTGACTCATCACTGTTAAATAGGAAAACCACGCCACCTGGCATAACCCTACTGGTGGTCCGTAATCGGGAGCAGGGTCTCACTCCTGCCAGATGCCTCTGGGTCTTGGGCCGTTAACCTGTTTCCTTACGTCCGAGGAAGACGAGCTCTTAGCCAAGCAGAAGCAGTTTTACGGCATACTCCAAGCCGAATATCTTTAATATTTATTAAAATAGTTTATATATTTAATATAAAAAATAACACATATTTAATAATAAAAAATTAAAACAACATATTAATAATCTTAGATCCCCTATTGAAAATGGTTGAAGACACACCATGCGATGACATCATTAATCAGCCTCTTAGATCGCCTATTGAAAGTGGTTGAAGACGCTCTTAAGCCTCTATTTTTATTTTCTTTCAATTTCATTATTGTAATTTGAGGAAGCATGGGCATTATTATTTTTGCATTTTAGGAGTTCTCCCTCTAAATTCATTAATCGTCTCACGAATAAAAGCGGCGTTGTCTGCAGCAAATGACATCGTCAGCGTTGAAGATGAAGGATTGCTTTGGATTCTAAATCTTGCCTTTAGAGGGATGTGAAGAATGAACGTTTTCAAATCGCCAGGTGTTGAATGAAAATGAAGAAAATGGACGCCTGCATTGAAAATTACGAATCGAAAAAAAAATTGACAAATTTTTTAACAAATTGGTTTTGGTTTGGAAATAGAAAAGTGTCCACATCCAAGTTCATCAAAATCGTTTGGATATATAACTTTAACGTCCAGGACATTCAGTTAATTTATTGGTTTGATTCAAGTGATTAAAGAGAAACTTACAGATGTTTATTAATTGTGAGTGGGTGGTTTCAATGCTTTCTCTCGAGTGGGCTTTGGGGTTTATTTGTTGTATTTTTAAAAGTTTAGAGTGAATTTTTTAAAATAATTGATTTATATTAGGTAGGTTTTATGATTACTTTAAAGTTTTAATAGTATAGATGTATTATTACACTTATTATATGTTATTTATATTTATTATATTTAATAAGATAGATGTATTTTTATATCTATTAATATTTACTCATCATTTAATTTATTTAACTACCAAATTTAATCAGTTTTACAAAAAATATTTACTAAAACATTATTATATTTAATAAGAAATTTTTAACTCAAATCTAAAAATACCCCATTCAAATATATATGCTCTATCCAAATTCAAATATATTGCAATGGGCTTCTAAAATGCTTCTAATTTATCTCATCTAAAGTCTAACATTTCCACGACACTTTCTCTAATTACATTGTGCTATGCTCTATTCATTTCGATGATAATCGTGGGCGGTCGTTGACATGAAAATGAAAATGATGCAATGTTTTTCAAATTGAATTGATAACTTAAATATAAAGATGGGAAAATTACATTGTTGAAAAAGCCTAATATCAAGGAATAAGGAAATTAAATTGTTCACAAAGCTTAATATTAATGAATGGTTTAATACGCGTTAGTGAATAGTTTAGGAATGCCTTTGCGACCCCCGAAGGCTCAAGTCCTTTTAATTATCACCAAAATTACCTTTAATAAAATTATTATTTTTTAAATAATATTCAAATTTAATTTTTTATATAATTTATTTGTTTTGAATAAAAAGGTATTCGCTAGGTATTAGTCTTTTCTTTTTGGAAATATTAATTTTAACTGTGGTCAGACAGTGACCTCCAAAAATTCTATACAAAATTGAGATAGTTACTTTGCAAAAAGACTTTGATTTGGATAATCAATCTGAAATACAGAAAGAGATATACTTCATCTTTTTGAAGGTAGGAGAAAAGATAGAACCTAATCGTTGAATTGATTGGAAGTGAAATCAGAAACTCATGTCATTGACTCTTTTTGGTCCTTAGGTTAATATGAACTCCCAACGAATCATCTCCAATTCTTTGGAAATTTTGGTAGAGGACTAAAGAATAGTGGATTGACTCGTATGAGGTAGGAAACTCTCAAGTATGGTTCTGGGGAAGAAAACTTTTCCAATTTGACCTATCCCGACCGAAGAGAATAGGCCATTCGACAGGGAGATCTTGAAACTGCGGAGGCTTGGTTCGATCAAGCTACTGAGTATGGGGAACAAGCTATAGCACTTGCTCTGGGCAATAACATCGAAGCACAAAATTGGTTAAAGATTACAGGACGCTTTGGAGAATGACAGTTTCTATTATTGGGAAATCATTTTCATTATTGAATATCTGACTCGAAATCAATGAGATTTTTCCAAAATATTCCCTAAAATTAGATTCTATTTCATCGACATCTTATGGGAATATATTTACAATATAAAAGGAATACCTTTTCTGCTTCTGGATTGTTGATGGATCTTCTTAATAGGGGTAAAATCCATTCGATTGGATGAGAGAGTTCTGACGAGACATGATTCCCTTGGAGAGGAGAATTTTATTTTTGGCATTTATTAATGCTTCATAACTAATTAAAAAAAAAAAAACAAAACAGATTTTGTAAGTGGTTATTCTATTGGTTAGTGCTTTACAATGACACTGATATGTTATTTCTATATCCAGTAATGCAAGAATTGAAGAGGGTACAGGCCGAGGGAGTGGGGAGGCTAAAAAAAATCCAATTATTGAGTGCCCATCTCGTTGGTTAGTGCTATGACATTGATGCTCTGCGCAATGATGTCATAATTGATGTGGTTGCAGGCCCTCCGCATAAGTTGGGGGTTGAACAAATTTTTCATTTAATGTTATTATTTTTATTTTTGTAGAGTTTTTGGCGCGAAGAGGATGATGTATGGGGAAGAGTGTGCAATGTAAACTATAATGTGCAGCAAGGAAATTAATTTTTAGCTTGTTTGTAGTTGAAACATTCACATATTTAGCTGTACGGGAGAGTTGTTGCATAGAGCGGTGATTTTTGTGGCTCGGACAGTGTGTTATTTCTCTGCCCAATCGTGCTACAATTGACGTGTTTTCAGGTCCTTTGCAAAGGGTGGGGCAGGGGGGAGCATGGATAAATCTGCAATGAACTAGTATATTATTTTAATGCGGATGATGGGGCATGTGCAGGAGAAAAATGATGCATTGGGGATTTTAATTAATTTAAATGTGAACAAATTTTCAATTAATGTTATTATGTTTCATTGTGCAGATCTTTTACTATGCGGAGGATAGGGTATATGCATGAGAATGGAGGTGAATAGGGAATTTTATTTGGTACGAATAAAATTAATGTTAAAATCTTTCCTTGTGTGAAGCTTTTACTTTGCAGGGGACAATGTATATACACGAGAGAAATTACATAGAGCTTTATTTTTATACAACCATATTTTATAAAATCAATCATGGCCAACCATGGTCCAACGTCACATTGTGACAAACATTATCCCAATGTAAAAATCAATGATTGTCTCAACCGTTGTCCAACATCACATTGTGACAAGGATTGTCTTAATATGCAAATCAACCATGGTCAACCATGTTTATTTTAGTGCTTATAATATTTATCTGAGAGTTTATATACCTTGGGTTTATAGTATTAGTCCCTTGGGTTTAATATTATTCCATTGGGTTTATAATCCCTTGGGGTTTTAACATTAATCTCTTGGGTTTATTATTCCATTGGGTTCATAATATTAGTCCCTTGGGTTTGTTATTTCCTTGGATTTGTAATATCAATTATGGTAAACCATGTTCAATCATAGCCAGCCATGGTCAACCATGATCAAATGTCACAGTGTGGCAATGATTGTCTCAATATGAAAATCAGCTATGGTAAACCATGTTCTAACGTTACGCTGTGACAAATATTGTCTCGATATGAAAATAAATCATGGTCAAGCATGGTCAACCATCATCCAACAGCGCATTGTGACAACGATTGTCTCAAAATGGAAATCAAACATGGTCAAATATGTTTATTTTAGGGTTTATAATATTTACCTTAGGGTTTATATACCTTGGTTTTATAATTTTTATCCCTTGAGTTTATTATTCCCTTGGGTTTATAATATTAATCTCTTGGATTTTTTAATCTAAGGGTTCATATTCCTAGGGATTAATATGATTGTCTCAACATGAGAATCAACCATAGTCCAATGTCGCATTGTGACAAAAATTCTCTCGATTTCAAAATCAAGCATGCTCAACAATGGTGTAACGTCACATTGTGAAAATCAACCATGGTCAACAAGCATGGTCTAATGTCAAGGATTATTTCTAGAATATGAAAATCAACCATGGTCAACCATGGTCCAGTGTCACATTGTGACAAAGAGTATTTCAATATGAGAACCAATCATTATCTCAACCATTGTCCAACATCGCATTATGACAAAGATTGTCTCATAATCGTCGTCATCCATAGTCAACCATGTTCAACAATATTAATATTAATATTTAAATTTATATTAGCAATATAATATTAAATATTAATATTAATATTAAATATTTACAATAATATTAAATATTAACAATATTTATATTAATAAAATATTATTAATAAATAATTATAATAATTATTAGTTAATTAATTTTGACTGAATTTATTATTAATAATGAATGAATTGTGACAAACATTTTGTTTTAGACTACCTAACTCTTTCTCACATTCACTCTCAATGCCATAATATTAGTCACGTTTCCAATCTTCTTGATTTATTACGTCAACCCAACTATAGCGATTTTGGAACACTTCTTTCCCTTCTTTTTGATCATAGAAACAAAATTTTAAAAAATCATAATTAGATTTTTATTCTATTTTATTTTATTTTATTTTTCCTTGAAATGTGATAGACCACATTTGTGTTAAAAGACATTAATCATCATTAATCATGATAATTATCATAAATATTAATTAATAGTAATATTAATAATAATTATTAATAATAATTAGGTCGTAAGGCATTTCCCTTTTAAAAGAACTCCCCCAACTACCACCAGGTCTTGTTGTGCATTTATACAGTTAATAATTTTCAATGTTGATGAAAAACGGAAAATAAATTGATGAAGAACAGGAAATAATTGTTTAAAATGATTGCATTCGTCTCTATGAAACGGTAAGACATTAGCATGGTCTCTCTCACTATAATTGTATCTTTCTATGGTAAATGAAATGATCACGCTCAATTTTTGGTATGGTTATGATCTTGCTCGAAGGTATTATTACAGTGATCTCACATCTCTAAATTGTTGCTCCAAATTATTTCATTACACAATGTGTATGCATGGTAAGGTATCCTCTGCGCTACATGGCATCCTCGGCATTTTCAGTAGTAGGCATCCTCGGCATTTTCAGTAGTATGATATTGTATTATGGCTCAAATTCTTGTTGGATCACAATCAACAAACAATGTTATTCTACATCATATATTGTGGAGACGTTTGTGAGATCCAACAGTGAATCTCGTATTTTCTTTAATTCATATATATTGCCAACTGAAGCAATATATATTTCCATTTCCTAACAATTTGTGTACCCAAAATGCTTCAGGGATCGTCTGCTAGAAAAAATGGAGAATACACATTTATTTGGACATGTCCTTCTATTGATCTTGCAAACAGCCCATGGAAATTTCTTTCTGTTGATCTTGTAAGCAACTGACGTCTCATAATCTTAGATGCCTCGTTATGATGGAAAAATTCGAGCCAAAAAAAGGGAAGAGAAAATTCAAGCTTGATTCACCTTCAAATTATACATTCGGCTTCCAGATTTTTATTTTTCAATTTTCCGTTGTGCTACCACGTTTCCCGAGTCGAGACTACAACTTCTACATTGGCGCAGCAGGTCGTTACTCGCTCAACATTACTCTTTTGTTCTGTAATTGACTCTGTAGACAGTTAGGGTTAACTATTTTCACATTGAAGAAAAATGGCTTCAACCAGCTTTGATGTGCGATTTTGTTTCCATTTTTTTTGTATGGCAAATTCTATGTCCTGTCATGGCCGCATACACTAGAATCATATTTAAATTTAAGGACCGCATAATTTACATATTGTTTTTACTCCAGCAAGGACCTTATGAAGTTATGATTTTGCAATAAATTGCAAATCTACTCATATTTATACTTTTTGTCTCATTATTCATTAATTCCGGGTCTACAGGGTTATGTGCGACAGGGAAATCGTGATTAGTGCTTGAGACCTAACTCTTAACTCTTAGAAACTAGGCCAACATCTCGAAAGAAATAATGGAAGCACATTCTTCTTTCAAAAGTACATCCTCGGCTCAATTTCACTCCCTCTTATAACGCTTAATTAAAGAATATTTACAAAAAAATAAAAATAAAGACGCAATGATAATAACATAATACAAATAAACAACGTAACGTTTGCACTCTAAGTTAAAACAGCCTTTCTTTCCGTCTCTGTAGACTTAGTTCTTGTTATAGTTTTTTTCTATTTCTCTTCTGATACAAGTTTTTGAAAAAAAATCAAATTTGAAAATCTTGAAAATTCCAAGTTAAATTTAACGATACATATTGCCGTGGACAGGTAAATTACTTTTTATGCTTTTACACAAAAATGACCTACGGGTTGCCCATGCTTTGTTTGATGTTTAATTTCATTCTATGTTAATAGAACTATTTTTTTATGCTTCTACACAAGAAATTATATTGCCCTGAAGAGGTAAATTACTTTATGGTTCTACACAAAATTGGCATACTCGTTGTGGATGCTTTTTTTTCAATGTTTAATTTCGTTCTATGATAATGGAACTATTTTTTATGCTTCTGCACAAAACTGGCATACTTTGTTTTATGTTTAATTTCGGTGTATGTTAATGGAACTACTTTTTGTATGTTCTAAAAGTGGGTATGATGTTAAAGTTTTGTTTTATAATTAAATTTTTTGATGTGAATGGACATATATCTTTTAATGAATTTTAAAAAACTTATATGGATACAAAGAATGGAAATGTAATTTTTTTTGGAATGAATTTAAAAAGTTTATATCAATGGGATGGAATTTAATGACCTAATATTTTATGAGGTAGTGTTGTTTATGATATGAGGTAGCGCTGTAGTTTTAAATATTATAAATAAATTTTATATATTTATTATAAAAAATTATTTGAATTATTAAATATATTGAAATTGTTAAAATGATTATTTAAATAAATAAATATATTTTTTAATTTCAATTTTAATATATATATATATATATAATTTTAATGATTAAAAAATTAGATTTTATTTATATAAGTAAATGTTTTATGTTTTTTTTTTGTTTTTTTAAATAGAGAAATATTTATATTATATAAGTTGATAGTAAGTTTAATAGAAAAGTAAGTCTCAAATTTACATATTCAACTTTATAGGTGAGATTAGGTCTTATTTATATATTCATTTATTTTTGGTTTCTTTCAATAAAGAACAGATCAATTTTATATATTGCAACATGTTATTACTTAATATTTAGCGAGGTTACTATCATGCAAATATCATAAGTTTGACTACGGTTTAGAATGTCCTTGTATGTATATGAAAAAAGATATTCTTCTTCAAATATCATAAATTTTGGCTAAATGAATTTAGAATGTCTATATAAGAAAATAGGTTATTTTTTTCCCTTGTTATACCTTCTCCTTTCAAGGAAGGAGATAAGAAAGGATTTTGACAAAAATTCTCCAAATTTATTGATTTAACAATTGTAGTTTTAGATTTGTAACTCTTAAAAGGAAATAACATTTAGATAAGAGATGATCTTACCTTAGTTGACTCATAAAACCCATCTATCCCAATGCCTTCTATGGATTGGTGTAATCAAAATATCTTTGTGATCGTTGGCTAAGTGAATAATTGTTATAATATAGTGGATATTTTTTTTTTTGGAATTTGTTATTTTAGAAAAAAAATTGAATAAACCTCTTGTGTCAGTCTAAATGTCCAAAAGAAGTTAAGAAAGGACAAGCAAAGACAAATCCAGTCACCTTAAGAGAAAGTAGTAAAAGAGTGTAAGCTTTTGATCAAGTGAGTCAGTTCAATATTGAAAAAGAGCATCTTTTTGATCAAATATTTGCTATTGGAACTTGGAAAAGTATCTTTGAAGTTCAATATTGAAAAGGAGCATTTTTTTGATCAAATATTTGTTATTGGAACTTGGAAGAGTATTTTGGAAAATTGAGGCAATTAGTGTTGGAAAGTTACATAATATATAAATTAAATTTCACATAATGTAAGTTATATCTCTTTACCTTCTAGCTTTGAATGACATTTGTTTACTAATTTTTGTATCGAATGATCTTCTATGTGTCACAATTATTCCCAAATTTATGCTTAAAGTGTTTCTTTTGCAACTAATAATCATAGTTATACTGGTATATCAACTACTTTTACTAATATAAGTTTGCTAGTTATATTAAAAAAAGAATGGAAAGAAAGTGAGTGAGCAAAAATCTCAAATACCTATTTTTATATACCACTAGAAATATTTCTTCAACTATCTACTTAATAAAAAAATAAATACGGCTTATTCCTAAGTAAATTCGTCTTTCACCATAATTATCGAACTCTTTTACGGTGCGTGGAAAATGGAATACGAAGATGTTAGAAACTATTGAGAATTCGTATGTGGGATTATAGAAAACTTAAAAGAATTAATATTTCATTGAAAATACTTATACGTGTGTCATGTCAAATGGCGGATCCCTCAAGCATCTTGTAGAAGTGAACAGCAATAAAGGGAAACCAATGGATTATTTTAACAAGGCTAAACAATTTACTGAGGAACACCCGTTAAAAAAGATTCCATTCCATTTTAAATTGGCCCCGTGAGATCAGATTTCAACCCTAGGAATTATGCATATTATGGACGTATGGCATGGCGTCTCCTTAGAATAAAGATTTAATTCTGTTTATATTGATATAATTTATATGACATTCATAGTATTTTCATTGCAATTTATGAATACTTAGATTTAAATTTTGTTATTTTTTTCGATTATAATAGCATTAATGTTGAATGAATAATTATTGTGAGTTTGTGTTACATTTAATATCAGATAGAAAAATGATTACTAAAATTATCTTAAAACCCCTCACACATATGTATACATATATAACCACCAAACCTCATTGAAATTAAATCAAACTTAAATCTATAATTTTATTTCGCATCCATCGATTGGTTAATACCTGGTGTCATAGCCAATTTTTATCTCAATCCGCCACGACCACAGTTTATTTAGGTCAGGTTCGGATTAAGTCATTTAATTTTGTTATGCTCCTTGCGCCATTCTTCGACAAGCATCGCTTAGCTTGCTTTATTTCGAAGGCCGCTTATAACTGACATTGCTTTATCTTGATGGTTGCTTATAACTGCCATCGCTTTATTCGTTGTAACTTCATTAAATTTAAGGAAAACTAATAAAAATAGAGGTCGCTTATGGTCATTTTCTGCGGATTGTATTGACAACGACCTTTGCACTGGAAAATTATGGCACTCTGAAAAATATGAGACTCCAGCAACATGTTCAATCAATATAACCATCCGACAAGCTTGTGTATGATCACATTTAAATAATGAAATATACATATGTATTGGAAAAAGAAGAAGAATATGATAATCAATACAAATGGTCCTGAGAAAGAAATGCAAATGGTGGTATGAAAGAATGAAATCCGTATCCAGTATCATACTAAGAATATGGAGGAACCAGGAAATCCAAACCGGCGAATAAATGTTAAATAGAGGGCGCCAATGTTTCAGTATGGTCTCGCTCCAACATAGTTTCCAGGAGGGTAGTAATTGCATGTGATGAACGTGTCACCGCTGTTACATTTTATGACGGCGCATCCAACGTTGGTTGTTGTTCTCCAAACAATCTGAGTGTAGTGCGTGCAGTCTTGACCAGAACTGCAACTATTATTTGCATAGTTATACCACTTCTTTTCATCCACCCATGCGCCGACTGCCTCTGTAGCGTTCCAACCTCTGCCACTCCCCCAGAAGATGTTCTCCCCGAATGGACCCTCGGAATGCTGAAGGAGGCAATCACCTCTTCTTTCCCTTGCGTAAACACGAGCATACGTTGCAAGCTTCACATCCCATTTGAGTGGAGGGACTCCCACTTGTTTTCTCGCCTCGTTCTGCGGGACCAGAAATCCTTGAATGGTTTCACTAATGTTCGCACCTGCTTCGGCAACCATCTGTAAGTAGCAGATTGCAACGCTCAAGAAAGCTACTACAACCAGAAGACACGATGGCTGCCTCATTTTTATGGCAAGAATAACAAGGTAGCCGCTAATACTCGACAGATGTAGCCTCGATACTGTTTCCAAAATTGCAGAGAAAACACTTCGCTAGCTGGCTAAAGAAAATGCGTTAGATCGGCCCACAGTTAGCTTGTTTATATACTGTTTATGAAGACAATTAACAGAAAAGCAGGAGAGATTTGTTATAAGAAGGAAGAAGGAAGGAGTAAAAGAACAGTAGATGTTGGCGCAAACGTAAGCGGTAAAATACCGGGGATAACCTATCGCAGACATCAGATCCTCCCAACAGCAAAATGTAAGGTACAAAGACGGCCGGTCATAATATTTTTTGTGTGGAACTTCCGACAAGAGCCGGCGGGAACATATTTTGCTCGTTACGCACGTCGAGTAAAGCACAAACTATGAACGAGATGAGAACGCATGCGTCGTTGTTTGACTTTGGCCTATGGAGACACCCTGTCACTAAGACGTGCAGTGCCCTGACATGGTCCGCTTCTACCATTTGCGAAGGAATCAGAAAACGCAGGTCGACCTCGGCCAAAAGGAAGTTAGCTATCATTTAAGTTATCAATCGGTAAGCAATTGATAAGGTGCTTCGCTAGGTTTTGTAAATAAACATAAGGTATTTTACAGTTTTAAAAGGTAATAAAAATTAATTAAAACATTTAGTCAAGATAACATAAACTTGACTGTAATCAAATATACTCAGATAAATAACTTCTAAATGAAAAATATATTTTCTTTTTAACGTGGTATTTTTTTCTAATAATAATTTATTTACATTTTAATTAATTTTTTAATAATGGATACTATGTTAAGGTATTCTTAGATTTTAAATTACTAGTTCAATTTTTGTTCTTAGATATGATTGTTAGACATGGCTATAATGTAGTTTCATTATTGCCAAACTATACATGACTAATTAGCTAAAAACAAAATTTAAATACTTTATTAACTAAAACAAATTAAATAAAAATTATATTTAAATACTTTATTGATAATAATATGTTTAATTATAACCCTTTCACCGGAAATTCTTTTGTCTTATATTTTATTTAGATTTTTTTCAACGGAATTAGTAATTCGGCTGTTTTCGTCCTAGGGTTTAATTTTGACCGCTACCATTCTAATTTTTAGTTGCGTCTCACCATCTTTATTATGAAGCCAAGGATCGACGTACTCGGATTTATTTGATATTAAAAAAAAAAAAACATTTTCTAAATATTAATAATATTATTATTGATAACAGTTTAATTTATATAATTATTATAAATATTTAAAAAAAAAAATTATGCTTAATATTTAATAATATTAATATTGATAATAATTTAATTACAAACTTATAAAAATATAAAAATTAAAAAATAATTTAAATCAATTTATTTATATATTTATTAAACATATTATATTATATAATATTATATATATATAAACACAATAACAATATTATATAATATTGTAATTCACATAGGATAGCTATGAAATAATATTGGTGAATATTATAAAATGAATAAAATACATAACAATGTGGATATAACTACGAAAGTGTAAGACTATTATAATTCGCATAAAGTAATTAAAATTTAAACTTAAAATTAAATGTTAAATAAATTATATATATTTCTATATTTAGATGCACAATAATAATATTATAATAGTGTAATTTACATAAAATAGTTAGGAAATAATACTATTGAATATTATAAAAATGATAAAATACATGAAAAATTTGATATAAATATGAATTTATGGTGCAATTATATTTTACTTAAAATAATTAAAATTTAAAACTAATACATAAAATAATTAAGAATTAAAATATCAAAATTTAAAAAATAAAATTTGTAATTATTAAAAAAAATATAAATAAAATATCAAAATTAAAAAGCCTCGAGGGATAGCTCAAATGGTCGAGTTCCCGTTGTTAGTACTCTCCCGGTTTGGGAGGTCACGGGGTCAAATCTCCTCGACGCCCTTGGGGTTAGGCCTGATATGGCCGACCGGCAGATCCCTTCGGGTGGAGCTGCCCCGCCTGATATGGCCGACTGGCAGATCCCTTCGGGTGGAGCTGCCCCGCTTCTCTATGTGGACGTAGCGGCCACTCCGGTGCCCGTGAACCACACTTAAAATATATATATCAAAATTAAAAAAATACAATTTGTAATCATTGTAAAACTATAATTCTAATAAAGAAATGTAATTAGTGATATTGTGGAATTTTTCTAGCTCCTTTTAGATAGCATTTAATATTCCAAGTTCATTTTTGTTAATTAGGGATATTGTGGAATTTTTCTACCTCCTTTTACATAGCATTTAATATTCCAAGTTCATTTTTGTTTTTAATAATTTTAGTTATGTTAATAAGTGTATTATATTGAAACGAGTATCTTAGATTTTGGAGATTGTTTATTATAAATGTTTTCATGGTCGTATTTTAATGAAGGTTTGTGATTAAATTTATTAAATTATTTGTATTTTATAAATAAGGATATGTAATTATTTGTATTATTTAAAAAAAATTAGAAGTGACCTTTAATTTTAATATTTAAATTCTTGCTAACCTCATTAACACAATTTTCATTCTTCTTACATTAGATTCCTAAGCCTATTAAAATGTATTAATCATTTAATTCATATAACTAAACTAATAAAAGTAAAATATCAATGTTTAGTAGAAAATGAATCTTTTATTAAAAAAAAGTGATTATTATTTTTGTTATAATAATAAGAATAAGAATAAGAATAATTTATACGAAATGTATTTAGTTTGTGAAGTAGGTTAGAAAACGAATAAAAATAAATAAATATAATTAAAATTTTTGAAATAGCATATTTAAAATATAACAAAATTTGTTATAAAAATTGAATGTGTAAAATTTTAAAAATAAAATTAAGAATATAACAAATATCGTAAAGTTAACAATATACTAAATATTATTGAACATTATTTATAAAAGAAATAAACACTAGCATGAGTGATAAGGGTGTTTCCTACATTGCAGTTGCTCTATTTTTGAACCATACCTTGCAATCCTTGCAACTTGAAAGAAATCCAATGGGAGGAGAAGGAATTGATCATTTTATTTTTCCTCTTAGTAGGTTTAAACCAAGCCAGCCTCAAGCAAATACTTCTATGAAATTTGTGTCCATTGGGGGACCTCAGACTAAAATGGGTAGTTCTGGTGTAAGTGCATTGGTGCAGGTGATCTCCATAAACCAGAGTTTGCTAAAATTCGCTATAAATGATGACCATAGCATGGGCACAGTTGATTTCATCAAAATTATTATAGCTCTTCATGCAACTTTCAAGTCCATGTCTTTGAAGGGATGTAAAGGAGTTGTAGGAGATGCAGTACTTGAAGCAATTATGGATACATTGCATGTGAATCTCTGGCTTGAAGAGATTGATCTGAATGGAACTCCGCTTCAAGCCTCTGGTAAAACTGATCGTGTTCACCAATGGCTTGGACAAAATGCCAAAGTCAAGCCACAAATTGATTTTCTGGAAAACATTCCCATGACAATATGGCTTGGACAAAATGCCAAAGTCAAGCCACAAATTGATTTTCTGGAAAACATTCCCATGACAATGCCCAAAACTGCTACAGTTTTCCTCTCTGGATAAGAATTTGCAGGCAAGACTTATGAATTTCCCTATTCACCCTTAATTAATTTTTCATTATACACAAAGGTAAAGGCAACGATCCAATCTACTTCTATATATTGTTGAAATATTTAGTGAGGAGAATGATAATATATTATATATAATACTTAAAAACAAATATATATAGATAAATCGATCATGGAATGACCACGAGGAATATTATTCATTATTTGGAATCAAATAAAATATGACCTAAAAATAGGTTTAAGCTTTTCAAAATTCATAAAAGTAAGAAAATTTTACAGTTTCTAAAATTAGATGACTTGTCCTTGTTATGAATGTTATTAGGTATTCCATGATAAATTGGACAACCAACATTGATATTTCCAATTCAAATGACCAATATTTGCAATTTTGGCTGCAGGTAAAACAAATCTATTCCATATTGCAGAGTTTTGCTCGAGCCAAGATTCCATCAATAGACCAAATAAAAACTCTTTTGAACCCAGTTGAACCCATCACAAGAACTCATGGTATAAAAATCAAGTTCCTGGAAGATGATGATACTAGAATCTCAATTTGGTACATTGTGGGTCAGCATGAGTTCCATGCTTTTCATGATCTCATGTTCCCTGGTCCCGAGAGCCCATATTTCTTTCTCATAATTTACAGCCTGGTCAGAAAAACAGATAACAGAAAACCCAAAAAGCTTCAAGAACTTGAATAAGATATAGTATATTGGCTAAGAATTATTTGTTTCCAATTCCAGAAGAGCAAAATCCTTTCTCACTCATGTCAAGGTTTTAACTCATATTGATAAAATTTCTGAAAGATCAAAATTGTACTTATGAGTGGTCCAATGCATTTACAAGCTTAGGGATCGTTTCACTTGCTTTGTTGAATTATCCCCAACTGTATATACAGTGGATGCAAGGTCATATGGTTTAGTGAATAAGGTTTCTCATCATGTGAAACAAACAACCAATTTTTTTTTATGAAGGGTTCCCAAAATTTGTCGGGTATGTGATGACTTAAGAGTGTTGTTGTTCAATTGGAAATTTGAGCATTCCAAGAAGCCAGTTATGAGATCAGAAGAGTTTTCTCAAATGTGTGAAACAAAGGTTCTAGCACTGGGAATACAGTCTCAATATGATGATCCCACAAAGGATGAAGAGAGGTGAACAGCCATAGCATGCTCTTTGCATAAAGTTGGAGAAATTATCTATTTTCAAGAGCTTCATTTCATCATAGTGAACTGTGAGTGGTTTTGTGAGGAATTCCTTGGACATCTAGTAAGACTGAAAAACAAAAGTCAGTCTACTTTGGATCGACAACAAAGGGGCTTTACAACTAGAAAAGAGTTGGAGGTGATTTTAAGATAATCTTTTATAGGGTTCAATACCTGGATTTGGTCGCAGACTTTTTGAGAATGTGTAACCAAGTGAACTTGTAAGCATGAAGTTGAAACTAGAACTCTATTATGAACAAGATCCTGGCAATCAAAATTCAAAGATTTTCATACCTGCAATATTGGAGGAAGGTCGGTACAAGCCACAAACATGGCAGCTAGTGGATCAGAGAAGAATAGGAGACACAACTGATTTAGTCTAGATATCAAAGATCTCATGTCCTATATACTGCTCAAACTCAGATAAAGTTGAAGATGGATATCATATTCCCTAGGGTGCAAGGCATAATATGTTAGATTCACCCACTTATCCATTTAAAGAAAATTGATACAGTATTGTAAGACAGAGCTTCTACTTGAAGATTGTGAGCCATTATGTAATCACTCCCCCATGTCTGTCTGTCTATCTATCTACCCAACGAAATTCCTGACTATTACATACAAATGGGGATACAATGCTTATGTCTTGAACATTTCCATTTATTCATGGAAGGAAGGGAACACAGGGAATGCAACAAGGAACAAAATGAATGCTTCCATATGGTTCACTCTAATTATCCAACAATGCTTCAATGACTAGTTTGGAATCTCTTCGGATAATCAACTCTCATATTTCTCTTTGTAAAGCAATATTTAAGCCTCTTAGAACTATCCTGAATTCTACTTCATCATTGGGACTACATATTATGCCTTCCATATTTGAAATAGAAAAACTATTCGAGAAATTTCAAAGATGGCTACTTGTGTCAATAACCAGGGATTTTCCTTTATTTCCCTGTGAAAATGGAATCTCTAGAAATCCAACATGATATCATCTGGATCAGATCCTACCAATGAAGACTTGGAATGAACCATAAAATCCTTCTATGGAATGAAGAAAACAGAACCAAACACATGTAGCTTCCTCGAGTTGTGAGATGTATCTGCTTCATTGAAATTTCAAGTGTTGAAAAGTGTTGTTTGCATGCATTGACTGGAGGTGATAAAATGATATGAAATATGTCAAAATATAGTCATGACGTGCATTGGATTTTGTGTAAGGAGTATGGGCTAGATAGATTTTATGGATTCTCTACAATTTCTCACTTTTTGCAAGGATTACACACAGGGACAGAATATGGAATGATAATTTTGTATTGGGAGAAACATATAAAGAACCCTGGATTTTTGTGGTTCCTGAATTATTACTACTTATTTCATAGTCTAGAGTTGTTGTTCAAACTAAAATATCAAGTTCATCGTGTGCTCATCTGGTTTGAGCACTAATAAATTAACTTAAGACAATATTTGATTTTTTTTGTTCAAGTTTTTTAGTGAGGGATAATCAGCTAAAATCTTAAATGATAAATCTTTTCTCTGATCTAGGAGTCTAGAATTTATAATTTAAATCAATATCATATTTACTGATATGTATACATGAATTTGTTCAGGGTAAAACATTGGCATTTGTGTTTCCTATTGTGGAGTCATTAACAAATGGTCCAAATGCCAAAGATAGGAATACAACCCATGGAAGGTCCCCCATTATGATTGTGTTAGTTCAAACAACAGATCTTGCAAAATAGGTAGCCCTTTAAAAAGTCTGGAGCTTTGCCTATCATCTGCAGTCTGACTTGATATTGAAATTGTTCAAAAAGTTCATGTGTAATTTCTTTATGCTTGTGACTTCAAGAATTCCATGTAAGAATTGTTTTGTAATGCAGGTCCATGCTGACTTTGAGGTTTATGGTGGAGAAGTTGGCCTTCATTCATCCTCTGTATATGGAGGTGCTCCCTATGGTCCACAGGAATATGCATTGTGTAGAGGTGTTGATATCATTTTTGGTACACCTGGGTGCACTAAGGTGATAATTCAATATATTTTGTATACTGTTTTTGCACAAATGTCATGGGAAGACACTTCATAGTCGCTTTTCTCTTCTAAAGGCTAAGATATAATGGGTGATATGATTTTCACTAAGTATTATCTGTTTCCTCCAATGGTAATTAAATATGCATTTTAAAGAATAAATTGAGATCTCCTCCTTTGTTAACATATCAAATTATCAAAATATTTAACTAAAGAGTATGTTAATAAAATGAAAACATCCCCACCTATCTACCATTAAAACATAAGCCAAAATCTACAATTTGGTTACTTGGTTGGTTAGTAAAGTGGGGGCATTGTTATGCCCCCCACCAAGGTGAATGTCTTGTGGGTGAAATTTGGTTTATTAGGATACCCGCCCACTTGCAACATCTTAGAAAACATGTAGCTTCCTTGAGTTATGAGATGTATCTGCTTCATTGTAATGTTAAGTGTTGAAAAGTGTTGCTTGCATGCATTGACTGGAAGTGATAAAATGATATGAAATATGTCAAATATAGTCATGACGTGCATTGGATTTTGATTGAGGAGTCAAGACTAGATAGATTTTATAGATTCTCAACAATTTCTCATTTTTTGCATGGATTATACACAGGGACATAACATGGAATTATAATTTTGTATTGGGAGAAACATATAAAGAGCCCTGGCTTTCTATGGTTCCTGATTTTTTACTAATAATTTCATAGTCTACAGTGGTTGTTCAAACTAAAATATCAAGTTCAACACGTGCTCATCTGGTTTGATCATCCATAAATTAATTTAAGACAATATTTGATTTATTTTTGTTCAAATTTTTCATTAAGGGGTAATTAGTTAAACTCTTAAATGATAAATCTTTTCTTTGAACTAGAAATATAGATTTCATAATTTATACCAATATCATAGTTACTTATATGTATACATGGATTTGTTCAGGGTAAAACATTGGCATCTTCACCCTCCAATGGTTAAGGCCCTATTAATCAACATAGGTAGACCAACATACAAAATTCATGTCTCGGGACTTTAATTACCCCTTAACCTTCAAATATGACTTTATTAAAGCCTTTCTTTTAAATCCTTCCTATCGGGACTAAAATCCTCTCATTAAACCTTATACACCCTTCGTTAACCGTTTAACCACACATATGTAACCTTTCCTCCCTTAACGTTGGTTAAATATGTTTTAACGTATAAACCTTCTCATCGGCGCTATTTTCCTTTATAACCCTTTTACAAAGGAAATACCACAAAACATTCATAAACTTACCTTTCTCACCTTTATACGGCCTCTGCACACTTCTCGAGGTTACCTTTATCGCAATCGGGTATCGCTTCTCGCGGGTCACATTACACACTCCTTCCGCTTTCCCGATATGTGATCGAACTGTCAGACTTCAAACTTTATAAACCCACGCTCATAACTTCATCGGTTCCCCACCCATCAGCCCTTCACATTATCGTGTGTAACTTCCATACCCCGATCCCCGATTAACCAACTTGCGTATTAAACCTCCGTCGTTGATCTACTCCTAGTAGATCCGATGGTTCACATTTGCTTTGGGTTGACAACACACATGAGGGTTAATTGCCCAATAAAGCAGTTTCCCCTCACTCCTCCGCTGCTACATGTCCTCCAATTAATGGAATTGGAGCCAAGCCCTCGATACCACTTACCACTGCTTTGCCGCCCGAAATACCACTCGAGATTATAAATCTGCCTTTTAGCTAGTTACTTCCCACGCTCTTCTAACACATGATGATGGTTGATATTTGAGATCTAACGGTTCATATGCGTTGATACTTCCTTCTTCGCTCTTCCTTTTTACTTATAATTTACGCTAATTCTTCAGCGTTTTCTCTGTGGTTTGGGTTTTTCTTCGGGGTTTTGCTTTCTGCCTTTGTTGCTCAACTTATCTGAGTTTAACTCCTCTGCAAATTCTCACTTCGCTACTTCTCTCCAGAGCTTCACTCTGTTCCTTCGATTAGATTCTAAAACCCATGATGATTCCTCTAAATCATTCTCTCCCTTTGCGCGTTCTACAAAAATTTGTCTGCAACCCTATTATAGAACCTACGAATTCATATGTAATTCATTCATAAAATACTCATTTCACCCATTTACACAACTAGGAATAAACCTCTGTATACATAAGTATAAACAAATGATTACATTCGAGACTATGTGTCTCTCACAGGCCTGATTTTCAACTATTAGTGGCCTCTTCTCCACTATGCCCATAGGCTTACATTTATACCAGAAAGGTTATTTGAAATAATTCTAGTTCAAATTCTAGATCTACTGAACCGACTCCTAAATTTCCTCTATCCTCTATGTCCACTTCTAACTTCATTTAATTCCTAAGAACTCTCTCTAGTTCCTTGAATCATGAACTGTTTTAAGAGTTATAATTGACTTCTAACTCTTTTTTCATTACTAACCACTCATGTTCTCATTTATTCGAGAGCATTTACAAGATATTTCACATTATCTAATTAATTCCTGTTCTATGCACTCAAAATCCTAAATATTACATTAATTCATCGCTTAGGAATCCAAATGCCTTAAAATACATGACCCCCCTATGTCTACTAATTTACAATGATTTTCCTTGGGTTGAATGCTCTTGCATCAAAATGTCCCTTTTTTTACTACACTACTTCATTGTAGTTTTCATTTTTTTACCATGTTTATTTGTTTTTAGTTCCTTATGTTGAAAATGGATTTCTTATAACATTCTTTGAACCATCATATCTTAGATTTTTATTTCCACAAGATTTTTTTCTATTGCACCATGCACACTACCTCATACCATAGGTGTCCCTCCTAAGCTTCCAATTCTATTGTGCATCCATTATGAATGATGCTAGCTTGAAGAGTCTCCATATCCTTCTCAATATGTTCAATATTTCCATCGATGTTTTCAATTTAAACTTTTGACTCACATAATTGGAGCCATCTAACTTGCTTCATTTAAATATGTTTCACATAATTGAATCCATATAACTTGCTTGAAATTTAAATATGTTTTTGCCAGAGAATTAGCCATTATGCTATATATATATATATATATATATATATATATATATATATATATATATATATATATATATATATCCCCGACTTCGCACACTTAATACCTTAGTCCACACAGTTGAAAAAGATGCACTTCCACAACCTTTCTTTAATTTCTAGGAAGGAACAAATAAATTATGTTTACAAAAGCTTGAGAGGGGGTAGAGATTAGGTGAGAGCTTGTGCGAGACTACTCCTCACTCTCACATAGTAGCTCTCACTCCAACAATGTCACTTGGAACCCTAGTTAGGCGACACCCAAGCTGGAGGAATCTACTCTTTTTGTCATCGTCCTACAAAGTAATTTATCTCAAAGGCAATCAAGAATGTGAGACAAAAGAGCTTGATGCAATAAGATTGAGGGCCTGCAAGGTATCAACGATGGCTTGCACCATCAAGCTCTCATCTCGCACAAAAAATGTCAATTGCTAGGTCGTGTCAGGGGCTTTTATTAAATATCGTCGAGACCACTACTATCGAGATTTCAACTTAATCCAAAGGTGAGATCCTGTCAAAATGAAAGAAGTCACACTTCTCAACTCTCAGAGAGATTTCAGAGACTACAAACAATGACGAACTATCAGATGAATCAAAGTTGAAGAAGGGAACTTAATATCAAACACATAAGGCGTCCTCAGTTTTATTCTTTGAACAATAGGAAACACCTAATTGGGACGCCCAAGTGCTGGGTGTGCAGGGCTTTGGCTAACCTATGGCTAGGGACATGAGCTTTGCCGATGACTCGATACTTCTGTGTGGTATGCCTTCCTTTTCCTCTAGAACCCTATTGACTGCACCAACTTTTGGTTACAACAGGTCTTGCCTGATGCTGTATCACTCTTGAGAACGATCCACCTATGATTGATGTCGGATAACTCTTGAAAATGATGCAATGATTAATCGCCACGCAGATATTCTCCACATTTTCGGATCCATAGAGCACTTTCCATCTCAAACTCTGACCAGTATTAGTACACAAATTCACACTCGCATGCTTCAACGATTCACATAAAGTTCACCAATTGGTCTTCATATGTCAATAAGGTGCATTCGATTCACATCCTTCAATACGCAGCAACACTCGGTCCAATTCCTCTCAGCAAAATATTATATGATTTGAACCTCTCACTAATGTTCTAATACCAAATCATCAAGAAGAACAAGAATGGAAGACAGAGTGATTGGAAGATCCAAGATGAACGATCCACCTATGATTGATGTCGGATAACTCTTGAAAATGATGCAATGATTAATCGCCACGCAGATATTCTCCACATTTTCGGATCCATAGAGCACTTTCCATCTCAAACTCTGACCAGTATTAGTACACAAATTCACACTCGCATGCTTCAACGATTCACATAAAGTTCACCAATTGGTCTTCATATGTCAATAAGGTGCATTCGATTCACATCCTTCAATACGCAGCAACACTCGGTCCAATTCCTCTCAGCAAAATATTATATGATTTGAACCTCTCACTAATGTTCTAATACCAAATCATCAAGAAGAACAAGAATGGAAGACAGAGTGATTGGAAGATCCAAGATGCAACTATTAGGTGAGGCGAGGCTCAACATAAAAACTATCTATACTCACACTTACATTCATCAGAACCGAAAAAAACAATTACATTTATAAAAGTACACACTTACATTCATCATATCTATATATATATATATATATATATATATAAGTACAAGTTAGTTGTGAATTTGTGTTGGAAAGGTAGACGAAATAAAACATAAGTTCACACAAAAAACACACGAGTTGCAGATCTTCTATTGATCATACAAAACTTGATTTTTACAATGAACCCGGTGAAGGGTATTTAAACCTTTTCGACTAGCGACTCGCCTAAAATATCTTGACATGCACACACTTAACTCAGTTAACTCACACTCTAAATATGGACTGCACTTAACTCTTCATCTATCACTCAACTTGAATCAATGCTCACTTAACTGACTCTCTAATTTTAGCTAACTCCACATGCGAGATTAATTACAATTTCTAACACTTATCCTTAATTACGACTGTATGACTCAACATGACTCAACTATGTATGTTAAGCTTACAATAGAAATTGACACAATTATCACTAAAACATGTATGCTTGTCTAGGTCTCAGCTAGTCTTACAATGACTCAAGGCTTTCACAATTTTGCATTTTCTTTTTCTCTTCTTCCAAATTTTATATCCTCAAAATTGCTTCATTCTCTGTTGCGCTTTCTTGTTGTAGACTCTATATTCCTTTACTTGTTATTGTTGCAATTTTTATTTGACTATTCTTGAATTTGTGCTAAAACACAATTTGATCTTGTCTACTACACCTTCCTCTTCAAATATTCGTTCAACTATGAATTGATGCCACAATATTGCATCTTCAAATTGTCTTATTTTCTTTGCTCCGTGTGCTTCATATTCCTGTCTTTCTTTCTACAATATTTCTTGATAGCAGAATCTTATCTCTTATTGACACCATTGTTTAAAAATGGTTTCAATGCATTCATATTTATTTTTCATATCATTCTTTTCACTTTCATCATCAGGTACTGTTGTGTTTTTCCTATAATCTGCACACTTAAGATCGATATTCACCATTTCATTCAATTCTTTTATTCCAGCTACTGCTTTAAGACTCGCATCAATTTGTTTTATTAGTTTCTGAATCCATTCTTTAATGAGCTTGAAATATGCATTAAATTTATTAACAACCTTGCTTTCAACTTCTGCTCCCATGCTATTTTGAACACCTACATATTAAAAAACAATGTAAAAAACACCTTTAATATGACTCTCTTCAGTGAGAGCTTCTTGCTCTACTTCTTCCTTCTCTACCTTCTTTTCAACTTCACTGAAACTATCTTCCACTATTACGTGGTCAGTGGATATTCTCATCAAAAACTCTTCAATCACTTTATCTTGTTCTCGATCATCAACTACTACTAGATCACATACTGCTTCATGAGCAATTCCAACTGCTTCATATCTTGCTGCTACAGTGGCAGCTTCAACCTTCAATGCTTCATCAAACATGACACTTATCATATTGCCACAATCAATCCATGTTTCAGAAAGGAAACAACACATATCATCAACATAATGTTCATCCACACTATGGTGGGATATCCGAGCATCCATGTGCTCATTATCAATTTCATTGACAATCACAACTTCACCAAATCCATCAGCTGCAGTTGGATTCACCAATTCACATATATCTTTGCAGTCATCATCCACATGTGTCTCATCACAGTGGAATTCACCATCATCTATATCATCCACATTACAGTGGAGTCCTTTAACATTTATTTCCTTTTGCTCTGTTTCACACATAGAGGATTCAACTTCTCTCTCTGCAATCTTTCCTGAGTCTTCTTCATACATATGCATGCTTAAATAATGGGTTTCAATTTTATGGTCTTGACAACCATCATTCACTTTTGAGTGGGGTTCTCCAAGCTCTATTTTCCTTAGAGAGTCTTGTTCATATACTCTTAGATCTGTGGTTGGCTTCTTTGCTTGTGACATAACCTGTTGTTGCATGCCACTCCTCCTTGCACCAAACTCTGTTTCCAGGAACTTCCATGCTTTCTTGGAAGTTGTAGCTTTTGCTACTTTGCACAAACACTTCTCATCCAATGCTTGTTTTATAAAATTCAATGCTAAAGCATCACATACTTCATCATATGGGTTATAAGACTCATACTCAATTAATTCTTTAGCTTGAAGAAAAGTTAACATCTTGATAACCCAATGATCAAAATATTTACCTGCAATCATAGGAAGTGGTAGCATATCAAAGCTTCATTAATCACCCTCGATTTCATCTTTGTCTTTTGTTAGACTTCTCAGTTCTTCAACTACTGCCTGAACCTCTCTAACCATGACAACAATCTCAATCACCCTCGATTTCATCTTTGTCTTTTGTTAGACTTCTCAGTTCTTCAACTACTGCCTGAACCTCTCTAACCATGACAACAATCTCTGCCTCTTCTTTTCGATTCCTTTTCTTAGTCTTCTTCAATCACGTTTTGCGACCCATGATTGTTATTATTCATTTTCTTATCGTTGCTTTGCTAATTGCATAAGGTTGTTTTCCATATTGCCCCTAAAAGAAAATATGATTTTCAATATGCCCTTGTGCCAAGACACTATCATGATAAACAAAAACAAATTTTACCAAAAAAACTCAAAAAAGTTTTTCAATCAAAAACTTTTTTTATATTAAGAAAACCTTTAAAAACAAAAACTTCTTCATATGGTAATTTTTCTTTTTTCAAAAATCCTTTTATAAATATATAGATAAATTTTATATAAAAGAAATTTCATATCTGTATTCAAAAAGCACTTCTCTTTGATAATAATTCACACTATATAGAGCTATACGGAGCCCATTTTAAAAACCTTTGAATCAACTCTCACAACGTGACTTCTTTTAAACAAATTTTCGTGCGCTTTTCACTCAATTATCGAAGCCTGGACTGATTGAGGCCTGCGTGCTAACTCTCTTCACGGAAAGCACAACGAAATCTCATGAATCAACGTGCTAACTCTCTTCACGGAAAGCACAACGAAATCTCATGAATCAACTCTTACAACGTGACTTTTCTTAAACAAATTTTCCTGCCCTTTTGACTCGGTTAACGCGGCCTGGATTGATTGAGGCCTGCGTGCTAACTCTCTTCACGGCCACCATTGTCTGACTAACGCTACAAACGTCAAAGGAAAACTGCGTGTTCTCGAAGTGGGTGACACCTGCATGCGTTATAACGCTCTGTATATAGGTTACAAAGTGCGTGCAGGATAGCATTAACTAAGAGAAGATATAAATTTCTCTCTTCTCGAATTCTTGTTAATCTGTTTTTTTAATTCTTTGTAACCTTGCTTTCATACCAATTTGTTGTATAACTTACAAGGATCACTATAGCATTAACCAAGAGAAAATATAAATTTCTCTCTTCCCACACGGACTCCTTCTAATCTGTTTTCTTACTCTTTGTAATTTGGGGTAAATATCAATTTGTTGAAAAGGTACAGGATACAAAACATAAATTCACACACAAAATACATTAGTTGAGGCTCTTTTATTGATCACACAAAATTCAATACGTACAATGAACCAGGTGAAAGGTATTTAAACTTTTTCAACTAGCGACTCGACTAAAATATCTTGACATACACACACTTAACTCAGTGAACTCAAAGTCTAAATATAAACTGCACATAACTCCTTAACTCTTCATCCATCACTCGAATTAACTCACTTAACTAACTCTCTAATTTTAACTAACTCCACATGTTGGAGTAATTACAATTTCGAACCATTTAAACAAACTCAAAAATAAAATCTAAAACCAAATTAAAAACACAATCTTAACTGAACCATAATCATTCGTAACAAAATCACAATCTCAAGTTAACAATAATCACTCATAAAGAAATACTCGTAATGAACCATCCACAAATTTCTTATCATTCATAACACACACAATCTCAACTAAACAATAATCACTCGTAATGAACCATCCACAAATTTCGTATTTCTTATTATTTTCATAGGTTGGTGGGTCCAGAAGCGCCCGACCAACCCACCCATAATCGAACTTAAAGGGGTCGAATTGTTTAACATTGCATTACTATAGCTGAAGTAATACAGGGATGTGCTTGGAGATGCCACTAATGTCTCTCTCTGAATAAACCCTTTTGATTATTTGTAAGATGTTAATGTGGCTGGAAACACTCAGAAGAAAGTACAAAACGCATTCCAGTACTGCTTTTCACGTCCTTCGCTAGGCGATCTGCACCGTGTTCTAGATTGGTTTGAGCTCCAGACTTCCGCCCGCTGGGCGTGTACAATTTCATTTTGTAAAATACGCAATGAATATGTAGATTGGATTTCGGATTACTTGTCAAACCTGAAACCGCCGTCCTCCTAAGCTCAAATGGATTGTCATCGTTATATCCTTTAACCGAGTCAAACCTTGGTGCACGTTACATCTGTGGGAAGCCTGAGATAAGATGTGTTCCGAGTCAAATGCACGTTACTTCTGTAGGAAGCCTGAGATAGGATGTGTTCCTTGTATCTAGTTTCGGGTATGGTATCAATTTTGAATCGCAGTAATAAATTTTACTTTACAAAATAAACATATTTTTCTTCCTGTTATTTAATTTTTGGGAGGATAATTGTACTTATGCTAAGAAGGCATAAAATTATTATGATAATGATATTCCCTCGTTGAATGAGTTATTTATAAAAAGATATTAGGATATTATGATTAAGGTTAGATAGTTAATGAGATGTAAATAAATTTATAGTTTTGTTATTACTTTAAAATTAAAAAGGTTATAATTTATTTGTTAATTGTGATTTTTATTTTTATTTTTATTTTTTATTTTTTTCGAAGGTGGCAAAACCTATCAAACTCAGGTGTCAAACCAACAGTGAGGACAGCCATCTCTGGCTGCTATCCGCGAATGTCGGTTTGACTCATCACTGTTATCAAGGAAAACCACGCCACCTGTAATAACCCGCTGGTGGTCCGTAAGGGAGCAGGCTTTCACTCCTACCAGATACCTCTGGGTCTTGGGCTGTTAACCTGTGTCCTTACGTCCGAGGAAGATGAGCTCTTAGCCAAACAGAGGCAGTTTTACGGCATACTCCAGGCGGATAATTGTGATTATGGATTATTATTTATAAATATGGAAAGGAATTTTTTTTAATTAAAAATTGAAAACTATAAAATTGAAAATAAAATAATTCATTAAAACTAGTATTAAAAATATTCAGTTAAATTTCTCTCATCAACTCCTGAGTCGTTGAGCAACATGGTTAAATACAGAATGGTCAGAGTAACACAGATTAATGAAAAGGTTGATTGCTCAGACGGAAGGATGTAGTGTGTAAACCGAAACCCTCAGGTCCAGATGAAGAAGGGTTTGGAGCGGAAAGCACAAGTCACTTTTAATAAAAGCAAAGCGCTTACTAATTTTTTTTTTCCTATAGATAATGAGCGGAAGGCGTCCTAGTTAAGCTTCAGCTAGATGAGGCCGCGTTGAACTTTTTTAACCAACAGCAATGATGGATTGTTTACCGAATATGCTTTGTCTGAAGCCTAATATACCGCTTGGAAAAAGACGGCGCATCTGGATTATTCAGCGAATATGCTTTGTCCGAAGCCTAATCTACCGCTTGGAAAAAGACGGCGCATCTTTTGTCCCTTAATTTCCATATACCTATGCGGTCGGTTGCGGCTTCGTTTGCTTAACCTTTTTCGCCTACCTTATTACCCCGAGAATAGTCTCGTTGAACTCTGTTGTAGTCTTTATTTAAGTCACTGACAGCTAGAGCTCTAGATTGTGAACCCGATTGAATCTGTCTTTCTATCGTTTTAAATTTATGAGAATGTTAGCTTTAATCGATTGTTGGTTTAATAGCGTAAAATAAAGTTGGGTTCAATACATTTCCTTGCACTCATGGAAACCTGATGTCGAGTGACACGAGGCATGGCTTCTCTTCCAATCTCTTCGGTACCGTGATAGACTCGATGATCTCGGAGAATAATCGTCGGGTTTGGCAGCTGTCAAGCATACTCTCTCTTAATATTAGATGAAATGGTTTTTCCATTAGTTCATAAATATTTATTAATAATGTTTTAAATAAATATTTAACAATAAAGTTCTATTAACCTATTGTTATTTACATAATCATTTGCTGTTTGTATTCTAAAAAAAATTGGGAGATTGAGATTCTGTGTTACCAAGTTTTAAGCCCGAAGTCGAAGGTAGGAGATGATTGGGAAGACAAAATTCTCCTTTGCTTTTGTCATTACTAACTTTTTGAAAACAAGAGTAAGTAAAAATTCTAACAAACTGAGACAGAAGTAAGCAGTATCTGCAACACATCTTTAATCTATGCTAACATGGCTGATCTGATAGGCTGTTGAATCTTCTGGTTTGTTGTTGACTTCAACATTCCTGAGGCTTGAGAAACTAATGCTAGGTGCATTCCTTTTATCCATGATGTACTTCAGGATTTTGATTGATTCCTGGACATGACTACGTTTGTTGGCCAGATCATTAAACTGTGCTTGGAGCAAAGAGACCCTGTGAAGGAATAGATTGATGTCTGCTTCATATTTCTTACTGGTCAGACTCGCATGTGAATCTATTTTGGCGTCCAGCAGTCTTTGATGCGCACGGATTTGTTCCAGTTCCACCTATAGATCAGCACAATGCAGATAGTCTTCAGATCTTGCCATATCGTGGATGCTGGGAGTTGTCTTAGTGCTCTACATGGAATGAGAGAGACCTGGAACGATTAAGGAGTTCTGTTTAGCCGATGAAGAAAAAGAAGAGGATGGACTAAAAAAGAGATCGATCTGGTGAGCAGAAGAACTGAGGGGATAACCTTTTTGAGGCGAAGAAGGGGAAAGGTGCCGTAGAGAAGGGATGGGGACAGAGTGCAGATTAGCGAATAGGGGAGATTGCAGGCAAGGGAGAAGAAGAGAGCAACAACAAGTTAGGGAGGTAGCAGAGACCTAGGTCCCAGCCAAGCCGAGAATCAAGGAACAGAAGCAAAGAATCGCGAAAAAAACAAGAGAATAAAACTGAGCACAGGAATGAAGGGGGATGCGCGGATTTAAAGGATGAAGACCACGGAAGAGGTGGCTCGAGATCACGAGAGAGGGAAGGAGGGAGTCACGAGATTGAAGGAATTGAGACATTCGGGGCAGAGCAGAAGGGGCAACGGGACTGATGGGAGGAGAGAAGATCTTAAACAGAGATTTGATGGTGGAAGGGAGATGCAGATGTTTGTCAGAGAATCCCATGAAGACACTGCGGAGGGCAAGATCAGATGAATTACCACAAATCATGATGAGGGAAAGGATTACAGGAGATGATGATGGGATTCTGAATTATTGCAAAGAAGATTGCCCTTGGGCTTGCCACAAGCTCTGTTGGCAGAAATGTCAGCTTCTTTGTTGAAGGAGCGGAGCACATGGAAAAATCTAAGTTCCATGTTTTGGTGAGTTAGAGCTCGACACCTGTTAATCGTTTGCTAAAGGAAGATATTGAATGCCTTTCGATTGCTAACCATGAGTCTGATGATTGTGGCAGAGTCTCCAAATATCAACGCTATTTTAGTTCCAAATTTTTGGAGTTGATTTAGACCTTGATAGAGGGCAAGAGCTTTTGCCCTATTGTTGGATAAGGAGCCCATTCTCCATTCCTAAGTAGTTATAATGCTACCACTAGGATTGTAGATGACTCCACCTGCACCTGTTGTTCCTGGGTTGGATTTAGAAGCTCCATCGAAGAAGATATAGTGGAGATTGCTACCTCGGAGCCAGCTTGAAAATTCTTCTTCTTTGTTTCTTATTTTCCAACTATGATTGGGGATGCTAGACTGGATGTTGGAATTACTTTCAATCTGATTGCTATTGCTTTTATCTAACAAATAACCAATAAAGTCCCTTTCCTCAACACAGAGGGCAGCGACATCAATTTTCTTCAGATTTTTTGCAGAAATGGTTTCTAACGATAAACCTTTTGCCTTGCTACAGAGAGTCCTTATGATGGTTTCCTTGTTTTGGAAGATCATACGGTTCCTTGCCAACCAGATCTTCCACAGAAGGGAATAGGGGAGGGCATCCCAAACCCGTTTGGATATATTTCTCTTCGTACGCTGCCAAAGGCAACTCCTCTTCCATAGATTTAGAACCTCACCAATGGTGTTTTGGAAATTCCATGGAAGATGATCGTTGGAAAATATTCCTTTACAATAAGAAATTGCAAAATGACAGGTGATAAAGAGATGCTAGATGGTTTCTTCTGCTTCTTTACAATTTTGGCATCGTGAAGGTCCTGCTATACCTCTCTTTTGCAGATTATCAATGGTGAAAATTTTCCCTTTCAAAAGGGTCCAGAGGAAGAATTTGATTTTGTGGATGGCCTCAGATTTCTAGACAGTTTTCCAATGAGTCAAAGCAGGAGTAGGATATTCTTTGTTACATAAGTATTGGTGACCAGCTTGAATTGTATAGTTGGAGCCTGTAGGATCCCATCGAAAACTGTCGATGACATTTTTAATTATGGGGGCGATGCTGTGGATATGAGCTTGAAGGATGTGAAAGCTCTCCTTAAGATCTGAGGGTATGGATGGAAAATTCCATCCCATCCATATATATGAGTGGGTATCCCATTGCGAGATTTGGTCCACGTAATGAATTCCTTTATTGTAAAGAAAGAAAAGGATTTTAGCCATACTTGGCTGACTGTTGATAGATTGATTCCCCATAATTTTCTTTGCACCAATTTTAATACTACTGCCTCCCTTGGGGACTTTGGAGGTGTTTTGGGCTAGAAAAGGGATTACTTTTTTGCATAGTTTCCAAATTTTTGAACTGTTTCTAGCAAGTATTTCGCAGTCCAAAAGCTGTTGCCTTGGGCAGTTTAGATATTTGACTTCTAGAACTCTTTTTTACCATGCCAGTTGCTCGCTGATTAGTCTCCACACGATCTTTCCTCCAAAAGCTAAATTTGAGAGCTTGGGAGATCTGATTCCAAGTCCTCCACAATCCTAGTCTTGAATTACTTGCTTCCAGTTAACAAGATTGTACTTCTTTTTTTCATTTTCCTCCCCTTGCAAGAGAAAATGGCAAAGAATACTTTCCATTTTTTTATTGAATATGGTTGGGGCCTGCATTAGAGTGAATTGATAGAGTCGTAGAGATGAGAGCCCTGATTTTAGGAGAACAAGGCGACCTGCCGGGTTAAGCCATGTAGAACCCCACTGCCGCACTTTCCTCTTCATCTTGTTTATAATTGTGCCCCGGATTTCTGCTTTTAAGGGCCCAATGCTCACAGGCATTCCCAGATAGGTGAAACATTGGCAATTCAATTTGCAAGAGACCCCAAAAAGTGTTGGCTATATTATGAAGGGTTTGGGTTGATGCATGCCAACCATAGATGCAACTTTTTAAGTGGTTGATCATGCTTCCTGAATAATTCATATATTTGTCCAGAAGAGTTTTGAATCGACGAGCTATTGTGACAGATGCCCCTCCTATTAACAGAGTGTCATCCGCAAATTGGGAATGGTTTATGTTTTTTACTTTGTTCTCGAAATTTATGCCAGCGATGAGACCAGTATGTATCTTGTAATCTAAAGCTTTGCTAAAGGATTCCGCCATCAAGATAAATAGGTAAGGGGAGAGGGGGCAACCTTGTCTCAGCCCTCTCGAAGATTTAAAGGGAGGTCTAGGTCTACCATTGATAAGGGGGGAAATCCAAGGTCCCATGATACAGGCTTTGATGAGATCAAGGAGGGGCTTAGCAAAACCCATTTTCTTAAGAAAAACGATAAGAAAGGAGTGCCTTACCATATCAAATGCATTGGCCAAATCCAGCTTCAGGATGAACCCTTTTTCTTTTCTGGAATGACTAGAATGGATTGCTTCTTGGACAAGGAGGATTGAATCAGAGTTTTTCCTGTTGGCCAGAAAACCACCTTGATTTTCAGATATGAGCAAAGGAAGAAGAGGTTTGAGACGAATGGCTAAGATTTTTGTGAGGATTTTGTAAGAAGAGTTGCAAAGAGAAATGGGCCGGAAGTGGGAGAAAGTCGTAGGGTGATTCTCTTTGGGGATGAGGACTAGGTAGGTGGAATTGGTATAGCCTCCAATTTTCCCTTTGCGCTGGATCCATTTCATCATTTTGATAAGATCCTTTTTAGTAATACTCCAGTGAGCTCTATAGAAGCATAATGGAAAGCCGTCCGGTCCAGGAGCTTTGTCTGGTTGGAGAACCTAGATGGCTCCTCTTATTTCTTCTTCTTCTGTCTCCTTACTCAAGTTGTCATTGGTTTCTTTGCTGATCCCACTTGGGAGGTATTGCAACAGGTCTGAATAGTCTTCATATTCCGTGGTTTCTGTTAGCAGTTCTCTATAATGATTTGAAGCTGCTTGCTTGATAGCACCTTGGCTGGTTTGTAGGTTTCCTTCTCTGTCAATGATAGATGTTATGTTGTTTCTAATTTTCTGGGCTATAGTTTTCTTATGGAAAAAAGCCGAACTTTTGTCTCCTCCTTTTAGCCATAGCTGCCTAGACTTAATTCTCCATTTCTGCTCTTCTTCTCTATTGATATGATACAACCAGCAATAGAGATTTTCTTCACGATCTTTATCTTCTTGCTGAAATCCGCGCCCTCAAGTTGTGTTATGAAAATCCTCTAATTTGGCTTTGGTTTCTCTTTTCTCTTTTTCCGGCTCCGTGTAGCAGTTTTTTGCCCAGCCTTTAAGAGCATATTTGACTCTTTTAATTTTATTTCCGAGATATATCTTGACAATCCTTCTATGTGTTGCTGCCAACTACTTTGAATAATACTTTTGACTATTGAGTTATCATTCCACAGAGGATTGTACTTAAAGGGAATAGGTCTCAATGAGCAGTGGGTTTCAAGAGTCAGATATGTGGGGTAGTGATATGAAGCTATGAAGGGATGGATGAAGGCGTAGGCTATAGAGAAAGTGGAGAGAAGTGAAACATTCACCAGGATTCTGTCCAAACTTTCCAGAATATTGCTTTTCCCTAGCCTGTGATTATTCTAAGTGAATTTGCGGTTTTTTGGGACTACATCAATAAGGTCACGGTCCTGCATGATAGTCTCCACCTGGTTTCTGTAGGGATCTAAAGAGAAGCAGCCTCCTCGCTTTTCATTGGAGTGCAAAATGAGATTTAGATCTTCCCCCAGAATAATGTTGTTATTTTATTCTTCATCTATATTTTCTTTGAGAGTGCCCCAACATTTCTCCTTGTCTCTATACTGATTTGGAGCGTATACATTATAAATGACTATCCTTTTATTATTTGAAGTGTTCTCCAGAGCAGTCTTTATCCAGTGTTGATTGATTGCTTCTGCTGTGAGACTCCAAGTGTTTTGGTCCCAAAGCGTTGCAATTCCCCATAAGCTCCTCTTGATTCACAAACGCTACCTTTGTACTGTATATGGTATGCTATGATTTTTTTCATTTCTTGCTGCCCTTGCTTTGTTTCTTGAACTAATACAACTCCTGGTTTCTCTTGATTTATTAGATCTTTTAAGGAAGATATTTTGGAGGGGTGCCCTAATCCCCTACTGTTCCAAGAGAGGACTTTCATCATTTCATGTGGGGGTTACAGAGAGTTGCTTGCCCTCCTTGCTCCTTGCTTGTTGTATCTTTATCGATTTGTCCCAAGATGTAGGACTCTATGGGATTCTGGGTGCCCATAGCTATATCCTTTTGGGTATTTTAATCTCTCTGTTGTTTGGCGGATTTCCTTCCTGACCCATTTCTCTTTTGAGGGTCTAAGGTTGCACCATGCTCCTTTGAGTTACTTCTGGTAATTCTAGATCAGGGTGGATCAGGAGAAAGGGTGGAGGAGATAATTAGAGGGAAAGGAGATTCAAGGGCATCGATTTGCTCCACGGGAGGGGCATTGTCCTCTAGGGGAGTGAGGATGTGGAAAGGGTTGGAAGATGAAGGAGGAGGTTGGGAAAGGGGCTGGTTCAGTGGTGCAAGGGAGGGATTAGAGAGGGACGAGGAGGAAGGAATGGGAGGAATACGGGCAGAGCCAGCTTCAGGGTTTGAATTGGAGGTTGGGGCTGCTTTCTTTTTCTTAACTATTTCCAAATGTTCATCTTGCGAAGTATTCTAGACATCAACTAATTTAGTACATCGGTTAGGAAAGTGTCCATATTCGTGACATACCTTGCCCTTGAAGGGAATATGTTCGTAGTCCAATTGTTGAATGTGGGTCCAATCGTCCACCTTGAGCTTGATGGCTTCTGGAAGTCCTTTGCCGAGATCTACTTCTACGCAAATGCGGGCACAAGCCTGCATATTGTCTTTTGGTTCACTGCGGTCGATGTATCTGCCCACAACATTCCCAATAGCTTAGACCGATTCGTCTCCCAGCAGTGGAGAGGGAGATGTGGGAGCTGAAACCACACAAGAACAGCGCTCAGAATATCCAACTTGGGATCAAAATCCGGAGTCCATTTGTTGAGATATAGCTCTCTTGAATCCATGAAATAGGGCCCATTCCTGAATATCAAGTCTTTGTCTTCTCTAGTTTCAAAATGAAAGGTGAAGTACCATTTTCCACAAAATCAAATGGAGATTTCTCCTTGGGTTTTATCAGACCAATTCCTTTCAACCCATCTTTGAACTATTTTCGGCGATGGCCAAAGCCCAGTAAATTGCCCAATGAGTCCTTATTCTGCTAGAGCAAGAGCAGCCATACAAGGCAGAGTTGGGGGGAGATTGACTTCCTGCGAAACATCGAGCTTCTTCACGAACTTGGAGATTGCTGGGCGAGGCCTCTGGGGAGGTAAGGACTTAACCAGATCTCAGAATGCCTGTTGAGCAGCAGTCGCCTCCGTGAAGCTTAAGGAGGGGCCATGGCAGAGAGCCGAACGTAAGGCACGATCAAGTCAGAAGTGAGCTTGACCTAGCAAGGGCGCGTGCTTGCAGTTTAATTGAATATTATGTTATTTAAATAAATATTTATTAATATAAATATTTTTAATTAAATATAGTTATTAATATTGTCAAATATTAAATATAAATATAATTAATTCAAAATTATTAATTAATCAAATAAATATTAATAAAATGTTTTCCGATCATAAATGTCAGTTATGAAATACGTTAAAATTATTAACAAATATATGTGTTTTTTATCTTAAAGAAGAATTATAAAAAGAAATATGTTAAATAAAACACTAAAATTTTTAAATAACAAAAAGAAATTAGTATTAAATATTATTAATATTTAATAATAATAATTAAAAATAGTTATTATTAATAATAAGAATAATAACAATAATTAATAAGTATTGATAAGTATTAATAGAGAATAATATTATTAAATGGAATTAATAATACTATAAATAAATTATAATATTTTATTAATTATAATATTAATGATTTTAGAGAACATTAATAACAATATTTTTTTAATTATTTTTTATAAATAATTTAATAATGATTTTAAAGAATATTAATAACAATATATTTTTTATAATTTTTTTTATAAATAATTTATAATTGAAAATTTTTATTCCCCTTATTCGCCCTTGTCTGTGGTCCTCTCCGATGGTTCTGTTGAGACAATTTATAATTGAAAATATTTGATAGTATTGAACATTAATTTAACCATATCGAGATTATTATATTAATATTAATTAATATATTAACATTGTTATTAGTATTAATATTAATATTAATTATTATAAATAAATGTTTCAATCAATCAGACATGCTCAACCATGTTCAATTATGGTATATCAATGTTAACCATCATCTATCATGATCAACCATGTTCAATGATGATCTTCCATGGTCAAGCATGCTGCACCATCATTAACCATGGCCATAATGGTTAATCAATGTCTCTATGGTGAACCATTGTCAACAATGGTTAATCATTCTTAAATGTAGTCAATCATGTTCAATGTCTTTTTGGTCAACCACAGTCAACGATGATTTACCATAGTTGAATTTCATCAGCCATGATCAACCTTGATTAAAATCTCTTTCATCGTGATCAGCTATGACGGTCAACCATAGACAATCATGGTCAACCATAGACAATCATGGTCAACCATGGCAGCCATGATCAACCATGTACTATAAAATCAAACAACGTCAACCATGGTCGAACACCGCATTGTGACAAAGACTGTCTCGATATGAAAATCAACAAGGGTCAGCCATGGTTAACAATGGTAAACCATGATTTAATTTCATCAACCATGATCAACCTTGATTAAAATCTCTTTCATCATGATCAACTATGATGGTCAACCAAGGACGATCATGGTCAACCATGGTCGGCCATGGTCAATCGTGGTCTACCATGATCAAACATTAGATTGTGACAAAGATTTTCTCGATATGAAAATCAACCATGGTCTAACATCACATTGTAGCAAAGATTGTCTCGATATGAAAATCAACCATGGTCAAGCATGGTCCAACTTCACATTGTCACAAGGATTGTCTCAATTTGGAAATCAACCATGGTCAGCCATGTTTATTTTAGGGTTTATATACCTTGGGTTTATAATTTCTATCCCTAACGTTTATTCTTCCCTTAGGTTTAATAATCTAAGAGTTCATATTCCTAGGGTTTAATATTATTCACTTAGGTTTATAGTCCCCTCGGTTTTAGTATTAATCCCTAGGGTTTATTATTCCCTGGGGTTTATAATAACAATCATGGTCAACCATATTTTATAAAACCAATCATGGTCAACCATGTTCGACCATGTTTTATAAAATCAAACATGGTCATTCATGGTTAACCATGGTCAACCATGGTCGAACATCACATTGTGAAAAAGATTATCTTGATATGAAAATCAACCATGGTTAAGCATGGTCAATCATGGTTCAACATCACATTATGACAAGGATTATCTCAATATGAAAATCAATTATGGTCAACCATATTTCTTTTAGTGTTGATAATCTTTATCTTAGGTTTATATACCTTGGTTTTATAATATTAGTCTATTGAGTTTAATATTATTCCCTTGGGTTCATAATTTCTTGGGGTTTTATTATTAATCCCTTGGGTTTATTATATCAATCGTGGTCAACTATGGTCAATCATAGCCAACCATAGTCAACCATGGTGAACCATGTTAGAATGTAGTATTGTGACAATGATTGTCTCAATATGAAAATCAACCATGGTCCAACGTCACATTGTGACAAAGATTGTCTCAATAGGAAAATCAATCATAGTCAAGCATTGTCCAACGTTGCATTGCGACAAGGATTGCCTAAATATGGAAATAACCATGGTCTACCATGTTTATTTCATGGTTTATAATATTTATCTTAGGGTTTATATAACTTGGGTTTATAATTTCTATTCCTTCGGTTTATTTTTCCCTTGGGATTATAATATTAATCCCTTGGATTGATTAATATAAGGGTTCATATTCCTAGGGTTTAATATTATTCCCTTATGTTTATAATCCCTTGGGTTTTTAGTATTAATTCCTAGGGTTTATTATTCCCTTGGGTTTATAATATCGATCATGGTCAACCATGTTTTATAAATTCAATCATGGTCAACCATGGTCCAACATCGCATTGTGACAAATATTGTCTCAATATGAGAATGAACCATGGTCCAATGTCATATTGTGACAAAGATTCTGTTGATTTGAAAATCAATCATGGTCAACCATGGTCCAACGTGACATTGTGACAAGGATTGCCTCAATATGAAAATCAACCATGCTCAACGGTGTTTATTTTAGTGTTTATAATATTTATCTTAGGGTTTATATACCTTGGGTGTATAATATTTATCCCTTGGGTTTAATATTATTCAACAATGGTCAACCATAATTAACCATATTTTATAAAATCATTCGTCGTAACATATGGTTAATAATGGTCAACCATGGTCCAATGTCACATTGTGACAAAGATTGATTGCATATGAAAATTAATCATTATCTCATGCATGTTCCAACATCTCATTATGACAAAGATTGTCTCAATATTATAATCATCGTCAGCCATGCTCAACCATGGTCAACCATGTTTTATAAAATCAAACATGGTTATCCATGGTCAATCATGGTTAACCATGGTCGAACGTCACATTGTCACAAATATTATGTTGATATGAAAATCAATGATGGTTAAGCATGGTCAACCAGGGTCCAACATCGCATTGTGATAAGGATTATATCAATATGAAAATCAACCATGGTCAACCATGTTTGTTTCAGTGTCTATAACATTTTTCTTAAGGCTTAAATATCTTGGGTTTATAATATTAGTCCCTTGGGTTCATAATCCCTTGGGGTTTTAGTATTATTCCATTGGGTTTATAATATCAATCCCTTGGGCTTATAATATCAATCATGGTCAACCATGGTAAATCATAACCAGCCATGGTCAACCATGGTCGAATGTTGCATTTTGAAAATTATTGTCTGAATATGAAAATAAACCATGGTCCAACGTCGCATTGTGACAAAGATTGTCTTGATATGAAAATCAATCATTGTCAACCATGGTCAACCATGGTCCAACATCGCATTGTGAGAAGGATTGTCTCAATATGGAAATCAACCATGGTTAAACATGTCTATTTTAGGGTTTATAATATTTACATTAAGGTTTATATACCTTAGGTTTATAATTTTTAACTTTTTTGTTTATTATTCCCTTCGGTTTATAATATCAATCCCTTGGGTTTATTACTCTAAGGGTTCATATTTCTAAGGTTTAATATTATTGTCTCAATATGAGAATCAACCATGGTCCAATGTCTCATTGTGGCAAAGATTCCATTGATTTGCAAATCAAGCATGGTCAACCATGATCTAACGTCACATTGTGAAAATTAACCATGGTCTAACGTCAAGGATTCTCTAAATATGAAAATCAACCATGGTCAACAACCATGGTCAGCAATGTTTATTTTAGTGTTTATAATATTTATATTAGGATTTATCTACCTTCGGTTTATAATATTAGTCCCTCGGGTTTAATATTATTCAACCATGTTCAACCATGGTTAGCCATATTTTATAAAATCAATCATGGACAACCATGGTCCAATGTCACATTGTGACAAACATTATCCCAATATAAAAATCAATCAATGTCTCAACCATTGTCCAAAATCACATTGTGACAAGGATTGTATTAATATGAAAATCAACCATGGTCAACCATGGTCTTAGACTTTATATACCTTGGGTTTATAATATTAGCCCCTTGGGTTTAATATTATTCCCTTGGGTTCATAATCCCTTGGGGTTTAAGTATTAATCCCTTGGGTTTATTATTCCGTTAGGTTCATAATATTAGTCCCTTGGGTTTATTATTTCCTTGGATTTGTAATATCAATCATGGTCAACCATGTTCAATCATAGCCAGCCATGGTCAACCATGATCGAATGTCACATTGTGGCAATGATTGTCTCAATATGAAAATCAAATATGGTCAAACATGTTCTAACGTTACATTCTGATAAATATTGTCTCGATATGAAGATCAATCATGGTCAAGCATGGTCAATGATCGTCCAACGTCACATTGTGACAAGGATTGTCTCAATATGGAAATAACCATGGCCAACCATGTTTATTTTAGGGTTTATAATATGTACCTTGGGGTTTATATACCTTGGTTTTATAATTTTTATCCATTGGATTTATTATTCCTTTGGGTTTATTAATCTAAGGGTTCATATTCCTAGGATTTAATATTATTGTCTCAACATGAGAATCAACCATGGTCCAATGTCGCATTGTGACAAACATTCTCTCTATTCCAAAATCAAGCACTGTCAACAATGGTGTACTGTCACATTGTGAAAATCAACCATGGTCTAATGTCAAGGATTATCTGAATATGAAAATCAACCATGGTCAAGAACCATGGTCAACGATGTTTATTGTAGTGTTTATAATATTTATCTTAAGGTTTATTTACCTTGGGTTTTTAATATTAGTCCTTGGGGTTTAATATTATTCAACCATGGTCAACCATGATCCAGCATCACATTGTGACAGAGATTGTCTCAATATGAAAACCAATCATTATCTCAACCATGGTCCAACGTCGCATTCTGACAAATATTGTCTCAATATAATAATCGTCATCAACCATAGTCAACTATGTTCAACAATATTAATATTAATATTTAAATTTATAATAAAAATATAATATTAAACATTAATACTAATATTAAAAATTAATATTAATATTAAACATTTATAGTAATATTAAATATTAACAATGTTTATATTAATATTTTTTTTATTTAAATAGCAATATTTATATTAATAAGATATTATTAATAAATAATTATAAAAATTATTTGTTAATTATTAACTAATTTTGAATGAATTAATTATTAATAATGAATGAATTGTGACAAACATTTCGTTTTAGACTACCTCATTCTTTCTCACATTCACTCTCAATGCGCTAGTATTAGTCACACTTCCAATCTTCTTGAATTATTAAGGCTGCCCAACTATAGTGATTTTGGAGCACTTATTTCCCTTCTTTTTTACCATAGAAACAAGATTTTAAAGAATCATAATTAGACTCTTTTTCTTTTCTTGAAGTCCGATAGACCACATTCCTCTTAGAAGACATTAATCATCATAATCATCATAAATATTAATTAATAGTAATAGTAATAATAATTAATAACAATAGTAATAATAATAATAATAATAATGCCGTAAGGAGTTTCCTTTTTTAAAGAACTCCCCCAGCTGCCACTGTGTCTTGTTGTGCATCATGGATTTGTGTTTTAGATGGTTAAAAAAAATTTCAATGTTGATGCAAAACGGAAAATAAGTTCATGAAGAGTAGAAAACAATGGTTTAAAATGATCTTGCATTTGTCTCTCTGTAATGGCAAGACATTCACATGGTCTCTCGCACTATAATTGTATAAGATCACATCTTTGTATGGTAAATGATCACACTCAATTTTTGGTATGGTTATGATCTTACTCGAAGGTATTATTAGAGAAATCTCATGCCTCTAAATGGTTCCTCCAAATTATTTCATTACACAATGTGTATGCATAGTAAGGTATCCTCTGCATTATATGGCATCCTCGGCATTTTCAGTAGTACGATATTGTATTATGGCTCAAATTCTTTTTGGATCACAATCAATAGACAATGTCGTTCTACATCATATATTGCAGAGACCTTTGTGAGATCCAACATTGAATCTCATATTTTCTTTAATTCATATATATTGCCATTTCCTAATAGTTTGTGCAACTAAAGCAATATATATTTCCATTTCCTAACAATTTGTGTACCCAAAATGCTTCAAGGATCGTCTCTTAAGAAAATATGGAGAATACACATTTATTTGGACATGTCTTTCTATTGATCTTGCAAAAAGCCCATGGAAATTTCTTTCTGTTGATCTTGCAAGCAGCGCACATCTCATAATTTTAGATTCCTAGTTATGATGGAAAAATTCGAGCAAAAAAGGGGAAGAGAAAATTCAAGGTTGCAGTTATTCACCTTCAAATTATACATGTGGCTTCCAGGTTTTTATTCTTCAATTTTCCCTTGTGCTAGCACGTTTCCTAATTCGAGACTACAACCTTTGCATTGGTGTGGCGGGTCGTCTCTCCATCAAAATTACTCTTTTGTTCTATAATTTATTGTGTAGATAGTTTGGGTTATTTCTTTTCTTATAGTGAAGAAAAATGGCTTCAACCACCTTTTATGTGTTATTTTGTTCCAATTTTTTTTGTATGGAAAATTCCATGGCCTGTCATAGCCACATACACTATAATAATATTTATAAACTAGAATAATATTTAAATTGAAGGACTGCATAATTTACATATTGCTTTGACTCCAGCGGGAACCTTATGGAGTTATAGTTTTTCAACAAATTTATGTCTTTTCAACTTGTCTGAATTTTTATTTTGTTTCTATGCTATGTTATTGTTGAACCTTCCTACATGGGTTTTGATATTAATTTCTCAAGCCCACTAAAGCATTGAAAATCTCATTCTGAGTTTATGCTCTGGTTTATAGACAACCATTCCTACCTACGAGGAAAAAACATTGTTTTACTTTACTTCTGCTTAATTTTCTATATAGTCATAATACTTGTTGATATTATCTATGATTAGTAATTATAGATACACAGTCTATTAAATTTCCTTGGGATAAAAGATAAAATATTATTGCAAATTTACTCATATTTATACTTTTATTCTAACTATTCATTATTTTCGAGTCTATATGGTTATGTGCGAAAGGGACATCGTGATTAGTGCTTGAGACCTAACTCTTAGAAACTAGGCCCAACATCTCGAAAAACGTAATGGAAGCACATTATTCTTTCAAGAGTATATCCTCGGCTCAATTTCACTCCCTCTTATAACACTTAATTAAAGAATATAATAAGAAAATACAAATAAACCATGCAATGATAATAGCAGAATACAAATAAACCACGCAATGTGATCTAGGAGCATGAGCCTTGAAGAAAAAAGGCTTCGAATTTATTCCAAAAATACAAAAAAAGTTTACAAGCAAAGGAGTGGGATCCTTTAGCTGTCAATTTACAAAGTTTTCTAGATAGGATTTGATCTAGAATTTAGGGATTGAGTGATTTTATAACTAGTTCAAGTTGTTTAGATTCAGTTGAGATTCTCGAGAAGAATATCAACCAGATTAGATATTGTCTAAGATTAGGTAGATTTGATCCATTGATTAAGGATATGATTGTTAGAATGAAATGGTATTTATGTAAGTTCTAAATTATTGTAAAAGGATTTTGACGGATTTGGCTTGATTAGTCCCTATAAGATTAAGTTACAGAATTGTATCTTTATCTATTTGTGTATAATTGGTCAATCCAGGAGGCATTTTATTCCTTCGAAATATCTCTGAGTTCTGTTGATTTCCAGATTAGCTTTTGAATTAGAGTATGCAAATTCTGTATTATATCGCTTGATCTTGTGTTTTCTGCATTTTGAAATAATTTGGTTATGTTCTAAAAACATCGGATAATATGGTTGGAGACAAGTTAAACGTAGCGGAGGTGTTAAGTTTGGAAGAACATAGAAAAGAAAACCTAAAAAAATCATGTTAACCCAAAGGTGTCTAGAACCGTCTGATCTATAGATCCAATAGATCTAATGGTCATCACGCGCAATATGCTCGTGCATTAGTCAAGGAAGAAAAGCGGTTTTATTAGTGAAGCTGTTTATCGGGTGAAGAAAAAGCGGTAAACTGTCTTTTGAAATTCTAAGCGATTCCATTAATCAACCGACACGTAGCACTCGGGCGGAGAGAGAAAACCACTTTATAGGGTGGATAAACACCACGCAAGAACTCTATTTGATATCGCTATTGACCGTTGGATCAAGTGTGTTTTCATTAATGGTGGAGGATCGCTCGATTAGTTTTGTTGATCGGGTGAACCAACAACCATCGGATTGAAAGGTAAGATCAATGGTGAAGAGTTAGCGCAATAATGTTTGTGGAAAAAGTGAACACGATAAGGAAATAACCCAAAGTTTGAATTCCTTTTGATTCTATGGCAACTGAAAGGTTTGTCATATTACAGGTAAAATTAAGAAATTCTGCTAATTTAGCACAATATCCAAGTTTGGAGGTAGATGACTGACACTCCAAAGGAAATCTAAGAAGAAGTTCCACCTGATCTTGCAAAAATCATTTTTGGATTTGAATGATTATCCATTACACCTGCACCTAGACCACCATTAGTGGTATCAGAGCAGCTTATTGACACTGATCAGAATCTAAAAGATCAGAAAAAGAAATCCAACATGGCTTTCAGAGTTGGAAGAAGATGTGGTAGAAGAGGACAACCAGTTGCAAATGCTGAAGTGTTGGAAGCTATGCAACAGATGCAAGTTGGATTAGAAGCAATGGAAACGGGAAGAGATGCAGATGCTGGAGATGTCAGTGAGCCTGAAGTTGAAGCTGCAGAAGAAGAAGAACCTGTAGAAGTGACTCCGGAATTGAGATTCTTTAATTCAGTGTTGAGATCCACATCTAGACCCAAACTTGAGGTTTTAGTTTATACAGGAGGTTTAAACCCAGAGGAATTAATAGATTGGATTAATGACAGGGATCAATTCTTTAATTATGAAGAAGCAGAAGAAGGGAAGGGAGTGAAATTTGTTGTCACAAAATTGAAAGGGCATGCAACACTTTGGTGGGATGGAGCGCAGGTAGAAAGAAGGAGACTTGGTAAGCATCCAATTAAGAATTGGAACCGGATGGTGACAAAGCTGAGGGGTAAGTTTTTTCCATGTGATTATCAACAGATGTTATTTAGACAGATGCAGAATCTTAGACAGAGGTCTTTGAGAGTGAAAGAATACACAGAGGAATTTTACAAAGTGAACATAAGAGATGGTCTTTGAGAGTGAAAGAATACACAGAGGAATTTTACAAAGTGAACATAAGAGCTGGACAAATTCAAGATACAGATGAGAAGGATGCAAGATATGTGAATTGTCTCAGAATGGACATTCAAGATGAGACAAGTGTGTTGTCTCCTAAAACAGTAGAAGAGGCTTATTAGATGGTACTAAAGGCTGAAGAAAAACTCATGAGGAAGCAGTCTGCCAGAAATGGAGTTATTTTCCGAGGAAGGGGAAGTCAAGGTGGTAGAGGAAGATCTACAACACCTAGAGATGGAGCTAGCAACAGATCAAGTTAGCATGCACCCATAGGAGGTGATGCAAGTGTCAGAGGGAGTTTTACCATAGGAAGAGGAGGCAGAGGTAGAGGAAGAGAATTTATATGTTACAAATGTAACAAGCTGGACACAGAGCCTATGAGTGCCCAGAAAACATAGGAACAAATCAGAGAAATGCAATTGTTGCTTAGACTAAAGAGGAAACAACAAAATTTCTAGAAGAAGAAAATGTACCCAAGAAAGGGGAACCTTTGGTAGTTAAAAGAGTTTTTTTAAAGCTAACAAAGGAAGTTTTTGAACCAGCACAAAGAAAGACTTTGTTCAGGATAGTATGCAAAGTTCATGGAAAATGTTGTCAAATGGTAATTGATAGTGGCGGCACTGATAATTTGGTCTCTACAGAAGTAGTGGAGAAGTTGAAATTGAAGAGAAGGAAACATCCAACACCTTACAAGGTGTCATGGCTTCAAAAAGGAAATCAGTTGTTAGTAAATGAACAGTGCGAAGTGGAGTTTCAGTTGGGAAAGTACAAAGACAAAATTCTGTGTGATGTGATGCCTATGGATGTGTGTCACATATTGTTGGGTAGACCTTGGCAGTATGACAAAGGACCTATGCATGATGGGAAGAAGAACACATACAAATTTGGTAAAGATGGAGTCAATCATACATTGTTGCTTATGGAATAAGAGAATACATCAAGAAAATCTGATTCAAAGACTCTATTGTTAAGTGGAAAAGTGTACTTGCAACAGATTGAAGAGGATGAGGTAAATTTTGCAATGATCTGCAAAGTCAAGGTAATAATTACTTCCACTAAAATTTCTGAAAGGAGAGACAATCTTCTTCAAATTATATCTGAATTCTGAACTCCCCTCCTTCAGGTGTAGGAGAGTTTCACTATTGTACTCCCCCATTCAACTGCATGATAGTGCCATCTTCATTTGACTGTTGGCTGCAATATGTGTGAGTGAATCCAATTGGAAAACTTGTATAATATTCTGGCTATGGATGACCATTCCCAGGGATCAATCCATGAATAATTTATCTTCAATCTTGTTGAATGTCGTTGTTTGCTGTATTTTGTTGATGAATGATTCTTCTTTCCACAATGGTGACAACAATGGAGATCAAAACACTGATCTTCTAGATGACCGGTTCTTTGACAATGAGAACATTTAAGTTTGTCTATAACTAGAGTTTGCATGCATTTCTATTTGTTTTCACTTCCAGTTTGTGTGCATTGATGTCTGTCTGCAACTTGCGAAGAACTTGTTGAGGTGGTATGTTCAAGTAATCCGGCAGTGACGAACTGAATGGGTTGTGAATAATCAGGGATATGTACGTTGTCGTCACCTTCGACATATCCTAAGCCACGTCGATTTCGATTACTTTGAATTTCTTCCCATGGCTTGATGATGGGTTTGGAAGAAAGTTGAATTTGATCATGAACAACTTTGACACTTGAAGTTGTTTGGATGAGTGATTTGGAATCAACATCTTTATCTTCATCTGTATGGTTGAATGACTTAGAAGAAGCACTCTTCTGTTGCAACTCATCTCTTTGTAGTTGCGACTCTAGTTGAAGGAACTCAATTGTTTCATGTGCATGTTGAATATGCACTTGAATGTCAGCAAGAGTTGCTTTGTTGATTTGTACCATACCATCAGCTGATGATAACATTAAATTGTGAAGAATTTGGAACAGTTGAATGTGTGTCGCATGTTGGATTTCTTACTTTGAAGTCAGCCTCGCATGTAGAAGTCGTTCTTGAAAATTGCGCACTTGAGTTGATGACTGAAATGACAGGCTCGCTTGTACTGTTTGTTGATTGCTGATGCTTTAAACGCTTGCTTGAATTTTTGACTTGACGCTCGCTTGATGACAATGAGTTTGCTTGAAAGGAACTTTATGAATGTTGTGATGAGCTTTACACAGGCTCACTTGTGGTGCGTTGAACTTTCGCACTTGATTTGGTTACCTGACACGCTCACTTTCTTGGTTGTTTTAATGACATGCTCGCTTGCTTTGATTGTTTGAATGACACTTTGTTCTTTCTTAAATGTACTCACTGAATCTGCTGATTTAAAAGAAAAGGAAGGGCGTCAAACACTGTTGAAAATGCACCCAAATGATAAATGTTCAAGTGACAACTGACTTGACTTAATGTATGCACTGTAACAAATCACATGAGGGTGCCGGTTACAACCGAAAATTCACCCTTACAATTCAAGTGAATTTGACTTTGATTACAATTCAACATAAAAATTATGATTTGCAAGTTACAGTTTTGTATTGAGCTTTTTAAAGAAATGGCCCAAGTGCAATTTCCAAAAAATTGTTGTTGAATTGCTGCAATTTTTTTTTTTGATGTAGATGACAACTTGATTGGATTTTGATGCAGAGATGTCTTTACTGTAGATGTGTTAGGCCCCTATACTACTAGGATAAGCCCTTATTGTTATTAGTACAATCCACTTATTATATTGATGTACCCATGTAGTGCCCATATTGTTACTATTGTGCCACATAGAAGCCCACTATTGTTATTAGTGTGCCCTTACATTATTATTGTTATGTCGGCTCTGATTATGTTATGACCCCTTAGACTCCTAGATATAGAAAGGAGGTCTTTTCATTTGTATCATCCAAGAATTGTTCATTTATGTAATGTAAAGGAGGTTGCCCCCTCAAAGAGGCTAAATTCTAAGGCGCTGATCTATCTTTTCTATCTTTTTATGAGCTGGTTTCATAACATTTGGTATCAAAGCTTTGGATTTTAGGGTTTCGCTGCCCCAAACAGACTCTTGAATTACATTCCAAATAGGTGATCTAGGTAAAATTGTCATAACTTTCTCTCTGAGCATCGGATTGAAATTTCGTAAGAAGGCATAGAAAGAGGACGGACTGTAGTTTCTTGTATTTGTTTTTCAGAGCCAAAGGTTGAAACAGTGACTCGTGGCATGTTGTACAAGTTCGATTTACTGGACTAGTCTATAATTAGGTCATTGTGGGAGATTTGGCATAACTCGTCCTTGGAGAATCCAATTTGGATCAGACTGGTGGCATTGGAAAGAGGACGCATAGGGCTACTATAAGTTGCAATTTCAGAACTTAAAGATCCGAAAGTACAGAGTTACGGTCGTTTCAAGATCAAGCTCCTAAAATCAAGAAAAAGAAAGATGAGGAAGTTTGATGGCAAGGATCCGGTAAATTGGATACTTCAGATGGAACAACATTTTGATCTACATGGTGTACCACTATTACAAAAGGTATGTATTGCATCTTCATATTTAGAACCGGATCAATTTTTATGGTATGAAGGGCTTTGTTCTCGTAAACAACTTATTACGTGGTCAATTTTCACGGAGGAAATGATAGCACATTATGAGGATACAAAGAGCAACACCTTCTTTAGAGCAACACCACAACAATTGGAAAGAGTAAAAGGGCTTTTTGACATAGTGGAAAGCATAATTATGGAAACCAGGAAGCATACCCCTCACAACTATAAGGATGGAAGTTTTGTTTCTCCCAGCCTTCCACAACCTACAAGGGTTACACCATAAAAATTGGAAGAAAAAAAGAGGAAAAAGGCTTTGTTACAATTGTGATAGCAAATGCACTAAAGGTCATAAGTGTGATGAGAAGAAATTATTTTACATAGAATATGAAGAGGAGGAAGAAAATGATCAAGAAACATCAAAAGAAGAGGATATACGCCAGGACCCCACCCCAGAGAAAGAAGAAATGAATTAGACCATATCTTGTAAAGCATTGGCAAGAATTACCACTCCTCAAACTCTCAAGATATAACGACATATCAAGAAGAAAAAGGTGCAAGAAGTGAAATATCACATCGAGAAAGAAGAAATGAATCCAACCATATCTTGTAATTCATTGGTCGAAATTACCACTTCTCAAACTATAAGGGTAGAAGGACATATCAAGAAGAAAAATGTTCAAAAAGTGAAAGAACACATCGAGCATCAAGAAATGTATCCGACCATATCTTGTAAAGGATTGGAAGAAATTACCACTCCTCAAACTCTAGAGATAGAAGGACATATCAAGAAGAAAAAGGTTCAAGCAGAGAAAGATCACATCGAGCATCAACAACAAGTTCTCCAACTTTTAAAGGATAATGCCACTCCGGCGCAAAATCAAACGAAACAACAGGTAGATCAACATCATAGTGAAAAATGTTTTGATGTAGGTGATTGGGTATTTTTACTACTACATCTCAAGCAAGATATTTATGTGAAGGAAATGTTGGCAATACTACATGCACTTAAAAAATTGCGACCTTACCGAATGGGAAGACTCTTCAAGGATGAGGATGTGGAAACATTGTTTTGTGCTATTTCTATTATCCAACCAGATTGGATAAACGAAGCAAGGGATGAATGGAAGAAGGACAAAGAAGCATGGCCACTTATTCAAAAGTTGCAAAAGATCCCAATTCAAACAATATTGCTAGAAATTGAAGAGGAAGGAAAAATCATATTGGAACCTGGAGCAGTCAAAGAAACAAGAATCCGACAGCTACGAAATCGATCAATTTCAGAGTATCTCATCAAGTGGAAGAACTTACCCGCTGAAGATTCCACATGGGAGGACAAGAATATTATACAGAAGCATTAAGAACTACTCAAGCGTTGAGGACAACACTTTTTGAAGGAGAGGGGCATGTTAGGCCCCTATACTACTAGTGTAACCCCTTATTGTTATTAGTAAAATCCACTTATTATATTGATGTACCCATGTAGTGCCCATATTGTTACTATTGTGCCACATAGAAGCCCACTATTGTTATTATTGTGCCCTTACATTATTATTGTTATGTCGGCTCTGATTATGTTATGACCCCTTAGACTCCTATCTATAGAAAGGAGGTCTTTTCATTTGTATCATCCAAGGATTGTTCATTTGTGTAATATAAAGGAGGTTGCCCCCTCGAAGAGGCTTAATTCGAAGGCGTTGATCTCTCTTTTTTATCTTTTTGTGAGCTGGTTTCATAACAAGATGCTTGATTTTGTAGTGTCCTTAACTTGATTTCTTTGGTTACATAATGTGAAATGTTGTAGCAACTTTTATCAAGTCGATGATGTGACACTTTGTGGTTATGAGCTTAATTGATTATGGGAGCTTTAATTTTAGGAGCTTGATTGATGACTTGTAGGTGTAGACTTTTCTTATGTGCATGTAGTTGTTTTTTTGAAGCATAAGAAAAAGAGCGTTTTGCAAAATCGACACAAGTCATGCACATGCATACACACGGTGTTCCTAAGATACCCTTATTCAATTTTGGGTGGATCTAAGACACAAGCACCAAAAAAATTATGTCTTTATTAAATATTGAAGTACATAAATTTTCACCTTCCTTCATCATGAAATAAATTGCGCAAACAATGAAAATGCTACGCTCCTTGAATCTTCTGGAAACGCTAACTTTAGACAATAGATTGTCAATCTCAACATATCTACACTTTTTTTTTTAAACACTCATGTCTCTCATCTGAAGCAATAAAACACAAACATACTCCTTCTCTTCACACTCTATATGAATATTGTGTCTCTCTCAAATCTATATGCAAAATTCTCTTCATCTAAGCTCTCTTTCCAGCCTTTGAGAATTGATCGAATTCATGGCTTGGTAGATGCAATTACTTATGAGCGTAATTGTGAGGCTCGAAGGTTTGAAAAAGAAGAATCCTACAGTGGCTGTTGTCATTACTCTTTTTGAAGCAGGTCAAGATATCTATTAGCCTATAGAAAATATTTTGCAAAATGATGCAGAAGAGGCTTTGGGTGAAATTCTACAAAATGATTTCTTTGATGATTCTCAGAAAAGAGCCATTTGCTTAGGATTAAATAGACACTGAGCAGTCTTAGTAATTCAAGGTCCCCCAGGTACAGGAAAGTGTATCTCGGTCTCCACGATCATCAATAACCTTATCAAAGTGATCACAAAAAAAATGTGACACTGCTGGCAATTACAATTTGCGTCCGGACTTCACTGACTTCTAGTTTCAACGTTCTTGAAGGACATCTAAATGTGCACTAGATGATGACCCACGTATAGTAGTTGGTTTCCCTAAGATTGAACAAATGTGACTTCCTAAACTGATCTTGTCTCTCTTACGATGATATTCCAGCAAAAATATCCTTTCATATGCCATGTACAACTACATGTTTTGCTTCAGTTACTCGATCAGCGCATTACCAATGTACCACATTTGCTCTGCATCAATTCGAATGCCTATGTATTTTAATTGCTCAGCTCCATACGCATCATGAAACTAGTTAAAATTTGAGGCACAGTCAAATTTGTCAAAGCGTTGATCAGGAAATCAGGTTGTTTTCATTGTTTTTCAGACAGAACAATGGCTCAGGCTCTAATCAACCATCTGTGTATCATGTTCTCTCGAGCACCCAACAAATGTCTTATGTGGACCATACTTCCTGGATTAGGTACCCACGATTCACACCTCACGTGTGGATTTGTACAGAGACATTTGATTTTTGAGCCCCCGTTGACCCAACAAATTGCAAGGGCGACTCAAACAATAAATTTCGCTAGACTTGATTTATCTCCAAATCACACTTCACGTAAGGCATAACACTGTAAATTTCCTTCTAACTCGTTGTACGTGCCCCTTCAATTTTCACTCAGCCTGTAACAAGCAAAGGCTCTCTATATAAAAAGTAATTTCTATTGGCTCACCAAAAGAAATGTACTCAGTCCTCTGAATACAAATAATTTCGGCCCCGCCAAACTTGAGATGATTACGCTTAGGAATTTGTGGCGAGGAATTTCACTGGTTTTCTTCAATTTTAAGAAGGCGGCTCCCTAGATGCTCAAATAAAACAACTACTCTGATACCACATGTTGGAATTTCACACAGCCATAACACACTAAAATAAAATACTCACACACATAAAATCAAATACTCAGAAATATAGAAACCAAACAAACTGGCAGAAAAGGTAGAGAGACATCATGTGGTCTCTCATGCTCATGTAAATATCTCTCTTTTTTATTCGAATAATTTAATAATACATTTAAATACTTGAGCAAGTGGTCTTAAGATAGTGCGTCTATCTTAGACTCACTTGGTTGAGACATTTTCTCAACTTACACACTAATTTAGGAGAACTAGTTGGAGAAAACCTCTCCTCCTAACTAAACTCCTTAATTTGAGAAACTAACTCTCATGATTTAATTTAATTAATAATTTAATTTGGATTTATAATTGTTTTTAAGAGAGTGAGGCTAACAATACTGGAAAATTATTGTGATATCATAGTAGATGATTTTCCTAATGAGTTACCACCCATTAGAAATATTAGCCATCATATAGATTTGATTTTAGGAGCAAATCTACCAAATAAAGAAGCTTAGAAGATGACTCCCACAGAAAATGAACAAGTCAGAAAACAGGTTGGGGAACTGTTAGATATAGGACTGATTAGAGAGAGTTTGAGTCCTTGTGCAATACCAACAATGTTGAGTCCAAAGAAAGATGGTGGCTAGAGAATGTGCAATGATTCAAGAGAAATCAATAAAATAACAATCAGGTACATATTTCCTTTACCTAGAATTGAAGATTTGATGGATTGTTTGAGTGGAGCAAGATATTTTACAAAGCTGGATTTGAAGAGTGGGTATCATCAAATAAGGATTAGAGAAGGAGATGAATGGAAAACCGCGTGTAAGACAAATGAATGATTGTATGAATGGATGGTAATGCCTTTTGGGTTATAAAATGCTCCTAGTACATTTATGAGACTTATGAATGATGTTCTGAAGGAATTTATTAGTAAATTTTTAATAGTATATCTGGACGATATATTAGTTTACAACAGATCTAAGGACGAGCATATGATACATCTGAATTATGTCTTATAGAGGCTAAAACAAGAAAAGTTACTGATAAATTTAAAGAAATGTTCATTCATGAAGGAAGAATTGGTATATTTGGGCTTTGTTGTTTCTATTGATGGATTGAAGATGGATCCAGAGAAGATAAAGGCAATCATAGAGTGGCCTTCACCAAAAAGTGATTTTGAGGTAAGATGTTTTCATGGTGTTGCTAGTTTTTATAAAAAATTCATAAGGAATTTTAGTAAGATCAATACTTCTATTATCGACACTATAAAGAAAGATAAACAACCATTTAAATGGACTGTTGAAGGAGAGAGGAACTTTCAGTTGTTGAAAAGGAAGATCACTAAAAACCACTTTGATTTTTCCTGATTTTAACAAACCTTTCCAAGTGAAGTGTGATGCCAGTGGAGAAGCCATTGGAGCTATTTTAAGTGAGGAAGACAGACCAGTAGCTTATTTGAGTGAGAAACTAAATGAATCAAAGAATAAATATTCTTCTTATGATAAGGATTTTTATGCAGTTGTGCAGTCATTAAAGAAGTGGAGACATTATCTGATGTCTAAAGAGTTTATACTTTATTCAGACAACCATGCATTACAGTACATTATGCAACAACTGAAGCTTAGTTAGAAACATGCAAAATTGGTAGAGTATCTTCAAATTTTTAATTTTGTATTGAAGCATATAACTCACCAATCAAACAAAGTAGCAGATGCCTTAAGCATGAGAAACATTCTAGTGCAAGAAAGTCAAATTCAAGTGTTGGGTTTTTATTTTCTTAAGGAATTGTATGAGAAAGACTTAGATTTTAAAGAGTCATTTGAAGGTTGTAAAAATCCTATTTTGTTAGACAGAAGTAAGTGGCTAGATTATTTCTTATAAGAAGGATTGTTGTTTAAAAGAAATCAATTGTGCATACCAAGTTGTTCTATGAGGGAGAATTTCATCAAGGAGAAACATAGTGGAGGACTTGGAGGACATTTTGGTGCAAACAAGACTTATGAACAATTGAACAGGTTTTATTTCTCACCAAAAATGAGGTCTAAAGTGGATAAGTATGTGAAAAAATGTAAAGTCTGTCAGTAGCAAAGGGAAGAAGTCAAAACATAGGTTTGTATGTTCCATTACCTATTCCAGATAGACCTTGGGATATGGCAAGTATGGATTTTGTTTTGGGTTTACCAAAAACTCAAAGAGGAAATGATTCAATTTACGTTGTGGTTGAAATTTTTTCAAAAATGGCACATTTTATTCCATGTTATAAAACTAGTGATGCGACTCACATTGCTAATCTATTTTTTAAGGAGATTGTAAGATTACATGGGTTACCTAAGAATATTGTTTCATAAAGAGACACCAAATTTGTTGGACATTTTTGGAGGACATTATGGAAGAAGCTTGGAAGTAAACTGAGTTTCAGTTTTGCTTATCATCCTCAGACTGATGGACAGACTGAGGTTGTAAACATAAGCTTGGGTAATCTTCTGAGAAGTCTCGCAAGTGACCATCGAAAACAGTGGGATCAAGTATTGGCACAGGTAGAATATGCATATAATGATTCTCCTAATAGGAGTATGGGGCAGAGTCCATTCCATATAGTTTATGGAATGCACCCAAGAGGAGTGTATGAATTGAGAGACTTGGGAAAAGCTGAAATGAGAAGTGCTAAAGGAGAATATTTTGCTACATAAATTCAAGCAATACATGAACAGGTAAAACATCAATTACAAGACAGCAACATAAAATACAAGAGTAGAGCAGATTTGAAGAAGAGAGAAGTTAATTTTGAAGTTGGAGATTTGGTTTTAGCACACTTAAGGAAGGAAAGATTTCCAAAAAGGGAGTATAACAAGCTAAAGTTCAAGAAAATTGGACCATGCAGATTCTTGAGGAATTTTTTTGCAAATGCATATGAAATTGAATTACCCCCTGATATTGGAATACCTCCAATTTTCAATGTTGTTGATTTGTATAAGTATGAAAGTGCAAATGCAGATGACATAGCAGAGGATCAAGAAGAACAAGAGATTGATTGGGTAAAACAGTTACCTATAGCAAAGGAATTGCATCCAAAGAGAATTTTGGGCAAGAAATTGCTGAAGAAGACAAGAAGACAGGAGTATTTTCAACATTTGGTCAAATGGAAGGATCAACCAATTGTTGAAGCTACTTGGATGACAGATGCCATGCTATAGAAATTGGGTAGTTCTATAGAAGAGCTCATGGACAGGAGCCCATGAAGAGTTTTTCCTCAAGAGTCTAATGCAGGAGCATGAGACTTGAAGACAAAAGGCTTCGAATTTATTCCAAAAATAAAAAAGAAAATTAGAAGCAAAGGAGTCGGATCCTTTGGGTGTCAATTTACAAAGTTTTATAGATAGGATTTGAGCTAGAATTTAGGGATTGAGTGATTTTATAATTAGTTCAAGCTATTTAGATTCAGTTGAGATTCTCGAGGAGAATATCAACCAGATTAGATATTGTCTAATATTAGGCAGATTCGATCCATTGATTAAGGATCTGATTGTTAGAATGAAATGGTATTTATGTAAGTTTTGAATGATTGTAAAGGGATTTTGACTGATTTGGATTGGTTAGGCCGTATAAGATTAAGTTACAGAAATTGTATCTTTGTGTATTTGTGTATAATTGGTCAATCCTAGAGGCATTTTATTCCTTCTAAATATCTCTAAGTTCTGTTGATTTCGAGTTTGGCTTTTGAATTAGAGTATGCAAAATCTGTATTATATCGCTCGATCTTGCGTTTTCGGCGTTTTGAAATAATTTGGTTATGTTCTAAAAACGTCTTAGAATATGGTTGGAGACAAGTTAAATGTAGGGGGGGTCTTAAGTTTGGCGGAAGAGAGAAAAGAAAAGGTGACAAAATTGTGTTAACCCAAAGGAGTCTAGAACCGTCTGATCTACAAATCCAATAGATCTAACGGTCATTGCGTGCAATAAGCTCATGTGTTAGTTAAGGAAAAAAAGTGGTTTTATCAATGAAGTTGTTTATCGGGTGAAGAAAAAGTGGTAAACTATCTTTTGAAATTCTAAGCGATTCCATTAATCGACTGACACGTAGCACTCGAGTGGAAAGAGAAAATCACTTTATTGGGTGGATAAACATGATCTTCATTCGATATTGATGTTGATCGTTCGGTCAAGTGTGTTTTGATTAATGGTGGAGGATCGCCCGATTAGTTTTGTTGATCAAGTGAACCAACAACCATCGGATTGAAAGGTAAGATAAACGGTGAAGAGTTAGCACAATAATGTTTGTGGAAAAAGCAGACGCGATAAGGAAATAACCCAAAGTTTGAATTCCTTTTGATTCCGTGGCAATTGAAAGGTTTGTCATATTGCGGTTAAAATTAAACAATTCTGCTAATTTAGTAGAATAGCCAAGTTTGGAGGTAGATACTAACACTCCAAAATAAATCCAAGAAGAAGTTCCACCTGAGCTTGCAGAAATCGTTTCTGGATTTGAATGATTATCCATTACACCTGCACCTAGACCACCACAATGTTTGCACTCTAAGTTAAAATAGCCTTTCTTTCTTTCTCTATAGACTTAGTTCCTGCTATAGTTTCTTTCTATTTCTATTTCTCCTCTAACCCAAGTTTTTGAAAAAAAATCAAATTTGAAAATCTTGAAAATTCCTAGTTAAATTTAACGATACATATTGCCCGCCCTCGAGAGGTAAATTACATTTTATGCTTCTACACAAAATTGTCATACTGGTTGTCGATGCCTTATTTGATGTTTAATTTTGTTTTATGTTAATAGAACTATTTTTTTTATGCTTCTACACAAAAAATATATTACCCTGAAGAGGTAAATTACTTTATGCTTCTACACAAAATTGGCATACTCATTGTCAATGTTTTGTTTTTTTTTTTTTTAATTTCGTTCTATGATAATGGAACTAACTATATATATATATATATATTTAATGGAACTATTTTTATGCTTCTACACAAAAATGGCATACTTCGTTTTATGTTTAATTTTGGTCTATGTTAATGGAACTACTTTTTGCATGTTCTAAAAGACTATTGATGGGTATGATGTTGAAGTTTTGTTTTATAATTAAATTCGTTTTATGTGAATGGAAATATATTTTCTTAATGAATTTTAAAAAAATTATATGGACACATAGAATGAAAATGTATATTTTTTTGAATGAATTTTAAAAAAATTATATTGATAAGGATGGAATTTAATGGCCTAATATTATATGAGGTAGTGTTGCTTATGATATGAGGTAGAGTTGTAGTCTTAAATATTATAAATAAATTTTATATATTTATTATAAAAAATTATTTGAATTATTAATATATGTGAAGAAATTGTTAAAATTATTATTTGAATATTTTTTTTTAATTTCAATTTCATATATATATATATATATATATAATTTTAATGATTAAAAAATTGTATTTTATTCATATAAGTAATTGTTTTTTCTTTATTTTAACTAGAGAAATATTCATATTATATAAGTAGATATTAAGCTTAATAGAAAGGTAAGTTTCGAATTTACACATTCAACTCTATAAGTGAGACTAGGTCTTACATATATATTCATTTACTTTTGATTTCTTTCAATAAAGAATGAATCAATTTTATATATTTCAACATGTTATTACTTAATATTTAGCTAGGTTAATATCATGTAAATATCATAAGTTTGACTAAATGGGTTTATAATGTCCTTGTATGTATATGAAAAAAGATTTTGTCCTTCAAATATCATAAGTTTGGCTAAATGCGTTTAGAATGTCTATATGAGAAAATAGGTTTTTTTTTCTTTTCCTTGTTATACCTTATCCTTTCAAGGAAGGAGATAAGAAAAGATATTGACAAAACCTTTGTAGATTTATTGACTTAACAATTGTAGTTTTAGATTTCTAACTCATAAAAAAAATAGCATTTAGAGAAGAGATGATCTTTCTTTGGTTGATTCATAAAACCCCATCTATCACAATGCCTTCTATGGATTGTTGTAACGGAAATGTCTTTGGTGATTGTTGGGTAAGTGTGCATAACTGTTATAATATAGTGGATAATTTTTTGGAATTTGTCATTTTAGAAAAAAAATTGAATAAACCTTTTGTGTCAGTCCAAATGTCCAAAAGAAGTTAAGAAAGGAAGGGGAAGTAATTTCCAAGGAAGGGGAAGGGGAAGTCAAGGTGGTAGAGGAAGATCTACAACACCTAGAGATGGAGCTAGCAGCAGATCAAGTCAGTACGCACCCACAGGAGGTGATGCAAGTGGCAGAGGGAGTTTTACCTGAGGAAGAGGAGGCAGAGGTAGAGGAAGAGAAGTTAGATGTTACAAATGTAACAAGTTGGACACAGAGCCTATCAGTGCCGAGAAAACGTAGGAACAAATTAGAGAAATACAATTGTTGCTTAGACTGAAGAGGAAACAACAAAATTGCCAGAAGAAGAAAATGTACCTGAGAAAGGGGAACCTTTGGTAGTTAAAAAAGTTTTGTTAAAGCTAAAAAAGGAAGTTGTTGAACCAGCACAGAGAAATACTTTGATCAGGACAGTATGCAAAGTTCAAGGAAAATGCTGTCAAATGATAATTGATAGTGGAGGCACTGATAATTTGGTCTCTACAGAAGTAGTGGAGAAGTTGAAATTGAAGACAAGGAAACATCCAAAACCTTACAAGGTGCCATGGCTTCAAAAAGGACATCAGTTGTTAGTAAATGAACAGTGTGAGGTGGAGTTTCAGCTGGGAAAGTAGAGAGACAAAATTCTGTGTTATGTGATGCCTATGGATGTGTGTCACATATTGTTCGGTAGACCTTGGCAGTATGACAGAGGACCTATGCATGATGGGAAGAAGAACACATACAAATTTGGTAAAGATGGAGTCAATCATACATTTTTGCCTATGGAATAAGAGAATACATCAAGAAAATATGATTCAAAGACTCTATTGTTAAGTGGAAAAGTGTACTTGCAACAGATTGAAGAGGATGAGGTAAATTTTTTGCAAAGTCAAGGTAATAATTGCTTCCACTAACATTTCTTATTTGCCAATTGAAATTCAAGAAATGCTTGTTGGAATTTCACACAGCCATAACACACTAAAATAAAATACTCACACACATAAAATCAAATACTCAGAAATATAGAAACTAGACAAACTGGCGGAAAAGGCAGAGAGCCATCATGTGGTCTCTCATGCTCATGTAAATATCTCTTTTTTTTATTCGAATAATTAATAATACATTTAAATACATGAGCAAGTGGTTTTAAGATAGTGCGTCTATCTTAGACTCACTTGGTTGAGAAATTTTCTCAACTTACACACTAATTTAGGAGAACTAGTTCGAGAGAATATCTCCTCCTAACTAAACTTCTTAGTTTGAGAAACTAACTCTCATGATTTAATTTAATTAATAATTTAATTTGCATTTATAATTGTTTTTAAGAGAGTGAGGCTAACATTCACCCCCTCAATTATAAATCCAAAAAGAACAAGGAACCATCTTCCAAGTTCTCAAGTTGCCCCTAAAAAATCATTTGCCTCAAAAAACTGCCAAATCTAGATGTTGAAGAAACTACAATATGAAGAGACAATGAGTTAGTTGCATGAATGATTCATCTCTAAATGATGCTTGACAACTTCATCATGTGCCAAGCTGTAAAAGGATCCAACTGTTCCTTGGTTGAAAACAGCATCCGGTGTCCACTGACACAATTTGATGAATGCCCACTGGCGTATTTGCTGATGAAGATGGCCCACTGGTTGAAGATGTTGACTGAAGATGTCGAAAAACAACTCAATGTTGCTTTTGTTATGATGAAAGCTGCTCACTGCTGCTTTGTTGTTGGTCGCCCACTGGCGAATTTGCTGATGCTCATTACTGATGAAAAATACCCACTGGCTGATGAAGATGCCCACTGGCTGCTTCGCTGAGGTTGTCAAGACTTTCAGTTTGACAACCACTTGTCAATTTCATTCACATTTTCCCCCCTTTGTCAGCTGAAAGAAGAGACAATCTTCTTCAAATTATATCTGAATTCTAAACTTGCCCCCTCTAGGTGTAGGAGAGTTTCACTGTTGTACTCCCCCATTAAACTACACGAGAGTACCATCTTCATTTGGCTGTTGGCTACAATATGTGTGAGTGAATTCGATTGTAAAACTTGTACAATCTTCTAGCTGTGGATGACCATTCCCAGGGATCAATCCATGAATAATTTATCTTCAATCTGGCTAACTATCATTGTTTGCTGCATTTTGTTGATGAATGATTCTTCTTGCCACAATGGTGACAAAAATGGAGATCAAAACACTGATCTTCTAGATGACTAGTTCTTTGACAATGAGAACATTTCAGTTTGTCTACAACTATAGTTTGCATGCATTTCTCTTTGTTTGCACTTTCAGTTTGTGTGCACTGATGTCTGTCTGCAACTTGCGGAGAACTTGCTGAGGTGATATGTTCAAGTAATCTGGCAGTGATGAACCGAATGGGCTGTGAATAATCAGGGATATGTAAGTTGTCGTCATCTTCGACATATCCTAAGCCGCATCGATTTTGATTACTTTGAATTTCTTCCCATGGCTTGATGATGGGTTTGGAAGAAAGTTGAATTTGATCATGAAAAACTTCGACACTTGAAGTTGTTTGCATGAGTGATTTGGAATCAACATCTTTATCTTCATCTGTAGGGTTGAATGACTTGGAAGAAGCACTCTTCTGTTGCAACTCATCTCTTTGTAGTTGTGACTCTAGTTTAAGGAACTCAATTGTTTCATGTGCATGTCGAATATGCACTGGAATGCCAGCAAGAGCTGCTTTGTTGATTTGTACCATATCGTCGGCTGATGATAATGTTAAATTGTGAAGAATTTGGGATAGTTGAATATGTGTTGCCATGTTGGCTTGCTTACTTTGAAGTCAAGCTCGCTTGTAGAAGTCATGCTTGAAAATTGCACACTTGAGTTGATGACTGAAATGATAGGCTCACTTGTACTGTTTTTTTATTGCTAATGCTTTAAACACTTGCTTGAATTATTGACTTGATGCTCACTTGATGACAACGAATTTGCTTGAAAGGAACTTTATGAATGCTGTAATGAACTTTACACAGGCTCACTTGTGGTGCGTTGAACTGTTGCACTTGATTTGGTTACTTGACACGCTTGCTTTCTTGGTTGTTTGAATGACACACTCGCTTTCTTTGATTGTTTGAATGACACTTTGTGATTTCTTAAATTTACTCACTAAATCTGCTGATTTTAAAAAAAGGAAGGGTGTCGAACACTGTCGAAAATGCACCCAAATGATAAATGTTCAAGTGACAACTGACTTGACTTAATGTATGCACTGTAACAAATCACATGAGGGTGTTGGTTACAACCGAAAATTCACCCTTACAATTCAAGTGAATTTGACTTTGATTACAATTCAACTTACAAATTATGATTTGCAAGTTACAGTTTTGTATTGAGCTTTTTAAAGAAATGGCCCATGTGCAATTTCAAAAAAATTGTTGTTGAATTGCTACAAAAAAAAAATTGTTGATGTAGATGACAACTTGATTGGATGTTGATGCAGAAATGTCTTGACTGGAGATGCTTGATTTTGTAGCGTCCTTAACTTGATTTCTTTGGTTAAATAATGTGAAATGTTGTAGCAGCTTTTATCAAGTCGATGATGTGACGCTTTGTGCTTATGAACTTAATTGGTTATGGGAGCTTTAATTTCAGGAGCTTGATTGATGACTTGTAGATGTAAACTTTTCTTATGTGCATGTAGTTGTTTTGTTGAAGCATAAGAAAAAGTGCGTTTTACAAAATCGACACAAGTCATACACACAGCGTTCCTAAGATCCCCTTATTCAATTTCGAGCAGATCTAGGAGACAAGCACCACAAAAATTATGTCTTTATTAAATATTGAAGTACATAAATTTTCACCTTCCTTCATCATGAAATAAATTGCGCAAAAAATGAAAATTCTACACTCCTTGAATCTTTTGGAAACTCTAACTTTAGACAATAGATTGTCAATCTCAACATATCTACACTTTTTTTTTTAAAACACTCATATCTCTCATCTGCAGCAATAAAACACAAACATATTCCTTCTCTTCATGCTCTCTATGAATATTGTGTCTCTCTCAACTCTATACGCAAAATTCTCTTCATCTAAGATCTATTGGCAGTCGTTGAGAATTGATCGAATTCATGGCTTGGCAGATGCAATTACTTATGAGCGTAATTGTGAGGCTCTAATACTTCTTCAAAAAGAAGGTTTGAAAAAGAAGAGTCCTACAGCGGCTGTTGTCACTACTCTTTTTGAAGCAGGTCAAGATATCTATAGGCCTGCACAAAATATTTTGCAAAATGATGCAGAAGAGGCTTTGGGTGAAATTCTACAAAAAATTTCTTTGACGATTCTCAAAAAATAGCCATTGCCTTAGGATTAAATAGACACTGAGCAGTCTTGGTCATTCAAGGTACCCCAGGTACAGGAAAGAGTATCTCGGTCTACATGATCATCAATCACCTTAGCAAAGTGATTACAAAAAAAATGTGACACCGCTGGCGATTACAATTTGCGTCTGGACTTCACTGACAGCTAGTTTCAATGTTCTTGAATGACATCTGAATGTGCACTCGACGATGAACCACGTATAGCAATTGGCCGCCCTAAGATTGAACAAATGCGGCTTCCTAAACTGATCTTGTCTCTCTTACGATGATATTCCAACAAAAATATCCTGTCACATGCCATGTACAGCTACATGTTCTGCTTCAGCTACTCGATCAGTGCATTACCAATGTACCATAGTTGCTCTACATCAATTAAAATGCCTATGTATGTTAATTGCTCAACTCCATATGCGTCATGCAACTAGTTAAAATTTGAGGCGCGGTCAAATTTGTTAAAGTGTTGATCAGGAAATCAGGTTGTTTTCATTGTTTATCAGACAGAACAATGGCTCGGGCTCTAATCGGCCATCTGTGTATCATGTTCTCCGGAGCACCCAACAACGGTCTTATGTGGACCATACTTCTTGGATTAGGTACCCAAGATTCTTACCTCACGTGTGGATTTGTACAGAGACATTTGATTTCTGAGCCCCCGTTGACCCAACAAATTGCAAGGGCAACTCAAACAATAAATTTCGATGGACTTGATTTATATCCAAATCACACTTCACTTAAGGCACAACACTGTAAATTTCCTTCTGACTCGTTGTACGTGCCCCTTCAATTGTCACTCGACCTATAACAAGCAAAGGCTCTCAATATAAAAAGTAATTTCTACTGGCTCACTAAAAGAAATGTACTCAGTGCTCTGAATACAAATAATTTCGGCCCCACCAAACTTGAGATGATTACGCTTAGGAAATTGTGACGAGGAATTTCACCGGTTTTCTTCAATTTCAAGAGGCGGCTTCCTAGATGCTCAAATAAAACAACCACTCTGATACCACATGTTGGAGTTTCACACAGCCATAACACACTAAAATCAAATACTCACACACATAAAATCAAATACTCAGAAATATAGAAACCAGACAAACTGGTGGAAAAGGTAGAGAGCCATCATGTGGTCTCTCATGCTCATGTAAATCTCTCTTTCTTTTATTCGAATAATTTAATAATACATTTAAATACTTGAGCAAGTGATCTTAAGATAGTGCATCTATCTTAGACTCACTTGGTTGAGACATTTTCTCAACTTACACACTAATTTAGGAGAACTAGTTGGAGAGAATCTCTCCTCTTAACTAAACTCCTTAGTTTGAGAAACTAACTCTCATGATTTAATTTAATTAATAATTTAATTTGGATTTATAATTGTTTTTAAGAGAGTGAGGCTAATAATACTGGAAAATTATTGTGATATCGTTGTAGATGATTTTCCTAATGAGTTACCACCCATTAGAAATATTAGCCATCATATAGATTTGATTCCAGGAGCAAATCTACCAAATAAAGAAGCTTACAACATGACTCCCACAAAAAATGAAGAAGTCAGAAAACAGGTTCAGGAACTGTTAGATACAGGACTGATTAGAGAGAGTTTGAGTCCTTGTGCAATACCAATAATGTTGAGTCCAAAGAAGGATGGTGGCTGGAGAATGTGCAATGATTCAAGAGCAACCAATAAAATAAAAATTAGGTACAGATTTCCTTTACCTAGAATTGAAGATTTGATGGATTGTTTGAGTGGAGCAAGATATTTTACAAAGTTGGATTTAAAGAGTGGGTATCATCAAATAAGGATTAGAGAAGGAGATGAATGGAAAACTGCTTTTAAGAGAAATCAATGATTGTATGAATTGATGGTAATGCCTTTTGGGTTATCAAATGCTCCTAGTACATTTACGAGACTTATGAATGATGTTCTGAAGGAATTTATTAGTAAATTTGTAATAGTATATCTGGACGATATATTAGTTTACAACAGATCTAAGAAGGAGCATATGAAGCATCTAAATTATGTCTTACACAGGCTACAACAAGAAAAGTTACTCACAAATTTAAAGAAATGTTCATTCATGAAGGAAGAATTGGTATATTTGGGCTTTGTTGTTTCTGTTGATGGATTGAAGATGTCCAGAGAAGATAAAGGCAGTCATAGAGTGGCCTTCACGAAAAAGTGTTTTTGAGGTAAGAAATTTTCAAAGTGTTGCTAGTTTTTAAAGAAAATACATAAGGAATTTCAGTAAGATCAATACTTCTATTATCGACACTATAAAGAAAGATAAACAACCATTTAAATGGACTGTTGAAGGAGAGAGGAACTTCCAGTTTTTGAAAGGGAAGATCACTACAAAACCTACTTTGATTTTGCCTGATTTTAACAAACCTTTCCAAGTGAAGTGTGATGCCAGTGGAGAAGCCATTGGAGCTGTTTTAAGTGAGGAAGACAAACCAGTAGCTTATTTTAGTGAGAAACTAAATGAATCAAAGAGGAAATATTCTTATTTTGATAAGGAGTTTTATGCAATTGTGTAGTCATTGAAGAATTGGAGACATTATCTGATGTCTAAAGAGTTTATACTTTATTCAGACAACCATGCATTACAGTACACTATGCAACAGCCGAAGCTTAGTTAGAAAGATGCAAAATGGGTAGAGTATGTTCAAAGTTTTAATTTTATATTGAAGCATATAACTAGCCAATCAAACAAAGTAGCAGATGCCTTAAGCATGAGAAACATTCTAGTGCAAGAAAGTCAAATTCAAGTGTTGGCTTTTTATTTTCTTAAGGAATTGTATGAGAAAGACTTAGATTTTTAAAGAGGTATTTGAAGGTTGTAAAAATCGTATTTTGTTAGAAAGAAGTAAGTGGCTAGATTATTTCTTATAAGAAGTATTGTTGTTTAAAAGAAATCAACTGTGCATACCAAGTTTTTCTATGAGGGAGAATTTCATCAAGGAGAAACATAGTGGATGACTTGGAGGAAATTTTGGCGCAGACAAGACTTATGAACAGTTGAACAGGTTTTATTTTTGGTCGAAAATGAGGTCTGAAGTGGAGAAGTATGTGAAAAAATGTAAAGTCTGTCAGTATGCAAAGGGAAGAAGTCAAAACACAAGTTTGTATGTTCCACTACCTATTCCAGATAGACCTTGGGATATGGTAAGTATGGATTTTGTTTTGGGTCTACCAAAAACTCAAAGAGGAAATGATTCAATTTATGTTGTGGTTGAAAAATTTTCAAAAATGGCACATTTTATTCCATGTTATAAAACGAGTGATGTTACTCACATTGCTAATCTGTTTTTTAAGGAGATTGTAAGATTACATGGGTTAGCTAAGAGTATTGTTTCAGATAGAGACATCAAATTTGTTGGAAATTTTTGGAGAACATTGTGAAAGAAGCTTGGAACTAAACTAAGTTTTAGTTCTGCTTTTCATCCTTAGACTAATGGACAGACTGAAGTTGTAAACATAAGCTTGGGTAATCTTCCGAGAAGTCTTGCAAGTGAACATCCAAAATAGTGGGATCAAGTATTGGCGCAGGCAGAATATGCATATAATGATTCTCCTAATAGGAGTACAAAGCAGAGTCCATTCTGTATAGTTTATGGAATGCACCCAAGAGGAGTGTATGAATTGCGAGACTTGGGAAAAGCTAAAATGAGAAGTGCTAAAGGAGAAGATTTTGCTACAAAAATTCAAGCAATACATGAACAAGTAAAACATCAATTACAGGACAGCAACATAAAATACAAGAGCATAGCAGATTTGAAGAAGACAGAAGCTAATTTTGAAGTTGGAGATTTGGTTTTAGCACACTTGAGGAAGGAAAGATTTCCAAAAAGGGAGTATAACAAGCTAAAGTTTAAGAAAATTGGACCATGCAGAGTATTGAGGAAATTTTTTGCAAATGCATCTGAAATTGAATTAACCCCTGATATTGGAATATCTCCAATTTTCAATGTTGCTGATTTGTATAAGTATGAAAGTGGAAATGCAGATGATAGAGCAGAGGATCAAGAAGAACAAGAGATTGATTGGGTAAAACAGTTACCTATAGCAAAGGAATTGCAGCCAGAGAGGATTTTGGGCAAGAAATTGTTAAAAAAGACAAGAGGATAAGAGTATTTTCAGTATTTTTTCGAATGGAAGGATAAAACAATTGTTGAAACTACTTGGATGATAGATGCCATGCTACAGAAGTTGGGCAGTTCTCTAGAAGAGCTCATGGACAAGAGCCCATGAAGAGTTTTTTCCTCAAGAGTCTGATGCAGGAGCATGAGGCTTGAAGACAAAAGGCTTCGAATTTATTCCAAAAATACAAAAAAAGTTTATAAGCAAAGGAGTCAGATCCTTTAGGTGTCAATTTACAAAGTTTTCTAGATAGGATTTGAGCTAGAATTTAGGGATTGAGTGATTTTATAATTAGTTCAAGCTATTTAGATTCAATTGAGATTCTTGAGGAGAATATCAACCATATTAGATATTGTCTAATATTAGGCAGTTTTGATCCATTGATTAAGGATCTGATTGTTAGAATGAAATGGTATTTATGTAAGTTCTGAATGATTGTAAAGGGATTTTGACTGATTTGGTTTGATTAGGCCGTATAAGATTAAGTTACAGAAACTGTATCTTTGTGTATTTGTGTATAATTGGTCAATCCCAGAGGAATTTTATTCCTTCTAAATATCTCTGAGTTCTATCGATTTCGAGTTTTGCTTTTGAATTAGAGTATGCAAAATCTGTATTATATTGCTCGATCTTGCGTTTTCTGCATTTTGAAATAATTTGGTTATGTTCTGAAAACATCGTAGAATATGGTTGGAGACAAGTTAAATGTAGGGGAGGTGTTAAGTTTGGCAGAACAGAGAAAAGAAAACCTAACAAAATTGTGTTAACCCAAAGGAGTCTAGAATCATCCGATCTATAGATCCAATAGATCTAACGGTCATTGTGTGCAATAAGCTCGTGTGTTAGTCAAGGAAGAAAAGTGGTTTTATCAATGAAGCTGTTTATCGGGTGAAGAAAAAGTGGTAAACTGTCTTTTGAAATTCTAAGCAATTCCATTAATCGACCGACACGTAGCACTCGAGTGGAAAGAGAAAAGCACTTTATCGAATGGGTAAACATCACGCAAGATCTCCGTCCAATATCGTTGTTGATCGTTCGATAAAGTGTGTTTCAATTAATGGTGGAGGATCGCCCGATTAGTTTTGTTGATTGGGTGAACCAACAACCGTCAGATTGAAAGGTAAGATCAATAATGAAGAGTTAGCGCAATAATGTTTGTGGAAAAAGCGGAAACAATAAGGAAATAACCCAAAGTTTGAATTCCTTTTGATTCCGTGGCAATTGAAAGGTTTGTCATATTGCGGGTACAATTAAGCAATTCTTCTAATTTAGTAGAATAACCAAGTTTGGAGGAAGATGACTGACACTCTAAAAGAAATCCAAGAAGAAGCTCCACCTGAGCTTGCAGAAATTGTTTCTGGATTTGAATGATTATCCATTACACTCTCACCTAGACCACCACAACGTTTGCACTCTAAGTTAAATAGCCTTTCTTTCTTTCTCTATAGACTTAATTCCTGTTATAGTTTCTTTCTATTTCTATTTCTCCTCTAACCCAAGTTTTTGAAAAAAAATCAAATTTGAAAATCTTGAAAATTCCAAGTTAAATTTAACGATACATATTGCCCACCCTCGAGAGGTAAATTACTTTTTATGCTTCTACACAAAATGGGCATACTGGTTGTCGATGCCTTGTTTGATGTTTAATTTCGTTCTATGTTAATAGAACTATTTTTTATGCTTCTACACAAAAAAATATATTGGCCTGAAGAGGTAAATTACTTTATGCTTCTACACAAAATTGGCATACTCGTTGTCAATGCATTTTTTTTTATGTTTAATTTCGTTCGATGATAATGGAACTATTTTTATCCTTCTGCACAAAAATGGCATACTTTGTTTTATGTTTAATTTCAGTCTATGTTAATGGAACTACTTTTTGCATGTTCTAAAAGACTATTGATGGGTAGGATATTGATGGGTATGATGTTGAAGTTTTTTTTTATAATTAAATTGGTTTTATGTGAATGGAAATATATTTTTTTAATGAATTTTAAAAATTTTATATTGATAGGGATGGAATTTAATGGCCTAATATTATATGAGGTAGTGTTGCTTATGATATTATGATATGAGGTAGAGTTGTAGTCTTAAATATTATAAATAAATTTTATATGTTTATTATATATTTGAATTATTAAATATATGTGATGAAATTGTTAAAATTATTATTTGATTTTTTTTTTAAATTTCAATTTTTAATATATATATAAGATATAATTTTAATGATTAAAAAGATATATTTTATTTATATAAGTAGTTGTTTTTTGTTTATTTTAAATAGAGAAATATTCATATTATATAAGTAGATAGTAAGCTTAATAGAAATGTAAGTTTCGAATTTACACATTCAACTTTATAAGTGAGACTAGGTCCACGTTATATATTCATTTACTTTTGATTTCTTTCAATAAAGAACGAATCAATTTTATATATTTCAACATGTTATTACTTAATATTTAGCTAGGTTACTGTTATGTAAATATCATAACTTTGACTAAATGGATTTAGAATGTCCTTGTATGTCTATGAAAAAAGATATTGTCCTTCAAATATCATAAGTTTGGCTAAATGGCTTTAGAATGTTTATATAAGAAAATAGGTTTTTTTTTTCCTTGTTATACCTTATTCTTTCAAGGAAGGAGATAAGAAAGGATTTTAACAAAACCTTTGCAGATTTATTGATTTAACAATTGTAGTTTTAGATTTCTAACTCGTAAAATAAATATCATTTAGAGAAGAGATGATCTTTCTTTGGTTGATTGATAAAACCCCATCTATCACAATGCCTTCTATGGATTGTTGTAATGGAAATGTCTTTGGTGATTGTTGGGTAAGTGTGCATAATTGTTATAATATAGTGGATAATTTTTTGGAATTTGTCATTTTAGAAAAAAAAATGAATAAACCTTTTGTGTCACTCCAAATGTCCAAAAGAAGTTGAGAAAGGACAAAAAAACACAAATCCAATCACCTTAAGAGCAAGTAGTAAAAGAGTGTAAGCTTTTGATCAAGTGAGACAGTTCCATATTGAAAAAGAGCATTTTTTGATCAAATATTTGCTATTGGAACTTGGAAGAGTATCTTTGAAAATTGAGGCAATCAGTGTGGAAAGTTACATAATCTGTAAATTAAATTTCACATAATGTAAGTGATATCTCTTTATCTTTTATCTTTGAATGACAATTTGTTTACTAATTTTTGTATTGAATGATCTTCTATATGTCACAATTATTCTCAAATTTATACTTTAGGATTTTTCCTTTGCAACTACTAGTCATAATAATTATAGTTACACTCGTATATCAACTACATTTACTAATATGATTATGCTAGTTATATTAAAAAAAAAATTAAGTGAAAAATAGATTTCAAATACCTATTTTTATAGATTACTAGAAATATTCCTTCAACTATCTACTTAATAAATAAATAAATAAGCGTTATTCCTAAATAAATTCGTCTTTCACCATAATTATTGAACTTCTTTTACGGTACGTTGAAAATTGAATACGAAGATGTTAGAGACCCTTGAGAACTAATATTTCATTGAAAATACTTATACCTGTGTCATGCCAATTGGCGGATCCCTCAAGCATCTTGCCACATAGACGTGAACAGCAATAAAGGCAAACCCGTGCATTATTTTAACACGGCTAAACAATTAACAAAGGAACACCCGTTAAAAAAATTCCATACCATTTTAAATTGGCCCCGTAAGATCAGATTTCAACCCTAGGAATTGTGCATATTATGGACGTATGGCATGGCGTCTCCTTAGAATAAAGATTTAATTCTGTTTATATTGATATAATTTATATGACATTCATAGTATTTCCATTGAATTTATGATTCGTTAGATTAAAATTTTGTTATTTTTTCGATTATAATAGCATTAATGTTGAATGAATAATTATTGTGAGTTTGTGTTAAATTTAGTATAAGATAGAAAAATGATAGAGTCTCAATACTAAAATTATCTCAAAAGCACACATATATATAACCACCAAAACTCATTGAAACTAAATCAAACTTAAATTTATAATTTATTTCGCACCCATCGATGGGTTAAATACCTGGTGTCATAGCCAATTTTTATCTCAATCCTCCACGACCACAGTTTATTTAGGTCAGGTTCGGATTAAGTCATTCAATTTTTTTATGCTCCTTGCGCCATTCTTCGACAAGCACCGCTTAGCTTGCTTTATTTTAAAGGCCGCTTATAACTGACATTGCTTTATCTGGATGGTTGCTTATAACTGCCATCGCTTTATTCGTTGTAACTTCATCAAATTTAAGGAAAACTAATAAAAATAGAGGAGGCTCGCTTATGGTCATTTTCTGTGGATTGTATTGACAACGACCTTTGCACGGGAAAATTATGGCACTCTGAAAAATATGAGACTCCAGCAACTTGTTCAATCAATATAACCATCCGACAAGCTTGTGTATGATCACATTTAAATAATGAAATATACATATGTATTGGAAGAAGAAGAAGAATATGATAATCAATACAAATGGTCCTGAGAAAGAAATGCAAATGGTGGTATGAAAGAATGAAATCCGTATCCAGTATTATACTAAGAATATGGAGGAACCAGGAAATCCAAACCGGCGAATAAATGTTAAATAGAAGGCGCCAATGTTTCAGTATGGTCTCGCTCCAACATAGTTTCCAGGAGGGTAGTAATTGCATGTGATGAACGTGTCACCGCTGTTACATTTTATGACGGCGCATCCAACGTTGGTTGTTGTTCTCCAAACAATCTGAGTGTAGTGCGTGCAGTCTTGACCAGAGCTGCAACTATTATTTGCATAGTTATACCACTTTTTTTCATCCACCCATGCGCCGACTGCCTCTGTAGCGTTCCAACCTCTGCCACTCCCCCAGAAGATGTTCTCCCCGAATGGACCCTCGGAATGCTGAAGGAGGCAATCACCTCTTCTTTCCCTGGCGTAAACACGAGCATACGTTGCAAGCTTCACATCCCATTTGAGTGGAGGGACTCCCACTTGGTTTCTCGCCTCGTTCTGCGGGACCAGAAATCCTTGAATGGTTTCACTAATGTTCGCACCTGCTTCCGCAACCATCTGTAAGTAGCAGATTGCAACGCTCAATAAAGCTACTACAACCAGAAGACACGATGGCTGCCTCATTTTTATGGCAAGAATAACAAGGTAGCCGCTAATACTCGACAGATGTAGCCTCGATACTGTTTCCCAAATTGCCGAGAAAACAGTTCGCTAGGTGGCTAAAGAAAATGCTTTAGATCGGCCCACAGTTAGCTTGTTTATATACTGTTTATGAACACAATTAACAGAAAAGCAGGAGAGATTCGTTATAAGAAGGAAGGAGTCAAGAAATAGTAGATGTTGGCGCAAACGTAACCGGGGATAACCTATCGCAGACATCAGATCCTCCCAACAGCAAAATATAAGGTATAAAGACAGCCGGTCATAATATTTTTTGTTTGGAAATTCCGACAAGAGCCGGCGGGAACATATTTTGCTCATTATGCACGTCTAGTAAAGCCCAAACTATGAACGAGATGAGAACGCATGCGTCGTTGTTTGACTTTGGCCAATGGACACACCCTGTCAGACGCGCAGTGCCCTGACATGGGCCGCGTCTACCATTTGCGAAGGAATCACAAAACGCAGGTCGACCTCGGCCAACAGGCAACTTAGCTATCATTAAGTTATCATTCGGTAAGTAATTGATAACGTGCTTCGCTAGGTTTTATAAATGAACATAAGGTATTTTAGTGCTTTAAAAGTAATAAAAATTTATTAAAACATTTACTCAGAATAACATAAACGTCTGTAATAAAATATTCTCATATAAATAACTCTTAAATGAAAAATTATTTTCTTTTAACGTGGTAATTTTTTTTAATATTAATTTATTTACATTTTAATTAATTATTTAATAGTGGATATTATGTTAAGGCATTTTTAGATCTTAAATTACTAGTTCAATTTTTGTTCTTAGATATAATTTTTACACATGATTATAATATAGTTTCATTATTACCAAATATATATATATATTTCTGTGAAAAATATTCGTAGTTTTTATTAAAGGAGAAAATTACATTTTGTATATGTTGAGTATTATTTAAGTGAGGTATTGCTTGTTCAAAAAATATGAAAATTTTTGTGCATTTCTCCATGTATGGAGCCAACTAATTGAGAACGAACAAAAATAGAGAGCTACTAGCCTCTTGGCAGAGAGGATATAGTGCTATAAAAAAAATTCTATATAAATATTTACAATATAAGCAAAAAGGTAATTTCAAAAATCCTATCCCTTGTAATGATGCTTCAAATAGATTCTGGGTCTATGAAAGGTTTGTGGTAGTGCTGGTAGAGCACCATCATTTTCCTCCCATATCAACCAAGTATCGTCATCCCTGAGCGCTGCTTCCTTGGATAAGTGATCAGCAGCTGAGTTGCGCTCCCCGTGGAATAAGCGTCCCCTATAGCCGCCTGATCTCTTGTTAGAGGTGGGGAGGGAGGCCAGAGTGGAGCTTTCCCATGCTTTTTCCTTGTTTCTTTCTCGTGTGCCTTGTCTGCATCTACCGGGATTTGTTGTGGTTTTTCTTCCACTTCCATAGCTGGTTAAGGATGACCCTGAAGAGTGCAAGCATCCTAGTCTTTTTCCGCCGATTGATGGCCCCTCTTGTTGATCAGGGGGAAATCCTTGTATACGTGTCCGACCTTGTGTCACCTACGAATTTTGTAGAGTATACCTTCATAGTCCAGTGGCTGCTTTCGAGTGTATGTTCTCCATTGTATGATAATATATTCCTGTAAACTTCCCCTGGTGTCCATATCCACCAGAATCCTATTGAAAGCCATCATGCCAGTGGATAAATAGGATTTATCAAATTCCATGTATGTGCCAAGTGAGTTCCTAATGCAGCGGAAAATTTCTTCTGACGAGAAGTGTAACGGGAGCACTGGCAGTCTGATCCAGATCGGGCCAACGCCTATCTGCTCTGAATCTGGGTCAAAGAACGGTGACCATCGCTTCAGGAGGATAAGGGCATGCTCGAAGTGCGAGTATGATGATAGGACCCAATTCGTGTGATCTGGCCTGGAGAAATGTAAGGAAAACCACCCCTTCACGAAGCTTTGTACTATGGGCAGGTTGGCTAAATGATGTCCCCTAACCTCTGTGACCCATATTTTTAAGCGAGTCGCCGTGTAGTTCTATCCCCGAATTCTTCCGACTAAAACCCTATCTGCAAAATCCATTGTATCACCTAATTGGATGTCCTCTTTGAACCTGAGAAAGGTATCAACATCTTTAGTCCTAAAGCATCTGGTTTTCTTGCGAGGCTTCGCTTCAGCGGCAAGGTCTTCCTGACGGTCAGAGCTGTGCTCAAGTTCAAGAGGGTTCACGAGGGGAAGGGATGGGTCGACAGGGACGGCATCCAATAAAAGGGGGATATTAGTAAAACTGTCAGATGGGGGAAAAGATCTGCGCGGCGTAATCAGGGGGACTGTTGAGGAAGATGGAATGGGTGAAGCAGGGGGATAACCAGACTGTGGGGGATAGGAGGTATAACCAGGGCTAGGAATCGGAGGGTTAGGGTTAAGACAACCCGTTGCAAACCCTAGAGATGATGGAGATGGCAGAGGAGTGGAAAGGGACGGCCAGGTTGGAGGGTTGTCCGGTAGCATCACCGGGTGGTCAGATGGGCCAGAGAGAGAGGGGAGTCCGGAGATGGTCTCGTTCAGTTCGCTGCTATACGAATGCGGGGTCGTCCAAATAAAAACCTCCACTAGCGTTTCTTCCGAGTAATCCACCAAATCGAGTTCCATCTCTGTCAGTTAACTCGAAATGCCAGCTGCCTGTGGTAACTGTCAAGGGAGAGAGCAGCTAGGAGAAATGGGCGATGGTAGCCAGAGGTCTATGCGTCAACCGCGGAGCAGGTAAAAAACGGGCACAGTAAAACGGTAAAACCCTAGTTACGGTGATAGTATGGAGGGTATAAGGTGAGCCTACCTTGTGTAGAGGGACGTGTACTTGTATTGTACAACTAGCTGCATCATTATGCTACAGAAACACAGCTGCTAGCCGTATTGTCCTACCTGCTCCATTTCAACAGCGAGCGCTCCTATATATATAACATTTTTATTAAAACAAAATTAAAAATTATATTTATATATTTTATTAATAATAATATGTTTAATTATAACCTAAGACTATAATGTAATTTCATCATTTCCAAATTCTATATATATAACTTTTTTACTAAAACAAAATCAAATAAAAACTATATTTAAATATTTTATTATATTTATTATTATTTAAAAACTATATTTAAATATTTTATTATATTTAAATATTTTAATAATAATAATATGTTTAATTATAACCCATTGTTTAAAAAAAGTCTTAAGTAAAAAATTCATATGAATATAAGTTAGACATGCTTTTTTCACCGGAATTTTTTTTGTCTTATATTTTATTTATTTTTATTTAGCTTTTTTTATTATTTTTTTCCAAAGGAATTAGTAATTCGGCTGTTTTCGTAGGAATGTGATATAGGATTTTTTTTGGACCGCTACAACTCTAATTTTTAGGTGCGTCCACCATCTTCATTATGAAACCAGGATTGACATATTCATATTTATTTTACATTTAAAAAGTTAAATAAACATCTTCTAAAAATAAATATTTATAAAATTAAAAGTTAACATAATATTAATATTAATATTAATATTAATTTAATTATATATTAATAAAAAATATAATAAAAGTAAAAAATAATATATATATATATATATAAACACAATAATATTATATAACATTGTAATTTAGATAGGATAGCTATGAAATAATATGGGAAATATATAAATTAATAAAATACATAACAATATGGATATAATTATGAAATTACGAGGACTATTATAATTGGTATAAATTAAAACTTTAACCAATAAATTATATATATATTTCTATATTTAGATGCACAATAATGATATTATATAATATTGTAATTTGCATAGTTAGTTATATATATTTGTATATTTAGATGCACAATAACAATATTATATAATATTGTAATTTACATAGTTGAAATAATATTGGTGAATATTATAAAATGAATAAAATGCATGAAAATTTTGATATAAATATGAATTTTTAGTTTATGGTCCCGTTATAGTTTACATAAAATAATTAAAATTTATAATTATTAAAAAAATATAAATTAAATATTAAAATTTAAAAAATATAATTTGTAATTATTGTAAAATTATAATTCTAATAAAGCAATATAATTAGTAATATTGTGGAATTTTTCTATCCTCTTTTGCATAGAATTTAATGTTGCAAGTTTATTTTAGTTTTTAATAATTCTAGTTAGGTCAATAAGTATATTTATATTGAAATGAGTATCTTAGATTTTAGAGAACTTTTACTATAAATATCATGTGTGTATGTCTGATATTTAATTAAAAAAAGCGTCTTTATGATCATAGTTTAATGAATGTTTGTGATTAATTTTATTAAATCACTTGTATTTTAGAAATGGGGATCTGTAATTATTTGTATTATTAATTTTTTTTTTTTTTATATGATGAAAAGTGACTTTTAATATTAAGATTTAAATTCTTGCCGATTTTATTAACACAATTTTCATTATTTCTTGTATTAGAGTCCTAAACCTATTAAAGTGTATCAATTATTTAATTCATATAACTAAACTAATAAAAGTAGAATATAAATATTTAGTAGAAGATGAATCTTTTATTCAAAAAATGATTATTATTTGTGTTATAATAATAATAATAATAATAATTTGATATGAAATGCATTATTTTGTTAAATATTTTAGTGTCACGTACCCGAAAAAAAAAAAAAAAAAAAATTATTATTAATCGTATTTAATATTCTATTGCTCATTATGGTTTCTGGTACGAACGCCTCACTGTTCGTTGACTTACCCACATATGGATTTATATGTTGTAATGTATATGAACATATATTGTTTACACAAATTGGGAAATTAATTTATCAACGATTATGGTTTTCATAAACCTAGGGTGGCAAGGACCCTTGAGCGATTTGGTTGATTGCTTTATTAAAATTGGGCCGCCATATGAACCTTGGGTGTTATCAGAGTTGACAACCCGAGGCATCCGCTGGCATTCCATTGTAGTGACAGGTGGGCACGGCATTAAACACGCCGGCTCGATCACGTGAAGGGAGTGGGCTGGCGTTAAGTCCCCGCCTAACTCTTTACCGCCATGATCAAGGGTGTGGATGGCCCGGGATGGATCCGAGGGCGGAGACGCCTCCAGATGTCATAGCCGAGGTTTGGATGGTATATGACTTGCCCTTCTCGATTAATCGGGTTATTGTGAAGCTCGGCGCCCCTTTGCTCTGCTCCGCGCCACCTCGTTCCAGTCTGAGCTCTTCTGGTAAATTCCTCATGCGCTGAGCGCTCGTTCCTCCGCCGAGCGAGTAATCTTGCGCCGATCATCCGTCTGTTCATTATATATAAACATATACTACTGAACTCTGGAGGTATGTCACGGATTGTAACCTACCGACTCTTTTTTTTCTGTTGTTCTTTTGCTTTCGGGTAGATGATTATCTTCCTTCATGTGGCGGTGCTAATTGTTCCTTGCCATGGTGTGTGCATGCAGTAGAACCGGTTCGGAGTTCGTTCAGATGAGGAGGCCCTCCTTCGAAGGCTATGGTGCTCCCGGCTCTATACCAGGTGCGTTTCTCCCGGTTGCACGGTATGCGATTTGGGTTACATTTCTTACTCTTTATTTGGTCTACCCGCAGAGGGTCTCCCCTGCGCCGAGCCGTAGCCCAACCTTACCTCACCGTGGTTGGTCGCAGGTGGCAACGGGAGGCTCCCCACTGTACTATTCTGAGCCTACCCTTGTGCTGGCCATGGGTTCCGTCGAAACCCTGGCGCTTTCCGTGGTTAAGGCTAGAGATTCCTCCAGAAAGTGGAAACTGTATTCGCATTTTAACCATTTGTAATTTGAACTGTTATGTTAATGTTGTATATCGAATGGTACTCCGGCCACGGCCGTGTGGTTTACAGATGTTGGGGCTTCAGGCCCTTTTTTTTTTAATTCCTTTTCTAATGATATGTTACAGATATTGGGGCTACAAACCCTGTTGGTTTTCTTTATTGTGAACTGTTACGACCGTATGGTTTTTTTATCAATTGACTTTAAATCTCCACCAGTGTTTCATGTCGGATAGGAGAGTTCTTTTGCGTCAAGAATGATATGGTTATGTTGGCCAAAGGCTGTGTAAACTTTCCATATAATGTTCTGGTTAATATTTATACTATGGTTATGCTTTTGATACATGGTAGAAGTTTTATGTACATTCTAATGCATGAAGTCGCAACTCCCGTTACGGTTCTTGCATGGATATTCTATGGCTGTCCCACTGGCAGAGTATGCGGCCTCGGTTGTCCGGCCCTATGCTTACTCTGTGGACGGGAATGGTCTGAAATTCCGCTCTTACCAAGAGCCAAATGTATTTCTCTGGTTTATAGTTCAGTTACTTTACCATTTGCTGTTACTTTAACCCCGCGGATGACAGCCTAATGCTGCTGGGTTTTATGTTCGGGGTTCTGTTTGTTAATGCATTATACATTGATACTGTTAACACATCAGCATTCGTATTATTATCACATTAATCTTGGTATTGTTAACACATTATTCTTTGATACACGTTCTGTGGGGTCGCAGTTTGCAGAGGTGTACCGAGGCACTCCCAGTATTCACTATATGTTAGTTACTTCTTTATTAAAATCTCATTGCAGGGTTGTCTTGTATTGCAGGGGTTGCCCGACTCGGAGGGCTTGTCTCCCCTTACCCTTTCTATAATTATTCTATATCATGAGTTTAATGCCACACTCGAAAGACCACTGATCTTTCCTAGTAATAGAATTGAGTTATGGAGATTATTGTCTCACTTCCTTGTTTTTCATACCTGTAACTTGTAATTCGGCAAGATTCTCTCTCTGCTTTTCCCAACTACTCGGAATAGTAGTGTTGCGATCGGTCTGCTACAACCAGGGTTTTATTCTTACCCTTGCTCCTGTCATTTGGCAGTGAGACCGAAGCTTAACCGTTCGGGTCTCTGTCTGGAACAAGGCGCAGGCTCCTATACTTAAAGACTAACATCTGCTATCCAGCTAGTGTGCAATTAGGAAGTAGCAATGATATTTTTAAGCAACAATTATCTCCTATGCATTACAGATATTTATAGGGTTTAACTTAAATGACTTGCAGATACTTGCAGAGATTTGAGGGTTTCAGTCTTACTTACCTGGCCTCGGCCAGCCCTTAAGTCCCTTAGTAGATCACCTGCACGCAAGCCTGTGCATAACTATTTAGCCGCCCATCCGTGAGACTCGTCCTTCGAGACCAGAGCCTCCCCCCTTGCATTCCTCTTGCTGGATCACTATCCTCAGCAAGGTTGCACTTTGTGCTCGACTATCTGGTCCTTACCAGACGTAGTCTTTCATTCACTCTTTTTTTTTTCCCTCTGCCTGTCTCTACAGCGCAGATTTTTGCCATCCTCTCCCTTTTTCCCTGGAAGCTTTTCCAGTTAGGGAAGGTGGTTAAAGTCAGTTCCAATAACCGACTTTCCTCCCAAGAGTTGCCAACACTTATCATGAGTATTCTTTATTAAAATATTTTAATGCACATGTAAAATAAAAGAAATACTCTTAGGATCTTTTTTTTTTTTTAAAAACAGACAATAAAATAGTCTTCCAATGTCATTCTTAATCCAGTCTTTTACCGTAGTGAAATTTAAATATTTACATATTCCCGGGGTCATCACATTTAGAAACTAATAAAAATAAATAAATATAATTTAAATTTTAGAAATAAAATAATTGCAATAAAATAAAATTTGTTATAAAAATTCAACGTGCACAATTTAAAAAATAAAATAAAAAATATAACAAATATCGTAAAATTTAACAATATACTAAATACTATTGAGCATTATTTCTAAAAGAAATAAGCACCATTCATTTATTTATAAAACACTTATAGGTTGGTAAGATTTTTAATAATATTATTCATACAAATAAAAAAACATTATCTATTCAAATTTAAATTTTAGCAATATTACTCTTATTAAAAAAAACATTTTCTAACAATTTAATATGAAATATAAATGTCCAATCATAAAATTTAGTGCATGAAGCAATCATAATACCTATTATATGAAACAATGGTGATGTATATACATGTGGCTTATTCCTTGCTTAGTTGATATCATCAATTTACTCGAGCACCATGGCTTTTTTATATCACACCTCATTTAATTGGTTAAGTTATTTTTATTTATTTATGGTTTTTTAATTAAATATTTTATTAATTAATATTATTGGCTTATTTAACAATAATTTTTCTTTTATATCACCCTACTTTTATAGGCTTTGTTATTTTTTCTTTTTTTTTTTTTTTTTTTTTATTAATTGTTTTCAAATGAGATATTATGTTGAATTGTATTTCATATTTTATATCATTTTATTTAATTTTTATAAAATATAATCATTTTTCCTCCAAAATTTCAATTGACAAAATTTGTATTGATTTTGTGAAATAATGTTGTCATCTTTATGCATTTTTCCTCACTATTTCATATCTCTATATTTAATAGCTACAGTGGCGTGAGGTGATATATCCCATGTTCATTCTAACATATTTTTAAATTGTATCAATTTCTCCTTTCCTTGAGTTTCTAAAACATTGGTGGTATCATTTAACTATTGTTATAGTTTTTAGTTTTACTTTCATGACATTATCTTACATCCTTATCACTCTCTATTACCCATAGGTGCAAACCTAGTCAACCATGTATACTTCCATCTTCTTCTTCCATCCTACCTTTCTTCTTATGTGTTGTCTCCCTTCATACTTGATTTTCTTCCTACTTATTATTTCCCATCCCACTTGTTGTCTCTCTCTCAACCTCCAAAAACCCTCACAACTATTTTTTTAAGAATTACTCTAATAACTAAATCATTCCTCCTCAAATTCAAGAATATTAAGGATCTCATGATAGAGATATGAAAAGGAAGGAAGCTAATAATTGGCTTGCTAAATGATGCTTAATATTTACCTCTATTGTTCTTAGATATCGTCACTACTTTGTCTAATAGTTTATTATCTTCCATGAAAATGTTGTCATTTGTCTCCTCTCAACTTCCACACATATAACAAATTTAGGGGGCCTACAAGTGCTCTAGCTATGATATAGTCTTATCTGAGAGTTTTATATCAAGCAAGGAGCTAAACAAAAGTTGAGATATTTGGCCATAATTACGTATCCCACAATGTTTCGCGTGTTATAGCTATGTTATATTGTTGTGGTTGGGTTCTATTTTGTAAGATTATTTCACATTAAGATTTCCACACCCTTGGGATCTCCATTAAAGAATATACTTACCATCCAAGGCAGTGATATCTCTTTCATTGAGATATAAGTATATTATGGTAGTTTCTTAATGGGAGATCTATGTAGGATGAGTTGATGCAAAGACTCATGTATGATCTTGAATATTAGATATTTTCTAATAATGATTAACCTTATGCCATCCCAATTCATGCAATTTTTTTTTATATTGACTGGTTGAATGTGTAGAATATACTCTAGTTAATGTTCTTAGTGCTAAGCATTTTGCTTGAACAATATTTGTTCACCTAATCTAATTTCCCAAAATAAATTCTATTGAACCATCATTCTATTGGGTTAAGAATTGTTCCATTTAATTGAGATAGTGCATGTAGTGCATCATGGCTATTACCAACCTTGGTAAAATTGCCCTTATCAAATCTATGTTGGAATTCATGCCCCTATATCGCAAAAAAAAAATGTAACGCTATTTTATATCTTTAGCATGTTTTCCTATAAAGAGGTTTCAATAAAGTGGGCCCAAATTTCTTCCATTTAATTGAGCTAGTTACTATCCATTGAGTGCATCATAGCTATTAATTTTTCATAAGAGCTAGAGTGGATAAGACTTTGATTCCACTTAGGGGAGACCATGTGGATTATAGACAATATGGAATCAACCATGGCCTATCTATCCACTATTGGTTCAATAAAGATTGGATTAAAATTCTCTTTTTGTTCTAGCACTTCTTCATCATATTTTTTGGGTTTTCACCATGTTGGTATGCTTTTTGGTTCTTCATGTTAAAATGGACTTGTGAAAGAAATTCCAATTCCTAAACGGTTCTTTCAGCCATCATATTCTCTCGAGATTTTTGTTTGCACAATATTTCTTCTCATTCGTCTATACCAATGCCTTCCTTGAGTATTCTTCTTGAGTTTCCAGTCTTATTATGCATCAATTTAGAATAATGCCAAAAAAAAAACTTTCATATTTTCTTAAAATTTATTATTCAGAGAAAATATTACCAAAGAATTCTCCATTACTTTTAAATTATTTTCTCAAATTTCTTTCAATTTTTATTGAAATCCATATAAGATGGGACCTTAACTAGAACATACACATGTCCACTAAGTCTACATATTTAATAAATAAATAAAATGATCGGAAGAAAAATTCTCAAATTTGAACGATAAGAGAGCAATTTGAGGCTAGTTTAATGGACAAATTATTTTGGCACATGTAAAGTAAATATCCTTAAAATAATCAATCTCGGAAAAAGTCCCTTTTAATAAGAAAGAATTAAATCAAATCGCAATTTGATTGGAACCTGTTCGTTATTCAAACTGGCTAATCCATATGTAATACAGATTTCCAATTTGACTACCAACTAATTGTACTTGAGCTCATTTACGAAATCATTGAATGCTTTACTATGAGAATCAAAGTCTTCTTAACCCTCCATTCTTTTCTTGAAGGCATGTAAACATGTTGAAATCACTTCTAATTACCCAGTTATGTTTTCGGGCAAGTTCCCCAATCGCCTTACGGGAATCTAGGAATGGTAACTTAAAAAATGGGTTGGTGGGTCTATAAGCACTTGAGCAGGCAACCCATAATCGAACTGAGAGGGTTTGAATGGTTTAACGTAGCATACGGGGAGGTGGTTTGAGATGCCACTCATGTCTATCCATGCATGAAATATTTTGATGATTTGTACGATGTTACTCTGGCTGGAAATACCCGGAAGAAGCACAAAACACATTCCACTACCGTTTTCCGCGTCCTTCGCACGCGTGCTAGATTTGTATGAACCCCAGACGTCCGCCCGGGTATTCCGCTGCCTAGGACTGTAAAATAAGCAATGAATATCCAGATGGAATTTGTGATTCTTTGTCAAACTACAAACCGCCGTCGCTCTACCTGTTGTCACCGCTATCTCCTTCAACGAAGTCAAACCTCTGTGCACGTTACTTCCCTTGGAAGCGTGAGATAGATGAGTTCGTTGCACTCACAGGGGACTAAACCTTCAAACGCCTGAAATAGCGCGGATTTATGTAGCTACCAAGACTGAAAGTTGAAAAGGATATGCTACAACCATGCACATTTCTTTCTTTCTTTATATCTTTCCATTTTTATTTTCTCTTGTTGGGAGGATATGATGTCGGCATTAGATTATCCCATATATCTTACTTTACGCTTACATTTGCGGCCCCAGCTGAAATTCACAACTTCTTCGCTCTTATTACAAGTCTGCCTGATTTTATAAACAGTTAAGTGCAGGCAGATTTTAACATATTCTTCAGCGAAGAATTTCCTCTGCAGTTGTAGTCAAGATATTGCCCGCTGCATCCGTCCAGACCTATCCGTTACTTTGCTACTAATCAGTCTTTTTCTTCATTGTTATTAAAATGGGCAGCCGATTGTATCTATTGGTTGTAGTCGTTGCCTTAATCGGTGTAACGAGCAGCTTACAAATGGTTGCAGCAGGTACGGACATTATTGAAACGATTCAAGGATTTCTAGTTCCACAGAACCAGAACCAGGCGAGAAGGCAAGTGGGAGTAACTCCACTAAAATGGGATGCCACGCTTACAAAATATGCGCGTACATATGCAAGGGAAAGAAGGGGTGACTGCCTCCTCCAGCATTCAGAAGGGCCTTTCGGAGAGAACATATTCTGGGGAAGCGGCAGCCGCTGGAACGCTACAGATGCTGTTGGTGCATGGGTGGATGAGAGGAAGTGGTATAACTATGCAAAAAACAGTTGCAGCTCGGGGCAAGACTGCACCCACTACACTCAGATCGTTTGGAGAACAACCACAAAAGTTGGATGTGCGGCCATCAAATGCAAGAGCGGTGACACCTTTATCACATGCAATTACTATCCTGCTGGCAACTATATTGGTGCCAGACCCTACTAAAACGTCCAACAATTAGCACTCATTCTCCGTATGAGATTTACCAGTTTCCCCATACAATGATTTCATTCTTTCAGAATCCCACCTCTATTCATAATTATTCCATTTTCATTCTTCGAATGTAATTGCACATACCGTTGTTGAGATCGTATTGATTCATGATTTTGGGATGTAAGTTGTTCCGATATTTGAGGAACACATAAATGATTCGCATAATTTTCTACTACTCAATAAAATTCATCATCGATCCACAGTTTCTAGTGCTCAATAAAATTCATCATCAAGTGTGGATGAGCATAAACTGACCATTGGCTAAATTGTTCTATTGTTTTCCTGTGTTTTGTTTAATTAATGAATTAAAAACTCGTAATGAATTATGCATGACTGAGGAACTGGTGTATATTTTAATAGTTGCCCAATTCGAATTCGAATTCAAATACGAAATAATTGGACTATCACAAAGTCAATAAGGGAAAAATCTTGGGAATATACTGTCACATACCCAAACCCATATAATATAAATATATAAAAAAAAATTTACGATAAGGTTACAACACCATTACTGTTATGGTTTTTGGTTAGCATGGACCGATAAGGGTCATGTAATATATTCATGGGCTGATAATATTTATGTATGTTATATTTGTTCGACCTAATGTACCGCTCCACTCCATATGTGAAACCCACCGTATAAACCTAAGTGCTGCAGAATTTAGCAACCCGAGACAGCTCTGACTGACAGCACCGCTGGCACTATCCGCAGTGGACATATGGACGCGACATTTGATTCCGCCGGCTTGTTCAGGTGAAGGGGTGTGGTCTGGTGTTAGAGAATTACCGCCTGATTTTGCCGCCTCATTCAACGGTGAGGATGATCCAGAGTGGATCCGAGGGTGGTGATGCCCCCTCGACATCACTTCCGGAGATCGATGCTATATAGACTTTTCTCTTCTCGATTCTTCGAGTTTTTCGGCATAGCTCGGCGACCCTGCTGTTCTCCGCTCCACCACGCCACAGCCAGTGGATTGATTGGAGACCTTGCGCCGAGCGAACACCCCCCCTCCGCCCAGCGCGCATCCTCATCGCCGAGCGTCCGTTCTGTGTATTATATACATCCGTGACGAATTCTGGGGTAAGTGTTGCAGTCGTTAACATATGAGTTTTTGTTCTTTTGAGTTTATCGTTCTCGGTTCTCATGATTTCTCCCTTAGGAAAATAGGGCTAACGATTATCCTCTGCCGTTTAATGCATGAACGCAGTTGTCCGCTTCTGAGTTCGATTCAGGCAAGGAGGTCCTCTTTCAAGGCTATGGTATGCCGACGATTCAACAGGTGCGACCCTTCTTAGCTTTCTTTTTGTTGCATGTATTTAAATCTGGGTTAATGATTTCCCTTCGTTTTTGTTCTTCTATCTGTCGGCAGAGGGTCTCCCCTGTGCCTGGCCGTAGCCCCAACCTTACTCTTCCATGGTTGGACGCAGATGGCGACGGGAGGTTCTTCATTGACCTGTTCCAAATCTTCTTGGTTTCGTGATATGGGTTCCAGAGAAACCCTAACGCTTCCAATGGTTCTGGGTTGGAAAGCTTATTAGATTATAAGAGCTGTAGTTCAATCTTTAAATTGTTGTAGTTTTGAACTGTATATTGCATATGAATCTTGAGTTAAATTCCGAATGCGACTCTATTGGTTACAGATGTTGGGTTCCAGACCCACTTGCTTTTGGAAACCGGATTGTTACAGCCTTGCGGCCGTATCTATTTTGGCTTTAATCTCTGTATTTATTCTCATGTCAGTTTGCGAGTTTTTTTTTTGTTTAAAAAGAATTGTATGGGTTCTGTCACCCGAATACTGCATAGATTTGCAATAAAGATCACTGTTCGGGAAATGTATTGATTATTCTTCTGGTGTTTGGTAGAGATTTACGTATGTTTGTATATGCTCGTTCAACAAGGCTCTCATTACATGTTTTATGAGTATTTACGGATGCTTCACGGTAAAGTAGTGATCTCGGTCGTTTTGACCTTATGCCTGCTGTGTATAAGTGAATAATTGATCATTTTTGTTCATACCAACGAGTCTGGATGGTTTCTCGGTTCCCTAGCTCGTTATATATATCACTGTTTTTTTTAAATAATTCTTTGTGTTAACAGTCTAGCTGCTACTCGGCCTTTTTTTTAGATTTGCTTAAATGATGACCTAAATAAAGTTTCGATTCCTGCTCCATGAGATTTCGGTTTCCAGGTGTGCGGTCGTATTTCAGGTATTCACCACATATTTAGGTACTCATCATTCACAATATGATTGTGGAGCTTGTTCTATACCGCAGGAGCTTACCCGGCTCTAAGGGTTATGTTTTATTCCTTACTTTCTTGACTTACCTTATTTCCTGAGTTCGGTACAAATCTCGGGAAGATACTATTTTTTTCGTGTATTAAGTTTTGGGTTATTGTTATTATCATTCCACTCCACTGTGCTACTATCGATAGCTTTTCTTAATGCTGACAAGACTCTCTTTTAAACTACCCAGGAAAACAGTTTCAACCATCCTGTTCACAGTCGGTGTTTTAGTCTTATCTTTGTTCCTGTGTGCGTTGACAACGAGACAGTAAATCTCAACCGTCCAGGTTTCTGTCCCGCACTGTTTCTTATCTCTTTTCCCTGTTCAGGGTACAAGAAATACAGTTTATCGTACCCAAGCCACTATCGTTTGCAGACCTTCTAGTGCAGCAATAGGAAGTAACATTTGTATCTTTCAAGGAAACAATAACTTATATAACACACAGATAACTTTCAGATGCTTAAGGGTTTAGTTTACTTACCTGGTCACTGCCAGCTCTTTAATCCCTTAGTAGATCACCTACAGATTCTGTGCATAACTGTTTAACCGCCCATCCATGAGACTTGTCCTTCAGGACCAGAGTCTCCCCCCAAGCTTTCTCTTGCCGGATCACTATCCTCAGCAAGGTTGCACTTCGTGCTCGACTATCTGATCCTTACCAGACTTAGTATTTTCGTGTTTTTTTTCCTCTTTCTCTCTCTGCCTGTCTCTACAGCAGATATTTTTGCCAACCCCCTTCCCTTTTCCCTGGAGACCCTTTTCCAGTTAGGGAAGGTGGTTATATGCAGTTTTGATAACTGACTTTCTTTTCCAATTCCCTCTCGGGAGTTGCCAACACTATCATAAGTATTTATTTATTGGAATATTTTTTAATGCACATATAAAATAGAAATAAATACTATTAAGTTTTTTCTTTTTAAAAACAAACAGTCTTCCATTGTTATCTTAATTCTGTCTTTTTACCACAGTAAGATTTCAATATTTACATTTTTCCCGGGGTCATCACATCTCCCCCGCCTGAGATTGGACATCGTCCCGATGTCTGATGTTCTCAAACAGCCCCGGATAAGCTTGCTTAAGAAGCTCCTCATCTTCCCAAGTGGCCTCGTCAGGCCTATAGTGCTGCCACTACACTTTAACTTAGGTAATAACTCGCTTCCGCAGCTGTACTTCTCTCCGGTCGAGAATGCTCAGCGGCTCGACCAGGACCTCTCCTTCCGGTTCGACCTGCAACCATCAACAGTACCAGTCATTTATCTCCAAAATACATTTTCAATTAGTTAAACTGAAATCAGTTCTTACCCGTATATCTTGCCATTTGATCACATGCTTAGGGTCGTAAATGTATTTTTTAAGCATGGAAACATGGAAGACATTATGGATTCTAATGTGGCTTGGCAGGGCAAGCTGGTAGGCTACCAACCCAACTCTTGCCAAGACCTGGAAAGGTCCAAAATAGCGAGGTGCAAGTTTGGCGCAACCGCTCCATTGCAGGGTACTTTTCCTGGCTTGAATTCTTACGTAAACATGGTCGCCGACCTGGTACTCTTTGAACCTTCTTTTCCGATCTGCAAAGCTCTTTTGTCGGTCTTGGGCAGCCTTTAAATTAGTCCGCACCCTTTTTACCATGTCCTCCATTTCTTTGAGCATTTCTGGCCCCAATCTCAATTTGTCCTCAGGGCCACTCCAACTTGAGGGTGTACGGCATTTCCGTCCGTACAAGACCTCAAAGGGAGTCATTTGCAATGATGTGTGATATCCGTTGTTATAAGCGAATTCAACCAAATGTAAATATTCTTCCCATTGAGTCGGTTTCTGCATCACGCATGCTCTTAACATGTCTTCTACTACTTGATTCACTCGTTCAGTCTGTCCATCGGTCTGGGGATGATAAGCTGTACTGAAATTCAGCTGTGTACCCAGTTCGGTAAACAATGCTTTCCAGAAGGTTGACGTGAATTTTACATCTCGATCGGATATTATTGTCTTCGGGAGCCCATGCAGTTTGAACACATTCTGCATAAAAATGTGTGCAATTTGCACAGCTCTATAGGTAGATTGCACTGGTATAAAGTGCACTGCCTTACTTAATTTGTCTACTACGACCATAATAGAATCATTGTGCTTCTTTGTCCTAGGCAGCCCAGTTGTGAAATCCATGGATATGGTTTCCCATTTCCATTCTGGAATGGGCAAAGGTTGCAATAACCCCGCCGGATGTAGATGTTCTGCTTTGATCTGCTGACATTCCGAACACCGCGCTAATTATTCAGCTACATTCTTTTTCATTCCAGGCCAATAGTATTCTTTCCGAAGTGTAGTGAGCATCTTCTGGTATCCGGGATGACCTGCGTAGTGGCTGATATGAAACTCGTCCAAAACCAGATTTTTAAGACTATTTTTATTAGGTACATACAACCTCTTTTTATAGAGCAGCATTCCATCCTCATCTATCTCATACCCCTGCTGATTTTCTTTGCTGGAAAGTTGTAACTGCTATTTTATTTGCTGGTATTCGGCATCTTGATCTGCGACTGTTTTTATTATTTCTTGCAAGGGATTCTTCCATTTCCTGGACGAAATTTCATATAAACATTGCAGCTTCCGACTCAGTGTGTCAGCCACGAGGTTTTCCCTTCCTTTCAAATGCTTAATATCAAAATCAAATCCACTTAAGAAATCTGCCCAACGGGCTTGCCTTGTATTCAGGGTGGGCTGACTGAAGTAATTTGTCAAACTGTGATGATCTGTTAACAACAGAAATTTTCTTCCCAGAAGATAATGCTGCCACATTTTTAGTGCATGTATGACGGCTGCTAATTCTAAGTCGTAGGCAGAATATTTCTGCTCGTGCTCCTTTAGCTTTCTTGATTCATAGGCGATCACTTTCCCCTCTTGCATTAACACACCACCCACGCCTTCTCGGCTTGCATCGGTACATACCACGTAATCCTTATTAGGATCTGCTATACTCAAAATGGGAGCAGAGGTGAGAAAACGCTTAAGTTGCTCAAAGCTTTGCTGACATTCTAAAGTCCATTTGAAAGCCCTTCCTTTCTTTTGCAAGGAAGTAATAGGATATGCTACTCTTGAGAAGCCCTCCACAAATCTTCTATAATAACCGGCCAATCCCATGAAAGACCTGATATCTGCCACATCTTTAGGTACGGGCCATTCCATTATGGTCCTTATTTTTTCAGGGTCTACTGCAATCCCCTCCTTTGTGATTACATGACCTAAATACTGTATCACCTCTTTGAAGAAATCACACTTGCTGAATTTAGCATACAGTTGGTGCTCTCGAAGAGTTTGCAGTACCAACCTGAGATGTTCCTCGTGCTCCTCCTTAGTACGGGAGTAAATCAGAATATCATCGATAAATATCAGTACAAATTTATCCAGAAATTTATGGAATACACTATTCATTAAACACATAAAAGTGGCGGGTGCATTAGTCAGCCCGAAAGGTAGCACTACAAACTCGTAGTGCCCATATCATGTTCTGAAAGTTGTTTTTGCGATGTCCTCCTCCTTAATTCTAATATGATGGTAACATGATCGCAAATCGATCTTAGAAAATACTGTGGCACCCTTGACTTGATCAAAAAGTTCATCAATCTGAGGTAGGGGATATTTATTTTTTATCGTGAGCTTGTTCAGCTGTCGATAATCTATACACATTCGAAGGGTTCCGTCTTTCTTCCTGACAGATAACACCGGGGCTCCCCATGGAGATACGCTGGGTCGGATATAATTTTTGTCTAGCAATTCCTGTAGTTGCATTTTTAATTCAGTCAACTTGGGTACACTCATTCTGTAAGGTGCTCGGGATATTGGTGCTGCCCCTGGAACCAATTCAATGGTGAAGTCTATATCCCTTTTTGGGGGTAGCCCAGGTATCTCTTCTGGAAATACATCTGCGAATTCTTTTATTACCGGAAGGTTGTCCAGCGTGACCGTTTTATCCTTGGAATCTGCATATCCTACCTGAATGGCATAAATCTGGCATCCTCTTCTGATACACCTAGCTAGCTGTGATGCAGTGATTGGCCGGACCTGCACTGGTCGTTTTATCCCTTGCATCACTTGTTCCTTTCCAAGGTCATCTTTGTAGCAAATGGTTTTCGTCTTGCAGTTTACTAATGCCCAGTGCTTCTCCAGCCAGTCCATCCCAATCAGAACATCGTATGAGCCAAGTGGAAGCACATTTAGATCTGCTACCACTGGCTGTCCTGCTAATGTTAGAGGGCAGCTATTAATCTTTGCCAACACTCGTCTTTTAGCCCCTGTAGCTAGCTGTACCAGCCATGAATTCTTGAATTTTTCAGGTTGTAACTTACATTGTTCTACTATCTTTGGGCTAATATAACTTAAAGTAGCTCCTGGATCAATTAGAACAGCTATAGAAAGGTCTGAAATTTTACCTTCAAATTCCAACATGGTGGGCTGGTACTCCGCCTGACGGTCGTCCAGTGCTGCGTTAATCCTAGGCACGCTGCGTCCCACATCACCAATAGTTGATGCCTCGTGAATCTGGAATATTTGATCGGTTCCCTTCCGTTGCGGGCAGTTTTTGACGTAGTGCGGTCCTCCACAACCCCAGCACTGTATTGGAGGTCTGGTTATTCCTTCGCCCTCCAGCTTGGCAGACTGTTCACTCATTCTGGATTCACCGATTGTCTTGGACCTGAACGATCCTCTTTGTACAGTCCGGCTGTTCTGCCCTTTACTTCCACCCTTAAATCCACCGCTGCGACTTCCTTTACTGTTTCCAACAGTTTTACTACCCCTTTTTTCATTCCATTTCCTATTTGAAGCGTCCCCTTTCTGTTTGTTCTGCTGATAACAGATTTTGGCCTTGCGAATTGCTTCATCCATCGTCCTAGGATTGTCAAACTCAATCCTTTCTCGTATATACATGGGTAAACTACTAACAAATCTTTGCACCTTGGCTTTTTCTTCCTTAAGGTAGGGCACATAACGAAGCAGGGAGGTAAAACGATTAATAAACTCGTCCATAGTCTGCTGTCCCAACCGCAAATCGTGGAATTCCTTTGCCTTTTCATCATAAAAGCGCTCGGTCAGATATCTTTCTTTGAAGTATTTCTGAAACTTTTCCCACGTGATGGTTCGTTCGCTTACCCCCTTGACGATTTTGACCTCTTCCCACCACAGGGTTGCTTTCCCTTGTAACTGAAAGATGGCCAATCGTGCCTTCAGGTTATGGTCGTATTCATACAGCTGGAAATATTTGTTCATGTTAATTAGCCATGCTTCAGCCGCTTCCTCTTGTTCCCCATCAAAGTGTGGGGGTTTAATCTTCCGAAATTCTCCCTGTAACTCCACCCTTTGACGTTTTGAGGTCTGCTGTTCGGATGCATTATCAGATTGATCCTCTCCTTCTTCCGATTTTTCAGGTTCTGCTTGATAATGTTGCTCCTCCGTCATTCTCTGTTGTTCTGCACTGGGATTGGCTAATGGCGGGTTCTGCCTTTCAGACAAACTCTTTAAAATTCTTTCTTGCTCCATTGTCAATCGCGCATTATCCTCTCGCAACCGAGCCATCTCATTTTTCAGTTCCTGGACTGTTTCTAATATGGCTAAATTTGTGCTCCGTGTCTCTTCGCCAAGCTGTACCCACAGCTCTGGGTTATCCCTAGGATTTGTTGCAGGTTCCTGGCCTGCTATCGTTCTGTGCGGAGCACTGCTAGCTCTCTGCATAATTACTGCCACTTATCTAGCGTCTCGTTGTTGTTGTTCTTCTTCTTTTTTGCCTAAAATAAAGTCAGTAAATATTCGACACTATTAGTTATTTGTACATCTTAGTACCCAAAAGGGAAAGAAAAAAAAACGTTGTGTTTTCTTCCACAATTTAACATGTTAAGACTTGTCCCAGAGGTCACAGTATGGAAACCTCTGCTCTGATACCAATTTGTCACATACCCGAACCCATATAATATAAATATATAAAAAAAAAATTACGATAAGGTTACAACACCATTACTGTTATGGTTCTTGGTTAGCATGGACCGATAAGGGTCATGTAATATATTCATGGGCTGATAATATTTATGTATGTTATATTTGTTCGACCTAATGTACCGCTCCAATCCATATGTGAAACCCACCGTATAAACCTAAGTGCTGCAGAATTTAGCAACCCGAGACAGCTCTGACTGACAGCACCGCTGGCACCATCCGCAGTGGACATATGGACGCGGCATTTAATTCCGCCGGCCTGTTCACGTGAAGGGGTGTGGTCTGGTGTTAGAGAATTACCGCCTGATTTTGCCGCCTCATTCAACGGTGAGGATGATCCAGAGTGGATCCGAGGGTGGTGATGCCCCCTCGACATCACTTCCGGAGATCGATGCTATATAGACTTTTCTCTTCTCGATTCTTCGAGTTTTTCGGCATAGCTCGGCGACCCTGCTGTTATCCACTCCACCACGCCACAGCCAGTGGATTGATTGGAGACCTTGCACTGAGCGAACACCCCCCCCTCTGCCCAGCGCGCATCCTCATCGCCGAGCGTCCGTTCTGTGTATTATATACATCCGTGACGAATTCTGGGGTAAGTGTTGCAGTCGTTAACATATGAGTTTTTGTTCTTTTGAGTTTATCGTTCTCGGTTCTCATGATTTCTCCCTTAGGAAAACAGGGCTAACGATTATCCTCTGCCGTTTAATGCATGAACGCAGCTGTCCGCTTCTGAGTTCGATTCAGGCAAGGAGGTCCTCTTTCAAGGCTATGGTATGCCGACGATTCAACAGGTGCGACCCTTCTCAGCTTTCTTTTTGTTGCATGTATTTAAATCTGGGTTAATGATTTCCCTTCGTTTTTGTTCTTCTATCTGTCGGCAGAGGGTCTCCCCTGTGCCTGGCCGTAGCCCCAACCTTACTCTTCCATGGTTGGACGTAGATGGCGACGGGAGGTTCTTCATTGACCTATTCCAAATCTTCTTGGTTTCGTGATATGGGTTCCAGAGAAACCCTAACGCTTCCAACGGTTCTGGGTTGGAAAGCTTATTAGATTATAAGAGCTGTAGTTCAATCTTTAAATTGTTGTAGTTTTGAACTGTATATTGCATATGAATCTTGAGTTAATTCCGAATGCGACTCTATTGGTTACAGACGTTGGGTTCCAGACCCACTTGCTTCCGGAAACCGGATTGTTACAGCCTTGCGGCCATATCTATTTTGGCTTTAAATCTCTGTATTTATTCTCATGTCAGTTTGCGAGTTTTTTCTTTGTTTAAAAAGAATTGTATGGGTTCTGTCACCCGAATACTGCACAGATTTGCAATAAAGATCACTGTTCGGGAAATGTATTGATTATTCTTCTGGTGTTTGGTAGAGATTTACGTATGTTTGTATATGCTCGTTCAGCAAGGCTCTCATTACATGTTTTATGAGTATTTACGGATGCTTCACGGTAAAGTAGTGATCTCGGTCGTTTTGACCTTATGCCTGCTGTGTATAAGTGAATGATTGATCATTTTTGTTCATACCAACGAGTCTGGATGGTTTCTCGGTTCCCTAGCTCGTTATATATATCACTGTTTTTTTTAAATAATTCTTTGTGTTAACAGTCTAGCTGCTGCTCGGCCTTTTTTTTAGATTTGCTTAAATGATGGCCTAAATAAAGTTTCGATTCCTGCTCCATGAGATTTCGGTTTCCGGGTGTGCGGTCGTATTTCAGGTATTCACCACATATTTAGGTACTCATCATTCACAATATGATTGCGGAGCTTGTTCTATACCGCAGGAGCTTACCCGGCTCTAAGGGTTATGTTTTATTCCTTACTTTCTTGACTTACCTTATTTCCTGAGTTCGGTACAAATCTCGGGAAGATACTATTTTTTTCGTGTATTAAGTTTTGGGTTATTGTTATTATCATTCCACTCCACTGTGCTACTATCGATAGCTTTTCGTAATGCTGACAAGACTCTCTTTTAAACTACCCAGGAAAACAGTTTCAACCATCCTGTTCACAGTCGGTGTTTTAGTCTCATCTTTGTTCCTGTGTGCGTTGACAACGAGACAGTAAATCTCAACCGTCCAGGTTTTTGTCCCGCACTGTTTCTTATCTCTTTTCCCTGTTCAGGGTACAAGAAATACAGTTTATCGTACCCAAGCCACTATCGTTTGCAGACCTTCTAGTGCAGCAATCGGAAGTAACATTTGTATCTTTCAAGGAAACAATAACTTATATAACACACAGATAACTTTCAGATGCTTAAGGGTTTAGTTTACTTACCTGGTCACTGCCAGCTCTTTAATCCCTTAGTAGATCACCTGCAGATTCTGTGCATAACTGTTTAACCGCCCATCCATGAGACTTGTCCTTCAGGACCAGAGTCTCCCCCCAAGCTTTCTCTTGCCGGATCACTATCCTCAGCAAGGTTGCACTTCGTGCTCGACTATCTGATCCTTACCAGACTTAGTCTTTTCGTGTTTTTTTCCTCTTTCTCTCTCTGCCTGTCTCTACAGCACAGATTTTTGCCAACCCCCTTCCCTTTTCCCTGGAGACCCTTTTCCAGTTAGGGAAGGTGGTTATATGCAGTTTTGATAACTGACTTTCTTTTCCAATTCCCTCTCGGGAGTTGCCAACACTATCATAAGTATTTCTTTATTGGAATATTTTTTAATGCACATATAAAATAGAAAGAAATACTATTAAGGTTTTTCTTTTTAAAAACAAACAGTCTTCCATTGTTATCTTAATTCTGTCTTTTTACCACAGTAAAATTTAAATATTTACATTTTTCCCGGGGTCATCACATCATATATTCTAAATAAAATTAGATATGAATATTATTAAACAAAAGTTTTCCTCACAGTGACCCGAATGATAGGTCCTAGATTTTTAGAGTTGTTAGTTACCTAATTAATAACTAATAGTTAATAAAGTTCGTTTCCTAGTGATACAAATAATTTTTTAATAATTAATTAAAAAAAATAAATCAGGAGTCATTTGAACCAGATTGTCTAGCTAACCTAAAATCCATATATTATATTTTCCCAACCACGAATTGAATTCATTTTTATTACAAATGCACAATTTAATATCATTTATTATACTAATTGGTTAACAATATTTTATAAAAATAATATTTGAAAAAAAAATACTTTAATTTATAAAATAATATAAACAAACTCCTCCGCATAAAATTGAGAATATTTTTTCAAACTTTTTATTTCGGTATATTTGAAAAAATAGTACATTAACTTATAAAATAGTATAAACAAACTTTCACATAAAATTGAGAATATATTTTTAAACTTTTTATTTCGATGAAAGTTTAAGTGGCAAAAAATGCAAATATAGAATGCTATCCAATATTATTTTTTTAATTTAATATTTATTAAAATAGTTTTTATATTTAATATAAAAAATAACACATATTTAATAATAAAAAATAAAAATAAAGGAAATGGACGCCTTGCATTGAAAATTACGAATCGCAAAAAAATTTAACAATTTTTTTAACAAATTGGTTTTGGTATGGAAATAGAAAAGTGTCCAGATCCAAATCCATCAAAATCGTTTCGATATGTAACTTTAGCAGTATTTTAGATTTGGGAAAACGTCAAAGACATTAACAACATTCGGCTAATTTATTGGTTTGATTCAAGTGATTAAAGTGCAACTTACAGCGCTGTTTATTAATTGTGAGTGGGTGGTTTCAATGCTTTCTCTCGAGTGGGCTTTATGGTTTATTTGTTGTATTTTTAAAAGTTTAGAGTGAATTTTTTAAAATAATTGATTTATAGTAGTTAGTTTCTATGACTACTTTAAAGTTTTAATAGTATAGATGTACTATTACACTTATGTTATTTATATTAGATGTATTTTATATCTATTAATATTTACTCATGATTTAATTTATTTAACGACCAAATTTAATCAGTTTAAAAAAATTATTTATTAAAACATTATTATATTTAATAAGAAATTTTTAACCCAAATCTAAATATGCCCAATTCAAATATATATGCTCTATCTTAGAATTTATATATCTTGGGTTTATAGTATTAGTCTCTTGGGTTTAATATTATTCTCTTGGGTTTATAATCCCTTGGGGTTTTAGTATTAATCCCTTGTATTTATTATTCCATTGGGTTCATAATATCAGTCCCTTGGGTTTGTTATTTCCTTGGATTTGTAATATCAATCATAGTAAACCATGTTCAATCATAGCCAGCCATGGTCAACCATGATCAAATGTCACAGTGTGGTAATGATTGTCTCAATATGAAAATCAACTATGGTAAACCATGTTCTAACGTTACACTGTGACAAATATTGTCTCGATATGAAAATAAATCATGGTCAAGCATGGTCAACCATCATCCAACAGCGCATTGTGACAACGATTGTCTCAAAATGGAAATCAACCATGGTCAACCATCATCCAACAGCGCATTGTGACAACGATTGTCTCAAAATGGAAATCAACCATGGTCAACCATGTTTATTTTAGGATTTATAATATTTAACTTACGATTTATATACCTCGGTTTCATAATTTTTATCCCTTGAGTTTATTATTCCCTTGGGTTTATAATATTAATCCTTTGGGTTTTTTAATCTAAGGGTTCATATTCCTAGGGTTTAATATTATTGTCTCAACATGAGAATCAACCATGATCCAATGTCGCATTGTGACAAAAATTCTCTCGATTTCAAAATCAAGCATGGTCAACAATGGTGTAACGTCACATTGTGAAAATCAACCATGGTCTAACGTCAAGGATTATCTGAATATGAAAATCAACCATGGTCAACGATGTTTATTTTAGTGCTTATAATATTTATCTTAGGGTTTATCTACCTTGGGTTTATAATATTAGTGCCTTGGGATTAATATTATTCAACCATGGTCAACCATGGTCCAGCGTCACATTGTGACAAACACTGTTTCAATATGAAAACCAATCATTATCTCAATCGTTGTCCAACATCGCATTATGACAAAGATTGTCAAATATGATAATCGTCGCCATCCATAGTCAACCATGTTCAACAATATTAATATTAATATTTAAATTTTATATTAACAATATAATATTAAATATTAATATTAATATTAAATATGTACACTAATATTAAATATTAACAAAATTTATATTAATAAAATATTATTAATAAATAATTATAATAATTATTAGTTAATTAATCTTGACTAAATTTATTATTAATAATGAATGAATTGTGACAAACATTTTGTTTAGACTATCTCACTCTTTTTCACATTCACTCTCAATGCCATATTATTAGTCACACTTCCAATCTTCTTGCCTTATTAGGTCAGCCCAACTATAACAATTTTGGAGCACTTCTTTTCCTTATTTTTTTATCATAGAAACAAGATTTTAAAGAATCATATTTAGATTATTTTTTTTTTCTTGAAATCTGATAGACCACATTTGTCTTAAAAGACATTAATCATCATGATAAATATTAATTAATAGTAATATTAATAATAATTAATAATAATAATTACATTGTAACGCGTTTCCCTTTTAAAAGAATTCCCCAGCTACCACCATGTCTTGTCGTGCATCATGGGTTTGTGTGTTATATAGTTAAAATAATTTTCAACGTTGATGAAAAACGGAAAATAAGTTGATGAAGAACAGAAAATAACGGTTTAAAATGATCTTGCATTCGTCTCTATGTAACGGTAAGACATTCGCATGGGGTCTCTCACTATAATTGTATAAGATCGTATTTTTGTATGGGAAATGATCACGCTCAATTTTTGGTATGGTTATGATCTTGCTCGAAGGTATTATTACAGTGATCTCACATTTCTAAATTGTTGCTCCAAATTATTTCATTACACAATGTGTATGCATAGTAAGGTATCCTCTGCACTACATCGCATCCTCGGCATTTTCAGTAGTATGATATTGTATTATGGCTCAAATTCTTGTTGGATCACAATCAACAAACAATGTTATTCTACATCATATATTGCGGAGACGTTTGTGAGATCCAACCGTGAATCTCGTATTTTTTTCAATTCATATATATTGCCAACTGAAGCAATATATATTTCCATTTCATAACAATTTGTGTACCCAAAATGCTTCAGGGATCGTCTGCTAGAAAATATGGAGAATACACATTTATTTGGACATGTCCTTCTATTGATCTTGCAAACAGCCCATGGAAATTTCTTTCTGTTGATCTTGTAAGCAACTCACGTCTCATAATTTTAGATGCCTCGTTATGATGGAAAAATTCGAGCAAAAAAAGGGGAAGAGAAAATTCAAGCTTGATTCACCTTCAAATTATACATTCGGCTTCCAGGTTTTTACTCTTCAATTTTCCGTTGTGCTACCACGTTTCCCGAGTCGAGACTACAACTTCTGCATTGGTACAGCAGGTCGTTACTCGCTCAAAATTACTCTCTTGTTCTGTAATTGACTCTGTTGACAGTTAGGGTTAATTTTTTTTCACATTGAAGAAAAATGGCTTCAACCAGCTTTGATGTGCGATTTTGTTTCCATTTTTTCTGTATGGCAAATTCCATGGCCTGTCATGGCCGCATACACTAGAATAATATTTAAATTTAAGGACCGCATCATTTACATATTGTTTTTACTCCAGCAAGGACCTTATGGAGTTATAATTTTGCAACAAATTGCAAATCTACTCATATTTATACTTTTAGTCTAACTATTCATTAATTCCGGGTCTACATGGTTATGTGCGACAGGGAAATCGTGATTAGTGCTTGAGACCTAACTCTTAACCCTTAGAAACTAGGCCAACATCTCGAGAAACATAATGGAAGCACATTCTTCTTTCAAGAGTACATCCTCGGCTCAATTTCACTCCCTCTTATAACGCTTAATTAAAGAATATAATAACAAAATAAAAATAAATACGCAATGATAATAACAGAATACAAATAAACAACGTAACGTTTGCACTCTAAGTTAAAATAGCCTTTCTTTCTGTCTCTGTAGACTTAGTTCTTGTTATAGTTTTTTTCTATTTCTCTTCTGATCCAAGTGGTTGAAAAAAAATTCAAATTTGAAAATCTTGAAAATTCCAAGTTAAATTTAACGATACATATTGCTGTGGACAGGTAAACTACTTTTTATGCTTCCACACAAAAATGACATACTGGTTGCCCATTTGTGTGACATACTGGTTGCCCATGCTTTGTTTGATGTTTAATTTCGTTCTATGTTAATAGAACTATTTTTTTATGCTTCTAAACAAAAAATTATATTGCCCTGAAGAGATAAATTACTTTATGGTTCTACACAAAATTGGCATACTCGTTGTGGATGCTTTTTTTTAATGTTTAATTTCGTTCTATGATAATGGAACTATTTTTCATGCTTCTACACAAAAATGGCATACTTTGTTTTATGTTTAATTTCTGTCTATGTTAATGGAACTACTTTTTGTATGTTCTAAAAGTGGGTATGATGTTAAAGTTTTGTTTTATAATTAAATTCCTTTGATGTGAATGGACATATATCTTTTAATGAATTTTAAAAAACTTATATGGATACATAGAATGGAAATGTTATTTTTTTGAATGAATTTAAAGAGTTTATATCAATGGGATGGAATTTAATGACCTAATATTATATGAGGTAGTGTTGTTTATGATATGAGGTAGCGCTGTAGTTTTAAATATTATAAATAAATTTTATATATTTATTGTAAAATGTTATTTGAATTATTAAATATTATAAATAAATTTTATATATTTATTGTAAAATGTTATTTGAATTATTAAATATATATGATGAAATTATTATTTAAATAAATATTTTTTTTTTAATTTCAATTTTTAATATATATATAATTAATTAATTTTAATGATTAAAAAAATAGACTTTATTTATACAAGTAAATGTTTTTGTTTTTGTTTTTTTTTTTTTTTTAATGGAGAAATATTCATATTATATAAGTTGATAGTAAGTTTAATAGAAAAGTAAGTCTCAAATTTACATATTCAACTTTATAGGTGAGATTAGGTCTTATTTATATATTCATTTACGTTTGATTTCTTTCAATAAAGAATGGATCAATTTTATATATTGCAACATGTTATTACTTAATATTTAGCGAGGTTACTATGATGCAAATATCATAAGTTTGACTAAATGGGTTTAGAATGTCCTTGTATGTATATCAAAAAAGATATTGTTCTTCAAATATCATAAATTTGGCTAAATGAGTTTAGAATGTCTATATAAGAAAATAGGTTATTTTTTTCCCTTATTATACCTTCTCCTTTCAAGGAAGGAGATAAGAAAGGATTTTGACAAAACTTATCCAAATTTATTGATTTAACAATTGTAGTTTTAGATTTGTAACTCTTAAAAGGAAATAACATTTAGATAAGAGATGATCTTACCTTAGTTGATTCATAAAACCCCATCTATCACAATGCCTTCTATGGATTGTTGTAATGGAAATGTCTTTGGTGATCATTGGCTAAGTGAATAATTGTTATAATATAGTGGATATTTTTTTTGGAATTCGTTATTTTAGAAAGAAAAAAATTGAATATACCTCTTGTGTCAGTCTAAATGCCCAAAAGATGTTAAGAAAGGACAAGCAAAGACAAATCCAGTCACCTTAAGAGAAGTAGTAAAAGAGTATAAGCTTTTGATCAAGTGAGGCAGTTCAATATTGAAAAAGAGCATCTTTTTGATCAAATATTTGCTATTGGAACTTGGAAAAGTATCTTTGAAGTTCAATATTGAAAAGGAGCATTTTTTTGATCAAATATTTGTTATTGGAACTTGGAAGAGTATCTTTGAAAATTGAGGCAATCAATGTTGGAAAGTTACATAATATGTAAATTAAATTTCACATAATGTAAGTGATATCTCTTTACCTTCTAACTTTGAATGACATTTGTTTACTAATTTTTGTATTGAATGATCTTCTATATGTCACAATTATTCTCAAATTTAGGCTTAAGGTGTTTCTTTTGCAACTAATAATCATAGTTATACTAGTATATCAACTACCTTTACTAATATAAGTGTGCTAGTTATATTACAAAAAAAAAAAAAAAGAAGAAGAAAGAGAGAGAAAGAAAAAAAGTGAACATAAATCTCAAATACCTATTTTTATATACCATAGAAATATTTCTTCAACTATCTACTTAATAAATAAAAAAAATACGCCTTACTCCTAAATAAATTCGTCTTTCACCATAATTATCGAACTCTTTTACGGTACGTTGAAAATGGAATACGAAGATGTTAGAAACTATTGAGAATTCGTATGTGGGATTATAGAAAACTTAAAAGAATTAATATTTCGTTGAAAATACTTATACGTGTGTCATGTCGATTGGCGGATCCCTCAAGCATCTTGGAGACGTGAACAGCAATAAAGGGAAACCCATGGATTATTTTAACAAGGCTAAACAATTTACTGAGGAACACCCGTTATAAAAGATTCCATTCCATTTTAAATTGGCCCCGTGAGATCAGATTTCAACCCTAGGAATTATGCATATTATGGACGTATGGCATGGCGTCTCCTTAGAATAAAGATTTAATTCTGTTTATATTGATATAATTTATATGACATTCATAGTATTTTCATTGCAATTTATGGATCCTTAGATTAAAATTTTGTTATATTTTTCGTTTATAATAGCATTAATGTTGAATGAATAATTATTGTGAGTTTGTGTTACATTTAATATAAGATAGAAAAATGATTACTCAAATTATCTTAAAACCCCACCCCCATACATATATATATATATATATATATATATATAACCACCAAAACTCATTGAAATTAAATCAAACTTAAATTTATAATTTTATTTCGCATCCATCGATTGGTTAATACCTGGTGTCATAGCCAATTTTTATCTAAGTCCGCCACGACCACAGTTTTTTTAGGTCAGGTTCGGATTAAGTCATTTAATTTTGTTATGCTCCTTGCGCCATTCTTCGACAAGCATCGCTTAGCTTGCTTTATTTCGAAGCCGCTTATAACTGACATTGCTTTATCTTGATGGTTGCTTATAACTTGCATCGCTTTATTCGTTGTAACTTCATTAAATTTAAGGAAAAGTAATAAAAATAGTGGCTCGCTTATGGTCGTTTTCTGCGGATTGTATTGACAACGACCTTTGCACTGGAAAATTATGGCACTCTGAAAAATATGAGACTCCAGCAACTTGTTCAATCAATATAACCATCCGACAAGCTTGTGTATGATCACATTTAAATAATGAAGTATACATATGTATTGGAAGAAGAAGAAGAATATGATAATCAATACAAATGGTCCTGAGAAGGAAATGCAAATGGTGGTATGAAAGAATGAAATCCGTATCCAGTATCATACTAAGAATATGGAGGAACCAGGAAATCCAAACCGGCGAATAAATGTTAAATACAGGGCGCCAATGTTTCAGTATGGTCTGGCTCCAACATAGTTTCCAGGAGGGTAGTAATTGCATGTGATGAACGTGTCACCGCTGTTACATTTTATGACGGCGCATCCAACGTTGGTTGTTGTTCTCCAAACAATCTGAGTGTAGTGCGTGCAGTCTTGACCAGAGCTGCAACTATTATTTGCATAGTTATACCACTTCTTTTCATCCACCCATGCGCCGACTGCATCTGTAGCGTTCCAACCTCTGCCACTCCCCCAGAAGATGTTCTCCCCGAATGGACCCTCGGAATGCTGAAGGAGGCAATCACCTCTTCTTTCCCTTGCGTAAACACGAGCATACGTTGCAAGCTTCACATCCCATTTGAGTGGAGGGACTCCCACTTGTTTTCTCGCCTCGTTCTGCGGGACCAGAAATCCTTGAATGGTTTCACTAATGTTCGCACCTGCTTCCGCAACCATCTGTAAGTAGCAGATTGCAACGCTCAAGAAAGCTACTACAACCAGAAGACACGATGGCTGCCTCAATTTTATGGCAACAATAACAAGGTAGCCGTTAATACTCGACAGATGTAGCCTCGATACTGTTTCCGAAATTGCAGAGAAAACACTTCGGTAGCTGGCTAAAGAAAATGCTTTAGATCGGCCCACAGTTAGCTTGTTTATATACTGTTTATGAAGACAATTAACAGAAAAGCAGGAGAGATTTGTTATAAGAAGGAAGGAGTCAAGAAACAGTAGATGTTGGCGCAAACGTAAGCGGTAAAATACAGGGGATAACCTATCGCAGACATCAGATCCTCCCCACAGCAAAATGTAAGGTACAAAGACGGCCGGTCATAATATTTTTTGTTTGGAACTTCCGACAAGAGCCGGCGGGAAGATATTTTGCTCGTTACGCACGTCGAGTAAAGCCCAAACTATGAACGAAATGAGAAGGCATGCGTCGTTGTTTGACTTTGGCCTATGGAGACACCCTGTCACTAAGACGTGCAGTAACCTGACATGGTCCGCTTCTACCATTTGCGAAGGAATCACAAAACGCAGGTCGACCTCGGCCAAAAGGCAACTTAGCTATCATTTAAGTTATCAATCGGTAAGTAATTGATAAGGTGCTTCGCTATGTTTTGTAAATAAACATAAGGTATTTTACTGTTTTAAAAGTAATAAAAATTAATTAAAACATTTAGTCAAGATAACACAAACTTGACTGTAATCAAATATACTCAGATAAATAACTTCTAAATGAAAAATATATTTTCTCTTAACGTGGTACTTTTTTCTAATAATAATTTATTTACATTTTAATTATTTAATAATGGATACTATGTTAAGGTATTCTTAGATTTTAAATTACTAGTTCAATTTTTGTACTTAGATATGATCGTTAGATATTTTAAATTACTAGTTCAATTTTTGTTCTTAGATATGATTGTTAGACATGGCTATAATGTAGTTTTATCATTGCCAAACTATATATAACTAATTAGCTAAAAACAAATTAAATAAAAAGTATATTTAAATACTTTATTAACTAAAACAAATTAAATAAAAATTATATTTAAATATTTTATTGATAATAATATGTTTAATTAGGTCGATAGGCCTTTCCTATGCATCAATTTTTCGTCAACACTTTTACTCTGATCCGTTAGATCAGATGAAACACTTTCAACAGTTGATCTGAACCAAAAAACAAAACAATGGAAAATCAAGAAAGCACAAAAGCTCAAAAAAGATTCTATGCAAAAAAAATCAAGAAAGCACGATCATAAAAATCAAAGATCGAAAGAAAAAAGCTCAGAAAAGCAAAGATTTTTGAGAATTTTTATTTTTATTTTTATTTTTTAAATGCAATGTATTATTAATTTATTTTTATAATTTAATTGAAATATAAATTTTAAATTTCAAATTTAAAAATTAGTTTAGATTTATTTTTAGTTGTAAGTTTATTATGTGTTAAGAGGGATTTTTTTTTTGAGGTATTGATTTTTTAACAGTGAAAAGAGATTTGATTTTTTTTGGCATTTGGTAGATGTAGAGTTAAAATGAATTTATATTAGTTTAAATATTAACCTTTAAATAACTCACATTAGAGAAAAATACCATGGGAAAAAACCATAGATTAAAAATATAATAAGGAAAAACCATGGGTTGGAAAATTTTATATTTTATATTTTAATTTTAATTTGACTAAGTCAAAATGTTAAACATTGTAACATCTCTCTAAAATAATTAAATTCAATTTAAGTCCACGCTAGCTCCCATCATTTTCCCGCTCAAAAGATAGGCGTTCTCAACACCTTAGCTACTTCGGCGGGCGTTGCAAGTTTATGACAAAAATCACCTTGAAGATGAGAAAACTGACCTCCTGGAAGTTTTTAATAAGAATGGTTATAGTAGGTCTCAAGGTCTTAAGGCTTTTCAAAATACTGAAAAGGGTCCTAAGAGTAAGATTGACCCCAAGGATTGGTCTTCCGGTGTTCATCTTCCCTTTATTCAAGGGACCACGGATAAAATTGCTAGGATCTTGAGGAAGCATAAGATTCATTCTTCTTTTAGACCTCTTAACACTATATGAAGTTCTCCTCATTTTTTTAAGGACCCGATTAACCCCAAGGATTAGAAGGGTGTTTATATCATTCCCTGTTCTTGTCGAGCTCCTTATATTGGTGAGACCGGTTGATCCATTAACCAAAGGATTTGTGAACATGCTGCCGACATTAGGCATGGAAGGTCTCGCTCCTCCGCTTTGGTAGAGCATGTAGAAAAAACCAATCATCACATCTCCATTGAAGAGGCTAAGGTCATTGCGAGGATTGACCATTTTCGTTATTGTAAATTTAGAGAGGCCTTAGAAATTGAAAAAATGACTTGTTAATTTAAATAGAGATGATGGCTGGAGTATCAACAGATGCTAGATTCCTGCGCTTTCTCCCTAAAAAATTATTTTTATTTATTTATAGATTAATTAATTAATTTTTTTTTTTAATCCCCATATTGTTGCTTAGTTTCTGACTCTCTTAAATTATTTTTGGTAATATGAATAGGATTAAACCTTAATATTAATATAATATTATATATAATAATATTCATTAATAAGATTATATAGGGTTATGAATCCTTTCTCACCTGAGGGGGGATGTGAAAAAGAGAGCGATGAGGGTTCTGTCGGCAGGAGGACTCGAACCAGGGCAACCTAGGCCATCGGCCTAGGGTGCTGCAAACTAGACCTCATTTTGGATGACGAAGACTAGGAGGTACAGGGTGGGTCAACAGGTTTTCTGTGGAGATGGTCCATACAATGGCCATGTAGGCTGTGGGTTGGATCCAGGGTGCTCAATCTGCAAGGATCCCAAGGAATATGTTTACTGGGACAAATTTCATCCAACTGAGAGGGTACAGTGGATGATTGCAGAGGAGGTTTTGGGTGGGGATTCTTCCTTCGTTTCTCCCATGAATCTCAGAGGCTTGATCCAGTACACAAACCCCACCCCTTCCCCCTTTGATCCTTTGTTTACGTAATAGATTATACCCTAAATTATTCATTAATCGAGCATGTCCAAAGGTATGAATCAACAATCCAACTGTATATATTTGTGATGCTTACTCGTGCAAATTTTCATTTTTTCACAAACGCATAATAGCGAATAGATTTACCTTAAATTATTCAACGTCCAAAGATATCAATCAACAATCCAGCTGTATAGGTATATGTGTGACGTTTACTGGTGCAAATTTTAATTTTTCACAAAAGCAGAATCGCTATCAGGGTTTACCGGGAAGAGTTGTTGCAGTGTAGGCGACCAGGCTGATTGAACCAATATCTCTTCTAAAAAAATTCAACAATTCGCCTCTCTTTGTACCTTTTGGGACAATTGCTAGTTATAACCCATTGTTTACAAAAATTTTGAAGTAAACAATTCCTATAAATATAAGTTCGACACGTTTTTTTCGCCGGAAATTTTTTTGTCTTCTATTTTATTTAGATTTTTTTCAAGGGAATTAGTAATTCGGCTGTTTTCGTCCTAATGTGATAAAGGGTTTACTTTGGACAGCTACCATTCTAATTTTTAGTTGCGTCCCACCATCTTTATTATGAAGCCAAGGATTGACGTAATCGTATTTATTTGATATTAAAAAAAAAAAATTCCTAAAAATAAATATTTATAAAATTAAAAATAAAAAAAAAATAAAAATAAATTTAAACCTAATATTCAATAATATTAATATTGATAACAGCTTAATTTATATAATTATTATAAATATTTATAAAATTAAACAAAAACTAAAAAAAAAATTGTACTTAATATTTAATAATATTAATATTGATAATAATTTAATTACATACTTATAAAAAAAAAATATAAAAAATAAAAAATATTTAAATCAATTTATTTATATATTCATTAAACATTATATATATATAGATAAACACTATAACGATATTATATAGTATTGTAATTCACATAGTATATTATAGCTATGAAATAATACTCGTAAATATTATAAAATGAATAAAATACATAACCATGTGGATATAACTACGAAAGTGTCAGACTATTATAATTCGCATAAAGTAATTAAAATTTAAACTTAAAATTAAATGTTAAATAAATGATATATATTTCTATATTTAGATGCACAATAATGATATTATATAATATCATAATTTACATAAAATAGTTAAGAAATAATATTGGTGAATATTATAAAAATAATAAATTACATGAAAATTTTGATATAAATATGAAATTTTCGGTTTATGGTACAATTATATTTTACCTAAAATAATTAAAATTTAAAACTAATACATAAAATAATTAAGAATTAAAATATCAAATTAAAAAAATAAAATTTGTAATTATTAAAAAAAATATAAATAAAATATCAAAATTAAAAAAATACAATTTGTAATCATTGTAAAACTATAATTCTAATAAAGAAATATAATTAGTGATATTGTGGAATTTTTCTACTCCTTTTACATAGCGTTTAATATTCCAAGTTCATTTTTGTTTTTAATAATTCTAGTTAGGTTAATAATTGTATTTATATTGAAACGATTATCTTAGATTTTAGAGATTTTTTCTTATAAATGTCTTCATGGTCATATTTTAATGAAGGTTTGTGATTAAATTTATTAAAATATTTGTATTTTATAAATAAAGATCTGTAATTATTTGTATTAAATTAAAAGATTTCTTTTTTAATTATAAAAAGTGACCTTTAATTTTAATATTTAAATTCTTGCTAACCTTATTAACGCAATTGTCATTCTTTCTTGCATTAGATTCGTAAGCCTATTAAAATGTATCAATCAATTAATTCATATAACTAAACTAATAAAAGTAAAATAATTGTCATTCTTTCTTGCATTAGATTCCTAAGCCTATTAAAATGTATCAATCAATTAATTCATATAACTAAACTAATAAAAGTAAAATAATTGTCATTCTTTCTTGCATTAGATTCCTAAGCCTATTAAAATGTATCAATCAATTAATTCATATAACTAAACTAATAAAAGTAAAATATCAATGTTTAGTAGAAAATGAATCTTTTATTAAAAAAAAGTGATTATTATTTTTGTTATAATAATAATAAGAATAAGAATAATTTATATGAAATGTATGATTTTTGTTAAGTAGGTTAGAAAACGAATAAAAATAAATAAATATAATTAAAAAATTTGATATAACATAATTAAAATATAACAAAATTTGTTATAAAAATTGAATGTGTAAAATTTTAAAAATAAAATTAAGAATATAAAAAATATCGTAAAGTTAACAATATACTAAATATTATTGAGCATTATTTCTAATAGAAATAAACACTGGCATGAGTGATAAGGGTGTTTCCTACATTGCAGTTGCTCTATTTTCGATCCATACCTTGCAATCCTTGCAACTTGAAAGAAATCCAATGGGAGGAGAAGGAATTGATCATTTGCTTTGTCCTCTTAGTAGGTTTTAACTAGGCCAGCCTCAAGCAAATACTTCTATGAAATTTGTGTCCATTGGGGGACCTCAAACTAAAATGGGTAGTTTTGGTGTAAGTGCATTGGTGCAGGTGATCTCCATTAACCAGAGTTTGCTAAAATTCGCTATAAATGATCACCGTAGCATGGGCGTAGTTGATTTCATCAAAATTATTGTAGCTCTTCAAATAAATGCAACTTTGAAGTCCATGTCTTTGAAGGGATGTAAAGGAGTTGTAGGAGATGCAGTACTTGAAGCAATTATGGATACATTGCATGTGAATCTTTGGCTTGAAGAGATTGATCTGAATGGAACTCTGCTGCAAGCCTCTGGTAAAACTGATTGTGTTCACCAATGGCATGGACAAAATGCCAACGTCAAGCCACAAATTGAATTTCTGGAAGACATTCCCATGACAATGCCCAAAACTGCTAGAGTTTTCCTCTGTGGATAAGAATTTGCAGGCAAGATTTATGAATTTCCCTATTCACCCTTAATCAATTTCTCATTATACACAAAGGTAAAGGCAACGATCCAATCTACTTCTATATATTGTTGAAATATTCAGTGAGGAGAATGATAATATATTATATATAATACTTAAAAACAACATATATAGATAGATTGATCATGGAATGACCATGAGGAAGATTATTCATTATTTGGAATCAAATAAAATATGACCTAAAAATAGGTTTAAGCTTTTCAAAGTTCATAAGAGTAAGAAAATTTTACAGTTTCTGAAATTAGATGACTTGTCCTTGTTATGAATTTTATTAAGTATTCCATGATAAATTGGACAACCAAGATTGATTTTTCCAATTCAAATGACCAATATTTGCAATTTTGGCTACAGGTAAAACAAATCTATTCCATATTGAAGAGTTTTGCTTGAGCCAAGATTCCATTAGTAGACCAAATAAAAATTCTTGTGAACCCAGTTGAACCCATCACAAGAACTCACGATATAAAAATCAAGTTCCTAGAAGATGATGATACTAGAATCTCAATTTGGTACATTGCGGGTCAGCATGAGTTCCATGCTTTTCATGATCTCATGTTCCCTGGTCCCGGGAGCCCATATTTCTTTCTCATAATTTGCAGCCTAGTCAGAAAAACAGATAAAGAAAACCCAAAAAGCTTCAAGAACTTGAAGAAGATATAGTATATTGGCTAAGAATTATTTGTTTCCAATTCCAGAAGAGCAGAATCCTTTCTCACTCATGTCACGGTTTTAACTCATATTGATCAAATTTCTGAAAGATCAGAATTGTACTTATCAGTGGTCCAATGCGTTTACAGGCTTAGGGATCATTTCACTTGCTTTGTTGAATTATCCCCAACTGTATATACAATGGATGCAAGGTCATATGGTTCATTGAATAAGGTTTCTCATCACGTGAAACAAACAACCAATTTTTTATAAAGGGTTCCCAAAATTTGCCGAGTATGCGATGACTTAAGAGTGTTGTTGTTCAATTGGAAATCTGAGCATTCCAAGAAGCTAGTTATGAGATGAGAAGAGTTTTCTCAAATGTGTGAAACAAAGGTTCCAACACTGGGAATACAGTCTCGCTATGATGATCCCACAAAGGATGAAGAAAGGTGAAGAGCCATTGTGTGCTCTTTCCATAAAGCTGGAGAAATTATCTATTTTCAAGAGCTTCATTTCATCATAGTGAACTATGAGTGGTTTTGTGAGGAATTCCTTGGAGGTCTAGTAAGACTGGAAAACAAAAGTCAGTCTACTTTGGATCGACAACAAAGGGGCTTTACAACTAGAAAAGAGTTGGAGGTGATTTTAAGATAATCTTTTATAGGGTTCAATACCTGGATTTGGTCGCAGACTTTTTGAGAATGTGTAACCAAGTGAACTTGTAAGCATGATGTTGAAACTAGAACTCTGTTATGAACAAGATCCTGGCAATCAAAATTCAAATATTTTCATACCCGCAATATTGGAGGAAGGTCGGTACAAGCCACAAACATGGCAGCTAGTGGATCAGAGAAGAATAGGAGACACAACTGATTTATTCTAGATATCAGAGATCTCATGTCCTATATACTGCTCAACCTCGGATAGAGTTGAAGCTGGATATCATATTCCCTAGGGTGCAAGGCATAATATGTTAGATTCACCCACTTATCCATTTAAGGAAAATTGATTCAGGATTGTAAGAAAGAGCTTCTACTTGAAGATTGTGAGCCATTATGTAATCACTCCCCCATGTCTGTCTATCTATCTATCTCCCCAATGAAATTCCTGACTATTACATAAAAATGGGGATACATTGCTTATGTCTCCAACGTGTCCATTTATTCATGGAAGGCAGGGAACACAGGGAATGCAACAAGGAACAAAATGAATGCATCCATATGGTTCGCTCTAATTATCCAACAATGCTTCAATGACTAGTTTGGAATCTCTCCAGATAATCAACTCTCATATTTCTCTTTGTAAAGCAATATTTAAGCCTCTTAGAACTATCTTGAATTCTACTTCATCATTGGGACTACATATTATACCTTCCATATTTGAAATAGAAAAACTATTGGAGAAATTTCAGAGATGGCTACTTGTGTCAATAACCAAGGATTTTCCTTTATTTCCCTGTGAAAATGGAATCTCTAGAAATCCAACATGATATCATCTGGATCATATCCTATCAACGAAGACTTGGAATGAACCATAAAGTCCTTCTATGGAATGAAGAAAACAGAACCAAACACATGTAGCTTCCTCGAGTTCTGAGATGTGTCTGCTTCATTGAAATTTCTTCAAGTGTTAAAAAGTGTTGTTTGCATGCATTGACTGGAGGTGATAAAATGATATGAAATATGTCAAAATATAGTCATGACGTGCATTGGATTTTGTGTGAGGAGTACGGACTAGATAGATTTTATAGATTCTCTATAATTTCTCACTTTTTGCATGGATTACACACAAGGACAGAATATGGAATGATAATTTTGTATTGGGAGAAACATATAAAGAACCTTGGATTTTTGTGGTTCCTGAATTATTACTACTTATTTCATAGTCTAGAGTTGTTGTTCAGACTAAAATATCAAGTTCATTGTTATGCTCTTAACCTGCAAAATGATACCCAAATACAGAATATGCGAAGAAAAGATACCCAGAAAACAGAATAGCAATGATTTTATTATTCAGAGAGTAATGTTCACTTGCCTCTTCGAGGGGGCAACCTCCAATAGAGTAGAGCTCGACTACAAAATAAGACACGATGCTCCTCGCAGGGAGTCTCTATCCTTTATATATGACTCATACATGCAATACCACGGGCCAATATCGTGGGTTTTATTAATACCATCCATCTAATACTACGATCCATTTGCAACTAACTGTGGTTCCGTCATTAATTGCGGATTAACCACTTACAATTATTAATATGGGCTTTATTGACTCTTGACTATGACGTGATCCCATTACATAAATAAGGGGGTTAGGGTGGGACCCTAACATGCCCTCCCCCTTAAGACTAGCCTTGTCCTCAAGGCTGAAGCTACGGAAACTTCTGAAGAATAGTGGCTGGTTCCCAAGTTGCATCTTCCGGAGAGGTGTCTTTCCATTTGACGAGGACTTCCTTAATCATGCGGCCAAGCAGTTGCTTGTCTCGTGTGTCTAGGACCTGTTCGGGTTGAAGCCAGATGGACCCTTCTTCGTCCAATTCAGGTAGACTGGTCTGAATTCTGCAATTGTTCCCAATCACTTTCTTGAGGCATGAGACATGGAAAATTGGATGGATTTTTGCAGTAGGTGGCAAGGCCAACTTGTAGGCCACTTCTCCAATGCGTTGAAGTACTTGATATGGTCCGTAGAATTTAGGAGAGAGTTTCTGACACCCCTTGTCTTTGAGTGATGTTTGCTTATATCGTTGGATCCGTAAAAAGACCTAATCCCCTTCTTGAAATTGGCGCTCTGAGTGATGCTGGTCTACCTGGTGCTTCATGCGGTTCTGAGCTTCATGAAGATTCTCTCGAATATGGGCGAGCATGGTTGTGCGGTGTTGTAGGAGTTGATCCACTGCTTGTACTTTTGAGAATCCCTTGAGATACGAAGTAGGTGAAGGCGGGAGTTGACCATATACTGCTTCATAGGGAGTCATTTTGGTGGTGGCATGATAGTTGGTGTTATACCACCATTCAGCCAGAGGTAGCCACTGTACCCAAAGGTGTTGCTTTTCTGAAGTGAAACACCTAAGGTAGGTTTCTAGACATTTGTTGACGGCTTCGGTTTGACCATCTGTTTGTGGATCATAGGAAGTACTGAGTTTTAGTTGAGTGCCTTGTATTCTGAAGAGTTCATGCCAAAAATTACTGGTGAAGATCGGGTCGCGGTCGGACACAATAGAAGTGGGAATGCCATGCAATTTGAAGATCTGATCCATGAAAGATTGAGCAACCAAAGTTGGTGTAAATGGGTGGGGTAGGGTGTAGAAATGAGCATACTTTGACAGTCGATCCACAACGACCATGATGATTAACTTGTTCCCTGACTTTGGAAGACCTGTAATGAAATCCATAGAAACCTCCGTCCAAATTGATGTCGGAATGGGCGATGGTTGTAATGTGCCTGGTGTGTTGACAATTTCCCCTTTGTGGCGTTGACAGACATCATATTCTGCTACGAAAGTAAGGATGTCCTTTTTCATGCCTGTCCAAAAAAATGATCTTCTGGTGCGAGCATACATGTTCTGAAAGCTCGAATGTCCTGCAATGGGAGATGAGTGCAATTCTGCCAAAATGCGACTTTTGAGGGTGGATGTTGGTGATATTACGACTCTGTCCTTGTAGCGAAGAATATCATCCTGCCACGAGTAGCCCTTGGTGGAATTTGGATCTACCTGCAATTGAGAAATGAGTTGGGAGAGCCCAGGGTGTGAAAACCATTCCCTGCGAGCCTCTTCAATCCATTCTGGAATGGGGAGGGAAATTGCTAGCAAAGTACTTTCCTCCTCAAATTGGCGAGATAATGCATCTGCTACACTATTGTCTTTCCCTTTCTTGTAAATGTTCTCATAATCATATCCCAGCATTTTGGCTAGCCATTTATTTTGTTGTGGGGAGGATAGGCATTGCTCCAAAAAATATTTAAGACTGTGATGATCTGTGCGGATTTGGAAACGTCGCCCCAATAAGTAAGGTCACCAGGTCTCGACTGCATGTAAGATGGCCATCATTTCCTTCTCGTAGGTAGATTGGCCCAGATTCCTCCCACTGAGTTGTTGGCTTGTGAAAGCCAACGGTCGCCCTTCCTGCATTAAGACCGCCCCAATACCTATACCCGAAGCATCACATTCAATGACAAAAGATTTGGTGAAGTCAGGTAGTGCTAAGACTGGAGTGGAACACATGGCATTTTTTAGAGCTTTAAAGGCCTGTTGTGCTTCCTCATTCCAGAAGAATGAATTTTTCTTTAGGAGTTGGGTTAGGGGCTTCGCTATGCGACCATAGTTGCGGACAAATTTACGATAATAGCCTGTGAGACCCAAAAATCCTCTCAAGCTCTTCAAGGTCTTAGGTTGAGGCCATTCCTGCATTGCCTGGATCTTTTTGGGGTCCACCTTGACACCTTCACGCCCCACAATGTGGCCCAAATACTCTACTTCTGCCATGCCAAATGAACACTTGGACATCTTGACAAATAATTTATGCTTGCAGAGCAGTTCCAAGAGTAGATCTACATGCTGAAGATGTGCGGCCCAAGTGCAACTATAGATGAGGATGTCATCGAAGAAGACAAGGACAAATTTCCTGAGATATGGTTTGAGAATGTGGTTCATAAGGCTCTGAAAAGTAGAGGGGGCATTACAAAGACCAAATGGCATGACCAAGAATTCATAATGGCCTTCATGAGTTCGGAAAGCAGTCTTGGGGATGTCGACTTCCTTCATGCGAATTTGGTGGTAGCCAGAGCGAAGATCCAGCTTAGTGAAGAATTCAACCCCATTGAGTTCATCCAGCAAATCATCAACCACCGGGATGGGAAATTTATCTTTGATTGTCAACTTATTGAGGGCCCTTAAGTCGGGACACATCCGCCACTCCCCATCTTTCTTGAGCACCATGACCACTGGGGATGAATAAGGACTAATGCTGGGACGAATGACACCTGCTTCCAAAAGTTCCTTGATGATTTTTTTCTATTTCATTCTTCTGGGTGAACGGATATCTGTATGGGCGCACATTTGGGGGTTGGGCCCCTGGAACCAAGGTGATGCTATGATCATGTTCCCCTCGCGAGGGTGGAAGCTCATGAGGCTTGTCAAAGACCGGCAGATGGTTATTTAAAATCTATTGCATCTCAGGATGAATTGGCAGAGGCTTGGTTTCGACTGCGTGGATGGCATTAAATTGAGCTACAACTCCATGATTGCCCTTTTTTAACAATTTTTCCATCCTATGCGAGTTGATGATAGAGGGGGCTCCCCACCTGGAGTCCACGGAGGGTATGTGTGTAGTTGTTCTGCTTAAAACTCATATATAACTCCTGGAAATCCATTGTGATTGGCCCAAGAGTGCGGAGCCATTCAGCGCCGAGGACAATGTCGCAACCCCCCATGTGTATGGCAAACATGTGATTTTTCAACTGATAATCCCCCATTTGAAGTTTGAAATTTTCACAGCGGCCTTCACATTTCATTGTGACTCCATCCGCAATTTGAACATGGAAGTTAGAAACTGCTCGTACAAAACAATGCACTGCTTCTGCGACTTTTTGATGGATGAAATTATGTGTACTTCCACTATCAATCAAGACTACTACTGGGCGATATTTAATAAAACCTCTGATTTTGAGAGTTTGAGGGGAAGAAATCCCTGCCAAAGCATGCAACGAAATAACTGGTTCATCAGAGAAATTGTCCTTTTGGTTGTCTTCTTCAGCGGCTCATGTTCCTCCAGTGGTGGATCTTCCTCTGTTGAGCTGTAGTCAGTGGCATCAATTTGAAAAAATTTGGGCTCCTTGCATTTATGACCTTGGGAGTATTTTTCATCACAGTAGTAACATAGGCCTTGCTTTCTTCTTTCGGCCATTTCCGCAGGTGACACCTTTTGGACCTTAAGTGTTTGAGTCGTGTTGTGAGCCTGTGGGGGGCGACCTTTAGTGGAGAAATTTGGGCGACTGTATTGGGTTGCTAATGCACGTTCCACGTTACGAGCGACCTTGCAAGCCTCCATCCATGTGGGAGGGTGGTGCAGTAGGACTTGGGCTTTGATAGCTTCTTTAAGACTGCTGATAAAACATTCCGTGTAGAACACATCTGAGAGACCCCAAGTGCGGAAGGCTAAGACTTCAAAAGTTGTAATATATTCATCCACTGTACCAGTCTGTCGGAGCTTAGTAAGACGACCCAAAAAAGATGAATCCTGGTCAAAGCGATCTTGAAGAGCTTTGGTGAATTTGGTCCAAGTCTTAAAAGGTCCAGTGCAACGTTGATGCCATTCCCACCATTGCCACCTTTCATTGTCCAAGTACATGCTCCCCAACATAAGTTGAGTCTCATCATCGAAGATGCGATTCAGTTTGAAATACTGCTCCATTTGTGTTATCCATGCCGACGGGTGAGAGCCGTCAAATTTATGCATATCCAACTTGGGAGGTCGCTGACTGGGTGGTGGGTGGGTGTGCCAGACGTGAGGAGAGTGGCTAGACTCACCCTCATTGTGTTCAGTGCCATTATAATCCTTTCGTGGGCTTTCTCCTTGCCCTTCGGGACTATTTTCTCGACCATGTTACATAGCCCGGTAAGCTGAAGGTGGAGGTTGTGCATTGATTCTTCAAATTTGTCCATCCTGTCATTGGCCATCGCTTGAGCTCTAGTTTCTACCATACACCAACCGGGTTTTTTTAAAATTGGGACCGCCTAAAAAAATTTTTTCACTAAGAAGTGAATGGTACCATCGTGCTTAGCTCGTCGTCCTGATTCTGATGGGCTAGATCACCAATAAGCATCCTCAAAGATCCCAGACTTAAAATGTCAATGCAGCCAAAAGTCCTGCGAAAATTATACCCCGGTATAGGAACCCTTCACAACGACTCCGATCTGGGGGATCTGAGATATCTGAATGGCGGATCTGATGGCAGAACAGACTGCTTCTGCGGATTTGATGGATCTCATAGATCGGAATGGCTGATCTGTGAACTCGAGACTGCGGGACTGATGTCTGCTGCTGCTGCACCCCTTTGCACAGGCAGATCTGGAAGAGATGCTGTGTGATCCCCCAATAGAAAAGGGAACTAAGGTCTTGAGGAGTGTCAGGTGCTACAGATCGCAATATACATAAGGGTCTCGCAGTAGTACTCGGCCCAATGTTTCAGGGCTCTAACTAACGAGGATCGACCGTACCCTTAGCCGTACAACCCGACTACCCTATCGTATGGGCGAGTAATCTCCCCGAGTGCTGTTCTCGGTGTAGTGTAGCCGCAAGACGGCCGACGGTTTATCTATGGCGAGGTTTCAAGGGAGCCTAGAGGGCTTCCGATATACCCAGAGGGTACGTGGAAGACAATCCGTGCGTGGTTCTGTCTAATGTGCTACTACTCGAAGGCGTACCCACAGGGGTTACAAGGGAGTCCAACAGACGTGACCACCTCTTGTATTTCCTGTGTGCATGCCTCCCCAAATCCGCAGGTTTATGCGCTCAATGACAGATCCCGTGGTTTAAAGACGTCGGAACACGTCTCTAGCCAAAAAAAATTTTTGCTAAGAAATGGAGATCCCACCGGCCCTGGAAAGTGCTCTGATACCACTTGTTATGCTCTTAACCTGCAAAATGATACCCAAATACAGAATATGCGAAGAAAAGATACCCAGAACACAGAATAGCAATGATTTTATTATTCAGAGAGTAATGTTCACTTGCCTCTTCGAGGGGGCAACCTCCAATAGAGCAGAGCTCGACTACAAAATAAGACACGATTCTCCTCGCAGGGAGTCTCTATCCTTTATATATGACTCATACATGCAATACCACGGGCCAATACCGTGGGTTTTATTAACACCATCTATCTAATACTACAGCCCATTTGCAACTAACTGTGGTTCCGTCATTAATTGCGGATTAACCACTTACAATTATTAATATGGGCTTTATTGACTCTTGACTATGACGTGATCCCATTACATAAATAAGGGGGTTAGGGTGGGACCCTAACATTCATCGTGTGCTCATCTAGTTTGAGCTTTAATCAATTAACTTAAGACAATATTTGATTTTTTTTTTTTGTTCAAGTTTTTCAGTGAGGGATAATTAGCTAAAATCTTAAATGATAAATCTTTTCTCTAAACTAGGAGTCTAGATTTTATAATTTAAATCAATATCATATTTACTGATATGTATACATGAATTTCTTCAAGGTAAAACATTGGCATTTGTGTTTCCTATTGTGGAGTCATTAACAAATGGTCCAAATGCCAAAGATAGGAATACAACCTATGGAAGGGCCCCCAATGTGATTGTGTTAGTTCCAACAAGGGAGCTTGCAAAATAGGTAGCCTTTTAAAAATTTTGGAGCTTTGTCTATCATCTACAGTCTGACTTGATATTGAAATTGTTCAAAAAGTTCATTTGTAATTTCTTTATGCTTGTGACTTCAGGAATTCCATGTAAGAAATGTTTTGTAATGCAGGTCCATGCTGACTTTGAGGTTTATGGTGGATAAGTTGGCCTTCATTCATCCTCTGTATATGGAGGTGCTCCCTATGGTCCATAGGAATATGCATTGTGTAGAGGTGTGGATATCATTGTTGGTACACCTGGGTGCATTAAGGTGACAATTCGATATATTTTGTATACTGTTTGTGCACAAATGTCATGGGAAGACACTTCATAGTCACTTTTATCTTCTAAAGGCTAAGATATAAAATGGGTGAGATGATTTTCACTAAGTATTATCTGTGTCCTCCAATGGCAATTAAATATGCATTTTAAAGAACAAATTGACAGCTCCTCCTTTGGTAACATATCAAATTATCAAAATAGTTAACTAAAGAGTATGCTAATAAAATGAAAACATCCCCACCTGTCTACCATTAAAACATAAGCCAAAATATACAATTTCGTTGCTTGGTTGGTTAGTAAAGTGGGGGCATTTTTATGCCCCCCACCAACGTGAATGTAATGTGGGTGAAATTTGGTTTATTAGGATACCCGCCCAATTGCAACATCTTAGAAAACATGTAGCTTCCTTGAGTTATGAGATGTATCTGCTTCATTGTAATGTCAAGTGTTGAAAAGTGTTGCTTGCATGCATTGATTGGAAGTGATAAAATGATATGAAATATGTCAAATATAGTCATGACGTGCATTGGATTTTGTGTGATGAGTCAAGACTAGATAGATTTTATAGATTCTCAAAAATTTCTCACTTTTTGCATGGATTATACACAGGGACATAACATGGAATTATAATTTTGTATTGGGAGAAACATATAAAGAGCCCTGGCTTTCTATGGTTCCTAATTTGTTACTAATGATGTCATAGTCTACAGTTGTTGTTCAAACTAAAATATCAAGTTTAGCACGTGCTCATCTGGTTTGATCATCCATAAATTAATTTAAGACAATATTTGATTTATTTTTTGTTCAAGATTTTCATTGAGGGATAATTAGTTAAACTCTTAAATGATAAATCTTTTTTCTAAACTAGAAATATAGATTTCATAATTTATATCAATATCATAGTTACTTATATGTATACATGAATTTGTTCAGGGTAAAACATTGGCATCTTCACCCTCCAATGGTTAAGGCCCTATTAATCAACATAGGCAAACCAACATACAAAATTCATGTCTCGGGACTTTAATCACCCCTTAACCTTTAAATATGACTTTATTGAAGCCTTTCTTTTAAATCATTCCTATCGGGAGTAAAACCCTCTCATTAACCCTTATACATCCTTCGTTAACCTTTTAACCACACATATGTAACCTTTCCTCTCTTAACTTTGGTTAAATATGTTTTCACGTATAAACCTTCTCATCAGTGCTATTTTCCTTTATAACCCTTTTACAAAGGAAATACTGCAAAACATTCATAAACTTACCTTTTCTGCCTTTATACGGCCTCTGCACACTTCTCGAGGTTACCTTTATCACAATCGAGTATCGCTTCTCGTGGGTCATATTACACACTCCTTCCGCTTTCCCGATATGTGATCGAACTGTCGGACTTCAAACTTTATAAACCCGCACTCATAATTTCATCAGTTCCGCACCGATCGGCGCTTCACATTATCGCATGTCACTTCCATACCCCAACCCCTGATCAACCAACTTGCATATTAAACCTCTGCTGTTGATCTACTCCTAGTAGATCCGATGGTTTACATTTGCTTCAGGTTGACAACACACATAAGGGTTAATTGACCGATAAAGCAGTTTCCGCTCACTCCTCTACTGCTACATGTCCTCTGATTAGTGGAATCGGAGCCAAGCCCTCGATACCACTTACCACTATGTTGTTGCTTGAAATACCACTCGAGATTATAAATCCGCCTTTTAGCTAGTTACTTCCCATGCTCTTCTAACACATCATGACCGTTGATCTTTGAGATCTAACGGTTCATATGCACCGATAATTCCTTCTTCGCTCTTCCTTTTTACTTAGAATTTACGCTAATTCTTCAGTGTTTTCTGTGTGGTTTGGGTTTTTCTTCAGGGTTTCACTTTCCGCCTCTGCTGCTCAACTTCTCTGAGTTTAACTCCTCTGCGAATTCTCACTTCACTACTTCTCTCCAGAGCTTCACTTTGTTCCTTCAATTGGATTCTAAAACCCGTGATGATTCCTCTAAATCATTCTCTCCCTCTGCGCGTTCTACAGAACTCTGTCTGCAACCCTCTTACAAAACCTACGAATTCATATGTAATTCATTCATAAAATACTCATTTCACACATTTACACAGCTAGGAATAAACCTCTGTATACATAAGTATAAACAAATGATTACATTCGAGACTCTGTGTCTCTCACAGGCCTGATTTTCAACTATCAGTGGCCTCTTCTCCACTATGCCCATAGGCTTACATTTATACCAGAAAGTTTTTTCTAACTAATTCTGGTTCAAATCCTAGATCTACTGAACCGACTCCTAAATGTCCTCTATCCTCTATGTCCACTTCTAACTTCATTTAATTCCTAAGAACTCTCTCTAGCTCCTCGAATCATGAACTGTTTTAAGAGTTATAATTGACTTCTAACTCTTTTTTCATTACTAACCACTCATGTTCTCCTTTAATTGAGAGCATTTACAAGATATCTCACATTATCTAATTAATTCCTATTCTATGCACTCAAAAGCCTAAATATTACATTAATTCATCACTTAGGAATCCAAATTCCTTAAAATACATGACCTCCCTATGTCTACTAATTTACAATGATTTTCCTTGGGTTGAATGCTCCTGCATCAAAAGGTCCCTTTTGTTACTACACTACTTCATTGTAGCTTTCATTTTTTTGCCATGTTTATTTGTTTTTAGTTCCTTATGTTGAAAATGGATTTCTTATAACATTCTTTGAACCATCATATCTTAGATTTTTATTTCCACAAGATTTCTTCCTATTGCACCATGCATACTACCTCCTACCATAGGTGTTCCTCCTAAGCTTCCAATTCTATTGTGCATTCATATGAATGTCGCTAGCTTGAAGAGTCTCCATATCCTTCTCAATATGTTTAATATTTCCATCAATGTTTTCAATTTAAACTTTTGACTCACATAATTGGAGCCATCTAACTTGCTTCATTTAAATATGTTTCACATAATTGAATCCATATAACTTGCTTGAAATTTAAATATGTTTCTGCCAGAGAATTAGCCATTATGCAAATATATATATATATAGATATATATATATATCCCCAACTTCACACACTTAATACCTTAGTCCACACACTTGAAAAAAAAATGCACTTCCACAACCTATCTTTAATTTCTAGGAAGGAACAAATAAATTATGTTTACAAAAGCTGGAGAGGGGGTAGAGATTAGGTGAGAGCTTGTGCGAGACTACTCCTTACTCTCACATAGTAGCTCTCACTCCAACAGTGACACTTGGAACCCTAGTTAAGAAACACCCAAGCTGAAGGAATCTACTCTTTTTGTCATCGGCCTACAAAGAAATTTATCTCAAAGGCAATTAGGAATGTGAGACAAAAGAACTTGATGCAATAAGACTGAGGGCCTACAAGGTGGAGTGATCAATGGTGGCTTGCACCATCAAGCTCCCATCCTGCACAAAAAATGTCAAATGCTAGGGTGTGTAAGGTGCTTTTATTAAATATCATCGAGACCACTACTATCGAGATTTCAACTCGATCCAAAGGTGAGATCTTGTCAAAACGAAAGAAGTCACACTTCTCAACTCCGAGAGAGAATTCAGAGACTACAAACAATGACGAACTATCAGATGGATTGAAGTTGAAGAAGGGAACTTAATATCGAACACATAAGGCATCCTTAGTTTTATTCTTTGAACAATAGGAAACACCTAATTGGGACGCCCAATTGCTAGGTGCGTAGGGCTTTGGCTAACCTGTGCCCAGGGACACAAGCTTTGTCGATGACTTGATACTTCTATGTGGTATGCCTTCCCTTTCCTCTAGAACCCTATTGACTGCACCAACTGTTGGTTACAACAGGTCTTGCCTGATGATGTATCACTCTTGAGAATGATCCACCTATGATTGATGTCAGATAACTCTTGACAACGATGCAATGATTAATTGCCACGCAGATATTCTCCACATTCTCGGATCCATAGAGCACTTTCCATCTCAAACTCTGATCACTATTATCACACAACTTCACACTCACAGGCTTCAGTGATTCACATCAAGTTCACCAGTTGGTCTTCAGATGTCAATACGGTGCATTCGATTCACATCCTTCAATACGCAGCAACGCTGGGCCAAATTTCTCTCAGTGAAATATTCTACGATTCGAACCTGTCACCAATGTTCTAATACAAAATCATCAAGAAGAACAAGAATGGAAGACAGAGTGATTGGAAGATGCAAGATGCAACTATTAGGTGAGGCGAGGCTCAACATAAAAACTATCTACACTCACACTTGCATTCATCAGAACCAGGAAAAAAATTACATTTATAAATGTACACACTTACATTCATCATATATATATATATATATATATATATATATATACATATAAGTACAAGTTAGTTGTGAATTTGTGTTGTAAAGGCAGATGAAACAAAATGTAAATTCACACAAAAAACACACGAGTTGCGGCTCTTCTATTGATCATACAAAACTTGATACTTACAATGAACACGGTGAAGGGTATTTAAACCTTTTCTACTAGCGACTCACCTAAAATATCTTGACATGCACACACTTAACTCAGTTAACTCACACTCTAAATATGGACTGCACTTAACTCTTCATTCATCACTCAACTTGAATCAATGCTCACTTAACTGACTCTCTAATTTTAGCTAACTCCACATGCGGGAGTAATTACAATTTCTAACACTCCCCCTTAATTATGACCGTATGACTCAACATGAATCAACATGACTCAACTATGTATGCTAGGCTTACAATAGAAATTGACTCAATTATCACTAAAACATGTATGCTGGTCTAGGTCTCAGCTAGTCTTACAATGACTCAAGGCTTTCACACTTTTGCATTTTCTTTTTCTCTTCTTCCAGATTTTATATCCTCGAAATTGCTTCATTCTCTATTGCGCTTTCTTGTTGGAGACTCTATATTCCTTTACTTGTTGTTGCTGCAATTTTTATTTGACTTTTCTTGAATTTGTGCTAAAACATAATTTGATTTTGTCTACTACACCTTCCTCTTCAAATATTTGTTCAACCATGAATTGATGCCACAATATTGCATCTTCAAATTGTCTTATTTCTTTGCTTCTTGTGCTTCATATTCCTGTCTTTCTTTCTACCATATTTCTTGATAGCAGAATCTTATCTCTTATTGACTCCATTTTCGAAAAATGGTTTCAATGCATTCATATTTATTTTTCCTATCATTCTTTTCACTTTCATCATTAGGTACTGTTGTTTTTTTTCGTGTAATTTGCACACTTAAGATCGATATTCACTATTTCATTCAATTATTTTATTCCAGCTACTGCTTTAAGACTCACATCAATTTGTTTTATTGGTTTCTAAATCCATTCTTCAATGAGCTTGAAATATGCATTAAATTGATTAACAACCTTGCAATCAACTTCTGCTCCCATGCTATTTTGAACACCTACATATTAAAAAACAATGTTAAAAACACCTTTAATATGACTCTTCAGTGAGAGCTTCTTGCTCTACCTCTTCCTTCTTTGCCTTCTTTTCAACTTCACTGAAACTATCTTCCACTATTACGTGGTCAGTGGATATTCTCACAAAAAAATCTTCAATCACTTTATCTTGTTCTCGATCATCAACTACTACTAGATGACATACTACTTCATGAGCAGTTCTAACTGCTTCATATCTTGCTGCTACAGTGGCAGCTTCAACCTTCAATGCTTCATCAAACATGACACTTATCATATTGCCACAATCAATCCATGTTTCAAAAAGGAAACAACACATATCATCAACATAATGTTCATCCACACTATGGTGGGATATTCGAGCATCCATGTGTTCATTGTCAATTTCATTGACAATTTCAACTTCAACAAATCCATCAGCTGCGGCTGGATTCACCAATTCACATATAACTTTGCAGTCATCATCCACATGTGTCTCATCACAGTGGGATTCACCATCATCTATATCATCCACATTACAGTGGTGTCCTTGAGCATTTATTTCCTCTTGCTCTGTTTCACACATAGAGGATTCAACTTCTCTCTCTGTAATCTTTCCTGTGTCTTCTTTATCCATATGCATGCTTAAATAATGGGTTTCAATTTTATGGTCTTGACAACCATCATCCACTTTTGAGTGGGGTTCTCCAAGCTCTGTTTTCCTCTGAGAGTCTTGTTCATATATTCTCAGATCTGCGGTTGGCTTCTTTGCTTGTGACATAACCTGTTGTTGCATGCCACTCCTCCTTGCACCAAACTCTGCTTCCAAAAACTTCCATGCTTCCTTGGAAGTTGTAGCTTTTGCTACTTTGCACAAACACTTCTCATCCAATGCTTGTTTTATAAAATTCAATGCTAAAGCATCGCATACTTCATCATATGGGTTATAGAACTCATACTCAATTAATTCTTTAGCTTGAAGAAAAGTTAACATCTTGATAATCCAATGATCAAAATATTTACCTGCGAACATAGGAGGTGGTAGCAGATCAAAGCTTCATCAGTCACCCTCGATTTCATCTTTGTCTTCTGCTAGACTTCTCAGTCCCTCGGCTACGGCCTGAACCTCTCTAACCATGACAACAATCTCTGCCTCTTCTTTTTGATTCCTTTTCTTAGTCTTCTTCAATCACGCTTTGTGACCCATGATCGTTATCATTCCTTTTCTTAGTGTTGCTTTGCTAATTACATAAGGTTGTCTTCCATATTGCTCCGGAAAGAAAATGTGATTTTCAATATACCCTTGTGCCAAAACACTATCATGATGAACAAAAAAAAAACAAATTTTACTTTAAAAAACCAAAGAAGTTTTTCAATCAAAAACTTTTTTATATTAAGAAAAACCTTTAAAAAAAAAACTTCTTCATATGGTCAATCTTTTTTTTTTCAAAAATCCTTTTATAAATATATAGATAAATTTTATATAAAAGAAATTTATGTATTCAAAAAGCACTTCTCTTTGATAATAATTCAGACTATATAGAGCTATACGGAGCCCCTTCTAAAAACCTTTGAATCAACTCTCACAACGTGACTTCTTTTAAACAAATTTTCGTGCCCTTTTCACTCGGTTATCGAAGCCTGGACTGGTTGAGGCCTGCGTGCTAACTCTCTTCACGGCAAGCATAACGAAATCTCATGAATCAACTCTCACAACGTGACTCTTTTTAAACAAATTTTCATGCCCTTTTGACTCGGTTAACGCGGCCTGGACTGATTGAGGCCTGCGTGCTAACTCTCTTCACGGCAACCATTACCTGACTAACGCTACAAACGTCAAAGGAAAACTGCGTGTTCTCGATGTGGGTGACACCTGCATGCGTTATAACGCTCTGTATATAGGTTACAAAGTGCGTGATAGCATTAACTAAGAGAAGATATAAATTTCTCTCTTCTCGAATTCTTGTTAATCTGTTTTTTTATTCTTTGTAACCTTGCTTTCATACCAATTTGTTGTATAACTTACAAAGTACACTGTAGCATTAACTGTGAGAAAATATATATTTCTCTCTTCCCACATGGACTCTTTCTAATTTTTTTTTTATTCTTTGTAATTTGTGGCAAATAATTTCTCTCTTCCCACATGGACTCTTTCTAATTTTTTTTTTTTTATTCTTTGTAATTTGGGGCAAATACCAATTTGTTGAAAAGTATAAGATATAAAACATAAATTCACACACAAAATACATTAGCTGCAGCACAAAACTCAATACTTACAATGAACCAGGTTGAAGATATTTAAACCTTTTCAACTAGCGACTTGACTAAAATATCTTGACATACATACACTTAACTCAGTGAACACACTCTAAATATAAACTGCACTTAACTCCTAACTCTTCATCCATCACTTGACTTAACTAGCTTAACTAACTCTTTAATTTTAACTAACTCCACATCTTGGGTAATTACAATTTCGAACAATTTAAACAAACTGAAAAATAAAATCTAAAACTTAATTAAAAACACAATCTCAACTGAACCATAATCACTCGTAACAAAAACAGAATCTCAAGTTAACAATAATCACTCATAACAAAATACTCGTAATTAACCATCCACATATTTCTTATCACTCATAACACACACAATCTCAACTAAACAATAATCACTCATAACAAAATATTCGTAATGAACCATCCACAAATTTCGTATTTCTTATTATTTTCATAGGTTGGTGGGTCTAGAAGCGCCCGACCAACCCACCCATAATCGAACTTAAAGGGGTCGAATTGTTTAACATTGCATTACTATAGCTGAAGTAATACAGGGATGTGCTTGGAGATGCCACTAATGTCACTCTATGAATAAACTCTTTTGATTATTTGTAAGATGTTGATGTGGCTGGAAACACTCAGAAGAAAGTACAAAACGCATTCCAGTACTGCTTTCCACGTCCTTCGCTAGGCGATCTGCACTGTGTTCTAGATTGGTTTGAGCTCCAGACTTCCGACCGCTGGGCGTGTACAATTTCATTTCGTAAAATACGCAATGAATATGTAGATTGGATTTCAGATTAGTTGTCAAACCTGAAACCGCCGTCCTCCTAAGCTCAAATGGATTGTCACCGTTATATCCTTTAACCGAGTCAAACCATGGTGCACGTTACATCTGTGGGAAGCCTGAGATAAGATGTGTTCCGAGTCAAATGCACGTTACTTCGGTAGGAAGCCTGAGATAAGATGTGTTCCGAGTCAAATGCACGTTACTTCGGTAGGAAGCCTGAGATAAGATGTGTTCCTTGTATCTTAAGGTGGCTATATCTGCTAATGCCTCGTGTGCAAAATGACGTTGATTTATCTACGTACCATGACTGAAAATTATGATAGATATTAATTATACTTTCTCATTCAATTTATTAAAAAATAATATTTACTAACAATCTTCTAAATAAAACAAACTTAAATACACGCAACTCAAATACATAAGCTCTATCCATATTCAAAATTCAAGTATATTGCAATGCATGGCTTCTAGCATGCTTCTAGATGATCCGGTGTAACGTCCCATGCATCTAGTTCATGAGACCTTTTCGTTTGTACACATTTTCTCATTTGTCGACATTACAAAGACACATTCTGTAATTACATTATGCCATGGTCTATTGATTTGCACGTCAATGGTGACCATGAAAATGATACATTTTTCCGAATCTAAATTGGTAACTTAAATATAAAGACCGGGAAAGTAAACCGATAACTTAAATATAAAGATCGGGAAAGTAAATCGTTACGAGGTTTAATATTATGAGTATTTTAACATTCATTATTTATTAGTTTATAAATAATATTATTAAAAGAAGAATTATAATATAATATTTAAATTTTATACTAGTATAAATTTATTTTAATAGTTTTGATCACTTTAAAGAAAACTCTTAGTGATTTAGTGATTACTTTTTATAACGGATATAATACATATATATTGCATAATACTTTATGCATGAAATTAGGTGCGAGGGATATATATACCAGACTTGGACCACCTTCATGGGCATCTGTAACAAAATGATCGGAGACTCAATAAGCTAGATCAGACGCTAGCCCATCTTGAACATCACTTTCCTATTCCGCCGGACAATCCACAACCCCGTGGAGACCATGCGAGTGCAATTCCTGTATCCTCTCCGTCTGTGATACCTGTTTCCTTTTTGTTGTGAACTTGCTTTGTTTTAGTAGTACTATATTATGTATTTCTATCTTAAGCCATTATTGGATCTAGTTTCGGGTATGGTATCAATTTTGAATCGCAGTAATAAATTTTACTTTACAAAATTAACATATTTTTCTTCCTGTTATTTAATTTTTGGGAGGATAATTGTAATTATGCTAAGAAGGCATAAAATTATTATGATAATGATATTCCCTCGTTGAATGAGATATCTATAAAAAGATATTAGGATATTATGATTAAGTTTAGATAGTTAATGAGATGTAAATAAATTTATAGTTTTGTTATTACTTTAAAATTAAAATAGTTATAATTTATTTGTTAATTGTGATTATGATATATGTTATGGATTCTTATTTATAAATATGGAAAGGAATTTTTTTTAGTTAAAAATTGAAAACCATAAAATTGAAAATAAAATAATTCATTAAAACTAGTATGAAAAATATTCAGTTAAATTTCTCTCATCAACTCCTGAGTCGTTGAGCAACATGGTTAAATACAGAATGGTCAGAGTAACACAGATTAATGAAACGGTTGATTGCTCAGACGGAAGGATGTAATGTGTACACCGAAACCCTCAGGTCTAAATGAAGAAGGGTTTGCAGCGGAAAGCACAAGTCACTTTTAATAAAAGCAAAGCGCTTACTATTTTTTTTTTCCTTATAGATAATGAGCGGAAGGCGTCCTAGTTAGCCTTCAGCTAGATGAGGTCGCGTTGACCTTTTTTAACCAATAGCAAGGATGGATTATAGCGGATATGCTTTGTCCGAAGCCTAATATACCGCTTGGAAAAAGACGGCGCATCTTTTGTCCCTTCATTTCCATATAACCATGCGGTCGGTTGCGGCTTCGTTTGCTTAACTTTTTTCGCCTACCTTGTTACGCCGAGAATAGTCTCCTAACTGATTATAGTTAGATCGTTGAACTCTTTGTAGTCTTTATTAGTCCCTGCCATGTGGCAATGGCTGGGGAATATAGCATTAGTTAACTTGCTTGTGAGCGGTTTCTTAATGGCAGTTGATAGAGTATATTGAAAGTTTATTAGTTAACTTGCTTGTGAGCGGTTTCTTAATGGCAGTTGATAGAGTATATTGAAAGTTTTTTAGTACATGGTAATTTACTGTGTTATTTGGCCTCTTTCCAAGGCGGGGAGGCAAAAACATAGGTTATATTCAATTTTTTGCCATCAATATTAGAGGCAGTTTAAAACATCTCCTTAATGCTAGCATTATTGCTAGGCATTTAATGCTTAGGACATTGCTAGGCCTTTAATGCTTGGGACATTGTACTGAGACATACAGGATTGCTGCATGAAGATGGGAAGACAGGTAGCCTGCTGCGTGGCGAGAGATACTGAGACATACAGGGTTGGTGCATGAAGATGGGAAGACAGGTAGCCTGCCTGGTGGCGAGAGAAGGGCTACAGCTTCTTGAGCTTTGCTAAACGACAATTAGACTTAGGCTCGTTATTACATTTACATTCTTCCATTGATGTGAATGAAGCAACTTCATTACTGTACTTCTCCCTTATTCCAGCTGATATTGAAATTATTCGGTCTACTAAGGAGGATCTAGTCATCGGTCTAGTTGAGGAGAGCTCCGGTTGGCCCACTATGAACAACAACAAAGACGTCGCACCCATTGCGCACCAGAACCTGCCTTCTGCTACAATTTCTTCAGTGGCCCCAGGCTGCCACAGCCACTGCCAACAACCTCTCTGAACAAGAACAGTCAGGTTGCCAGCAACTTGTTTGAACAGGAACAGTTGCCCCAGGGTGTGCTACCAGCAACCTCTCTGAACAGGAACAGTCACCGCAGGGTGCCATACCCGCTGCCAACCCCTTCGGCACAACGAGTCTGTCTGCTGCAAATCTCATTTCTTCAAAACCAATTGATTCGATTGAAGAAGAAGCAGCACTGGTAAGAGTTTATATGCACTTTGTGCTTTTATATCTTGTTTAAATTCAAACATTAATACCCAACTTGCAAGGGATTTTAATTGAATTCTGGGATGTGCTCACTCGCCAGTTTCTGTTTCTCTGATGTTTGGTTAAATTATACAGATTTCATCTCTTTTTATAGTATCTCACAAGGTACTTTAGGGACACAGAAGAAGTTAAACACGTAAATCAACTCTGGCCAAAAGAATGTTACCTGCTTTGTTTACTCTACAGAGAATGTCAGATGTTTGTTAGATTCATTAATTTTGAAGCATCAACTGCAATTATTTGGAAATATTCCTGTTTATGACAAGTATCCCAAGTTCTGTAGGCATGAGCTACATAAAAACTACAAAATGATCTGTGATGGCTTTATCTACAAGGTCATCTACTATAAGAATAGGGTGCCTACTATTCACACCAGCCGGATAGAATGCAATAGAGTATATGGCTGCTGTGATTCCTCCAAATGGTGCTTTCTCAGATGCCTTTGTCTCTGGTCCTCACTGACACAGGGCAGGGACTAGCTACCCCGCAGCCCTCCTTGTTTAAGTTACTGACAGCTAGAGCTCCAGATTGTGAACCCGATTGAATCTGTGTTTCAAACGCAGAATAATCGCTTCTATCGTTTTAAATATATGAGAATGTTAGCTTTAATCGATTATTGGTTTAATAGCGTAAAATAAGGTTGGGTTCAATACATTTCCTTGCTCTCATGGAAACCTGATGTCGCGTGACACGAGGCATGGCTTCTCTTCCAATCTCTTTGGTATTGTCATGGCACCAATTCTTTTTTCCTTAAATTGGCCAGGTGCGGCACCGTCTAAGTAATTAACATTCACCATTGTCATTTTACTTTACGAACTACACCTTAACATTCATCATAAAACATGAATAACATATTAATGTGCGGAAACCATTAATATAACAACACCATAGAACAACAGGATAAACACATTCATATGCAAGACAATTCTTTTATTATATGTGAAGAATTTTACAAGTGACCGGGAGCTTGGCTCCACCGGTGTTTACACCCAAGTCGGGCACCCACCCATGCAAGAGCGCACGGTGGTCTCACCATGACTTAACCAAAAATGCAATACAATCGGGTCTAATTGTCAAGTCGGGCGGGCGCACCCGTGTACGACCCGCGCCCAACTTACAACCTTAACCTTTGTTCCAAGACTTGGCGGGTGGGCGCCCCTACACGCCTTCCACCCACACTTTGACCGAACTTCAAATTTGCGCAAAGTCCCGTGTATCTGCCCGGTGGGCGGGCGCATTAGCGCTGCGCCTTGTTGCGGCTATACCCCTATCTTTGCACCTCTTCCTTGTTCGAATGAAGCCAAGTTCATTGGTTTAAATGTCAAGCTTCATCGCTTGTTTATACACCTCCTTGTGTGGAGGTCGCGCCCTCGGCCGACCCTTCCACATATCTCCAATCGACACGCCTTCAAACGATATGTAATGCCATCGTGTGGTTGGCCTGCCAATGGTGCGGGACCACCCCACTGGTTCGCCCTCCGTTTGGCTACGCTCTTTGGTCGGCTTTGTGAATGAGCTCCTCCTAGCTCGCCCCTATAAACGACAGAGCACCAACTCGTCCTCATGGATATGTTACGCCCTTGGTTGCCCGTCGCACTTTTCATGCCTTAGACAATCTGCGGAGTAGGTGGAGCGCGCGCCCGATTGCCTATCAACCGCAAGGCGTTACATCCTCCCCCACTCGAAATCATTGTCGCCCTCAACAATATCGACTGCCTCAGTGTCTTCCGTTCATACTTCGCAATCTTCTTCTTCCATCTCCAAAGTGAGTCCTCCGATTCCTAGCTTTCCTCCTCCGGTGCATTCTTCCATCTGACAAGATACTCCTGTTTCATGTGGCAACCAATCCGTGTAGTTCTGTAGCTCAAAATCTTATCCAACTCCAGTACTGGCTTGTCCACAATCCAGGCTGGTCCTCTCGGCGGTTCATCTCTCTCTAGATGATCAGCATCAAGTTTGCATTTCTTCAACTGACTCATGTGAAAAACCGGATGCTTCATGTGCATATGGTGCGGAAGCTCCAACTCATAAGCAACTTCCCCCACTCTCTTCTTCACTCAGAATGGTCCCTCATACTTCCGTGTCAGTTTTATCGCAGTCCCCTTGGCTGGCTGAAACTGCTCCCCGGTAATTCTGAGAAACACCATATCTCCCACACTGAAGTGTGCATCCGTCTTCCTCGATCAACCCATTTCTTCATTCTCCTTGTAGCTTCATGCAAGCGCAACCGTGCTAACTCCAAGGTCTCATCGCAAGCCTTCATGAACTTCTTCGCATGAGGACTCCTAAAAAAACCTCCTATCACTATGGTATGCGGTGCAACCGGCATCTGCCCATTCACCAACTCAAATGGACTATACCATGTCGCAGAACTCTTTTGAATATTGTAACTAAACTGAGCAATATCCAAGAGTTCAGGCCAATTCTTCTGATCAGCCGTCACATAATGTCGCAAGTAGTCCTCCAGCAATGCGTTGATCCTCTCGGTCTGCGCATCTGTCTGCGAATGGTAACTCGAACTCAACACCAACTCTGTCCCAACTAACTTGAACAATGTGGTCCAAAATCTTCCTGTAAAACGTGGATCTCAGTCCGACACGATTCTTAATGGCATCCCCCAATACTTCACTATGTTCTTAAAGAACAACTCCACAGTTCGCTCGGCTCCACAAGGTATCTTTGTTGGAACAAAGACAACATACTTGGAAAAATGATCAACCACGACCATGATCCCATTATACCCCTGAACCTATGGCAAATGAGTGATGAAGTCCATCGAGACACTCATCCATGGTCTCTCAGGAATCGGTAAAGGCTGCAACAGTCCTCCTTGCCTCTGATTATCTGATTTGTCCTGCTGACAAATGATGCACGTATGTACATACTCCTCTACATCCTCCCACATCTTCTCTCGAAAGATCCCTCTCTCCAACAATGCCAAAGAACGATGCATCCTTGGGTGGCCAGCCTACGGTGAGTCGTGGCACTCCTTCAAAAGGTGCCTCCTAATCCCAGATGACTTTGGAACATAGAGCTAGTTTCCAAAGAACAAGAACCCGTCTCGTAGAAAAAACTTTCGTGTCTTCCCCTCCTTTATCTGCTTCACTATATTCTCCGCCAAAGTATCGGTTTCAACACTTTCCTTGATCTTATTCTTCATCTCTTCTGACATCTGAACTTGACTCCTACTCCTAGCTGCCTAGTCTTCTCCTTCTAATGCTGCAAGTTGTCCCTTCCTACTAAGGGCATCTGCTACCGCATTGTGTCTTCCCGGCCTATACTCGATAGTCATGTCGAATTCTGCCAAGAAGTCTTACCAACGAGCTTGCTTTGCAGAAAGCTTTGGTTGTGATGCAAAATAACTTGCTGCAACATTGTCTGTCTTGACAGAAAAAGACTTCCCAATCAGGTAATGCCTCCACACATGAAGACAGTGAATGATTGCAGTCATCTCCTTCTCATGGACCGGATACCTCCGTTCTCTATCCTGCAACTTTCGACTCTCGTACGCCACTGGATGCCCATCCTGCATAAAAACCCCTCCTATGGAAAAATCCGAAGCATCAGTGTGTACCTCAAATGGTCTCTCAAAGTCAGGCAACTTCAGTATCGATGTTGTAAGGTCATCCTCCTCTTCAAATCATCAAATGCCTTCTGACATTTAGCCGTCCAACTCCACCTCTTGTCTTTCTTCAATAGGTCTATCAGTGATGATGTTACCTTGGAGTACCCCTCTACAAACTTCCATTGGTAGTTGGTCATGCCCTAAAACACCCTCATCTCATGGACATTCTTCGGTTCAACCGAGTCCTCGATCGCCTTCACTTTGCTCGGCTCCATCCATATGTACCCTTGACCAACAATATGTCCAAGGAATGGAATCTCGGTCTGAGCGAACACACACTTAGACTTCTTCAAGAACAACTGATTTTCTCTCACTGCCTCGAACACCATCGCCAAGTGCTTCTTATGATCCTCCATGTCGTCACTGTACACCACTATATCGTCCAAGTACACTACTACGAACGAATCGAAGTATGGTCGTAGGACATCATTCATCAAAGTGCAAAACGTAGCAGGAGCATTGCACAACCCGAATGGCATAACAAGGAACTCAAAGCTACCATACCTTGTTACTATCGCAGTCTTCTTTTCGTCTCCTTTAGCTATCCACACCTGATAATACCCATGCCGTAAGTCCAGCTTGGAAAACACTTAGGCTTTCACAAGCTTTTCAAAGCAATCAGCAGCCAATGGCAAAGGATACTTGTTCCTGACCATCTGCTTGTTCAATGCATGGTAATCACAGCACATCCGTAGCTCATTCGAATCCTTCTTCCGCTGGAATAATACCAGAGCTCCATAAGGGGACCTCGAAGGTCTAATGAAACCTGCATCAACTAACTCCTTTAGCTGTCATTTCAATTCCTCCAACTCAGGTCCTGACAACCGATAAGGTGCTTTAGCCGGGGATTGCTTTCCTGGCTCAAGCTCAATGCTATGGTCCACTGCACGCCTTGGTGGAAGCTTCTATGGTAGCTCATTAGGCATCAAATCCGCATATTTGGTCAGTACCTCAGAAATCTCGGCTGGAACAGGCGTCCCCACTCCATCACCTTCGACATCTTTGAACATCACTGCATATGTCTCCATATTTGAATCCTTCATAGCCTTCTCCAAACTCAGTGCCGAAACATGCTGCACTTTGACTTCCCTCCTTTGCCTATGAATGGGCAAAGTCCAAGTTTGTGACTATCCAACTAGCACCACCTCATCACAGAAGGGGACAACAATAGCCCTGTTGCCCTTCAAGAAATCTTGTCCAAGTATCATATCGAAGTAGTTCATCTCCATCACTGTGAAGTCCATCTGACCCTTCCAGTGTTTTATCTGCACAGGCACTTCGTGTCCCAAACCCGCCACTTTAGCTCTAGAGTTCACTGCCTTGACTTCCACATTCGATGGGAAGATCATCAGTCCAACCTCTTTTGCTAACCGTGTCGTCATGAAGTTATGAGTGGCCCCCGTGTCCACCGTAGCTTGAATGGTCTTGCCATGAACCATCAAGTCCACGAAACCCAGACTGTTAATCCACGATTTCTCCATAACTTTTCCCTGCATACACATCTGTTCTCTGCGTTCATCAAGCAATGGCTTGACTACTTGTGAACCTGCTCTAATACCACCTGTCATGCCCCCAATTCTTTTTTCCTTAAATTGGCCAGGTGTGGCACCGCCGAAGTAATTAACATTCACCATTGTCATATTACTTTACGAACTACGCCTTAACATTCATCATAAAACATGAATAATATATTAATGTGCGGAAACCATTAATATAACAACACCATAGAACAACAGGATAAGCACATTCATATGCAAGAGAATTCTTTTATTATAATTGAAGAATTTTACAAGTGATCGGGAGCTTGGCTCCACCGGCATTTACACCCAAGTCGGGCGCCCACCCATGCAAGAGCGCACGGTGGTCTCACCATGACTTAACCAAGAATGCAATACAATTGGGTCTTATTGTCAAGTCAGGCGGGCGCACCCGTGTACGACCCGCGCCCAACTTACAACCTCAACCTTCGTTCCAAGACTTGGCGGGCAGGCACCCCTACACGCCTTCCACCCACACTTCGACCGAACTTCAAATCTGCGCAAAGTCCTGTGTATCTGCCCGGCGAGCGGGCGAATTAGCATTGCTCCTTGCTGCGGCTATACCCCTATCTTCACACCTCTTCCTTGTTCGAACGAAGCCAAGTTCAATGGTTCAAATGTCAAGCTTCATCTCTTGTTTATACGCCTCCTTGCGTGGAGGTCGCACCCTCGGCTGACCCTTCCACATATCTCCAATCGATGCGCCTTCAAACGACATGTAATGCCATCGTGTGGTCGGCCCGCCGATGGTGCGGGACCACCCCACCGGTTCGCCCTCCGTTTGGCTATGCTCTTTGGTCGACTTTGTGAATGAGCTCCTCCTAGCTCACCCCTATAAATGACGGAGCACCAACTCTTCCTCATGGATATGTTACGCCCTTGGTCGCCCGTCGCACTTTTCATGCCTTAGTCAATTCGCGAAGCAGGTAGAGCGCGCGCCCGGTTGCCTATCAACTGTAGGGCGTTACAGGTACCGTGATAGACTGGATGATATCGGAGAATAATCGTCGGGTTTGGCAGCTGTCAAGCATATTCTAAATGGTTTTTTCATTAGTTCATAAATATTTATTAATATAAATATTTTTAATTAAATATAATTATTAATATTGTCAAATATTAAATATAAATATAATTAATTCAATATTATTAATTAGTCAAATAAATATTAATAACATGTTTCCCGATCATAAATGTCAGTTATGAAATAGGTTAAAATTAAATATTTATTAATTAAATATTAATATAAATATTTTTAATTAAATATAGTTATTAATATTGTCAAATATTAAATATACATATAATTAATTAAATATTATTAATTAATCAAATAGATATTGATAAAATGTTTCCCGATCATAAATGTCAGTTATGAAATACCTTAAAATGATTAACAAATATATGTGTTTTTTCTTATCTTAAAGAAGAATTTATATATATATATATGTGTGTTAAATAAAACACTAAAATTTCTAAACAACAAAAAGAAATTAGTATTAAATATTATTAATATTTAATAATAATAATTAAAAATAGTTATTATTAATAATAAGAATAAAAATAATAATTAATACAAATTAATAAGTATTAATATAGAATGATATTATTAAAAAAATTAATAATACTATAAATAAATAACAATATTTTATTAATTATAATATTAATGATTTTAAAGAACATTAATAACAATATTTTTTTATAAATAATTTATTATTGATTTTAAAGAATATTAATAACCATATATTTTTTAGAATTTTTTTATAAATAATTTATAATTGAAAATATTTGCTAGTATTGAACATTAATTTAACCATATCGAGATTATTATATTAATATTAATTAATATATTAACATTGTTATTAGTATTAATATTAATATTAATTATTATAAATAAATGTTTCAATTAATTAGACATGCTCAACCATGTTCAATTATGGTATATCAATGTTAACCATCATGTACCATGATCAACCATGTTCAATGATGATCTTCCATGGTCAAGCATGCTCCACCATCATTAACCATGGTCACAATGGTTAAACAACGTCTCTATGGTGAATCGTTGTCAACAATGGTTAATCATTCTTAAATGTAGTCGACCATGTTCAATGCTTTTTTGGTCAACCACAGTCAACGATGATTTACCATGGTTGAATTTCATGAGCCATGATCAACCTTGATTAAAATCTCTTTCATCGTGATCAGCTATGATGGTCAACCATAGACAATCATGGTCAACCATGGCAGCCATGATCCACCATGTACTATAAAATCAAACAACATCAACCATGGTTGAACACCGCATTGTGACAAGGACTGTCTCGATATGAAAATCAACGATGGTCAGCCATGGTTAACAATGGTCAACCATGATTGAATTTCATCAACCAAGATCAAACTTGATTAAAATCTCTTTCATCATGATCAACTATGATGGTCAACCAAGGACGATCATGGTCAACCATGGTCGGCCATGGTCAACCATGATCAAACGTTGCATTGTGACAAAGTTTTTCTTGATATGAAAATCAACCATGGTCTAACATCACATTGTGGCAAAGATTGTCTCGATATTGAAATCAACCATGGTTAAGCATGGTCCAACTTCACATTGTCACAAGGATTGTCTTAATTTGGAAATCAACCATGGTCAACCATGTTTATATTAGGGTTTATATACCTTGGGTTTATAATTTCTATCCCTAACGTTTATCATTCCCTTGGGTTTAATAATCTAAGAGTTCATATTCCTAGGGCTTAATATTATTCACTTAGGTTTATAGTCCCTTGGGTTTTAGTATTAATCCCTAGGGTTTATTCCTGGGGTTTATAATATCAATCATGGTCAACCATATTTTATAAAACCAATCATGGCCAACCATGGTCCGACGTCACATTGTCACAAGGATTGTCTTAATATGAAAATCAATCATTGTCTCAACCATGGTACAACGTTGCATTATGACAAACATTGTCTCAATATGATAGTCATGGTCAACCATGTTCGACCATGTTTTATAAAATCAAACATGGTGATTCATGGTTAACCATGGTCAACCATGGTCAAACTTCACATTGTGAAAAAGATTATCTTGATATGAAAATCAGCCATGGTTAAGCATGGTCAATCATGGTTCAACGTCACATTATGACAAGGATTATCTCAATATGAAAATAAATTATGGTCAACCATATTTCTTTTAGTGTTGATAATCTTTATCTTAGGGTTTATATACCTTGGGTTTATAATATTAGTCTATTTAGTTTAATAGTATTCCCTTGGGTTCATAATTTCTTGGGGTTTTATTATTAATCCCTTGGGTTTATAATATCAATCATGGTCAACCATGGTCAATCATAGCCAACCATAGTCAACCATGGTTAACCATGTTAGAATGTAGTATTGTGACAATGATTGTCTCAATATGAAAATCAACCATGGTCCAACGTCACATTGTGACAAATATTGTCTCAATAGGAAAATCAATCATAGTCAAGCATTGTCCAATGTTGCGTTGCGACAAGGATTGCCTCAATATGGAAATAACCATGGTCTACCATGTTTATTTCATGGTTTATAATATTTATCTTAGGGTTTATATAACTTGGGTTTATAATTTCTATTCCTTAGGTTTATTGTTCCCTTGGGTTTATAATATTAATCCCTTGGGTTGATTAATATAAGGCTTCATATTCCTAGGGTTTAATATTATTCCCTTAGGTTCATAATCCCTTGTGTTTTTAGTATTAATTCCTAAGGTTTATTATTCACATGGGTTTAAAATATCAATCATGGTCAACCATGTTTTATAAATTCAATCATGGTCAACCATGGTCCAACATCGCATTGTGGCAAATATTGTCTCAATATGAGAATGAACCATGGTCCAATGTCGTATTGTGACAAAAATTCTGTCGATTTGAAAATAAATCATTGTCAACCATGGTCCAACGTGACATTGTGACAAGGATTGCCTCAATATGAAAATCAACCATGGTCAACGGTGTTTATTTTAGTGTTTATAATATTTATCTTAGGGTTTATATACCTTGGGTGTATAATATTTATCCCTTGGGTTTAATATTATTCAACGATGGTCAACCATAATTAACCATATTTTATAAAATCAATCATGGTAAAATATGGTTAATCATGGTCAACCATGGTCCAACATCACATTGTGACAAAGATTGATTGCATATGAAAATTAATCATTATCACAACCATGTTCCAACGTCGTATTATGACAAAGATTGTCTCAATATGATAATCATCGTTAGCCATGCTCAACCATGGTCAACCATGTTTTATAAAATCAAACATGGTTATCCATGGTCAATCATGGTTAACCATGGTTGAACGTCACATTGTCACAAATATTATGTTGATATGAAAATCAATGATGGTTAAGCATAGTCAACCAGGGTCCAACATCACATTGTGATAAGGATTATCTCAATATGAAAATCAACCATGGTCAACCATGTTTATTTCAGTGTCTATAATATTTTTCTTAAGGTTTAAATATCTTGGGTTTATAATATTAGTCCCTTGGGTTCATAATCCCTTGGGGTTTTAGTATTATATCATTGGGTTTATAATATCAATCCCTTGGGTTTATAATATCAATCATGGTCAACCATGGTCAATCATAACCAGCCATGGTCAACCATGGTCGAATGTCGCATTTTGACAATGATTGTCTGAATATGAAAATCAACCACGGTCCAACGTCGCATTGTGACAAAGATTGTCTTGATATGAAAATCAATCATTGTCAACCATGGTCAACCATGGTCCAATGTCGCATCCTGACAAGGATTGTCTCAATATGGAAATCAACCATGGTTGAACATGTTTATTTTAGGGTTTATAATATTTACCTTAAGGTTTATATACCTTGGGTTTATAATTTTTAACCTTTTTGTTTATTATTCCCTTCGGTTTATAATATCAATCCCTTGGGTTTATTAATCTAAGGGTTCATATTCCTAAGGTTTAATAATATTGTCTCAATATGAGAATCAACCATGGTCCAATGTCTCATTGTGAGAAAGTTTTCGTTGATTTGGAAATCAAGCATGGTCATCCATGGTCTAACGTCGCATTGTGAAAATCAACCATGGTCAAAACCATGGTCTAACGTCAAAGATTGTCTGAATATGAAAATCAACCATGGTCAACAACCATGGTCAGCAATGTTTATTTTAGTGTTTATAATATTTATATTAGGATTTATCTACCTTGGGTTTATAATATTAGTCCCTCGGGTTTAATATTATTCAACCATTTCAACCATGGTTAGCCATATTTTATAAAATCAATCATGGACAACCATGGTCCAATGTCACATTGTGACAAACATTATCCCAATATAAAAATCAATCATTGTCTCAACCATTGTCCAATGTCACATTGTGACAAGGATTGTCTTAATATGAAAATCAACCATGGTCAACCATGGTCTTAGAGTTTATAGACCTTGCATTTATAATATTATTCCCTTGGGTTTATAACCCCTTGGGGTTTAAGTATTAATCTCTTGGGTTTATTATTCTGTTAGGTTCATAATATTAATCCCTTGGGTTTATTATTTCCTTGGATTTGTAGTATCAATCATTTTCAACCATGTTCAGTCATAGCCAGCCATGGTCAACCATGATCGAATGTCACATTATGGCAATGATTGTCTCAATATGAAAATCAAATATGGTCAAACATGTTCTAATGTTACATTCTAACAAATATTGTCTCGATATGAAAATCAACCATGGTCAAGAACCATGGTCAATGATGCTTATTTTAGTGTTTATAATATTTATCTTAAGGTTTATTTACCTTGGGTTTTTAATATTAGTCCTTAGGGTTTAATATTATTCAACCATGATCCAGTGTCACATTGTGACAAAGATTGTCTCATTATGAAAACTAATCATTATCTCAACCATGGTCCAACCTTGCATTATGACAAAGATTGTCTCCATATGATAATCATCATCAACCATAGTCAACTATGTTCAACAATATTAATATTAATATTTAAATTTATAATAACAATATAATATTAAACATTAATATTAATATTAAATATTTACAATAATATTAAATATTAACAATATTTATATTAATAATTTTTTATTTAAATATCAATATTTATATTAATAAATAGTTATAAAATTTATTTGTTAATTACTTATTAACTAATTTTAAATGAATTAATTATTAATAATGAATGAATTGTGACAAACATTTCGTTTTAGACTACCTCACTCTTTCTCACATTCACTCTCAATGCCCTAATATTAGTCAGACTTCCAATCTTCTTGAATTATTAAGTCTTCCCAGCTATAGTGATTTTGGATCACTTATTTCCCTTATTTTTTACCATAGAAACAAGATTTTAAAGAATCATAATTAGATTCTTTTTTTCTTCCTGAAGTCTGATAGACCACATTCGTATTAGAAGACATTAATCATCATAAATATTAATTAATACTAGTAGTAATAATAATTAATAATAATAGTAATAATAATTAATAATAATAATTATTATGCTGTAAGGAGTTTCCTTTTTAAAAGAACTCCCCCAGCTGCCACCATGTCTTGTTTTGCATCATGGAATTGTGTGTTAGGTGGTTAAAAGAATTTTCAACGTTTATGCAAAATAGAAAATAAGTTCATGAAGAGCAAAAAATAATGGTTTAAAATGATCTTGCATTCGTCTCTCTGTAATGGTAAGACATTCACATGGTATCTTTCACTATAATTGTATAAGATCACATCTTTGTATGGTAAATGATCATGCTCAATTTTTGGTATGGTTATGATCTTACTCGAAGGTATTATTAGAGTGATCTCACGTCTCTAAATGGTTCCTCCTAATTATTTCATTACACAATGTGTATGAATAGTAAGATATCCTCTGCATTATATGGCATCCTCGGCATTTTCAGTAGTACGATATTGTATTATGGCTCAAATTATTGTTGGATCACAATCAATGGACAATGTTGTTCTACATCACATATTGCAAAAAGACCTTTGAGAGATCCAACATTGAATCTCATATTTTATTTAATTCATATATACTGCCATTTCCTAATAGTTTGTGCAATTGAAGCGATATATATTTCCATTTCCTAACAATTTGTGTACCCAAAATGCTTCGGGGATCATCTCCTAGAAAATATGGAGAATGCACATTTATTTGGACGTGTCTACTGATCTTGCAAAAAGCCCGTGGAAATTTCTTTCTGTTGATCTTGCAAGCAGCGCACATCTCATAATTTTAGATTCCTAGTTATGATGGAAAAATTTGAGCAAAAAAGGGGAAGAGAAAATTCAACGTTGCAGTTATTCACCTTCAAATTATACATGCGGCTTCCAGGTTTCTATTCTTCAATTTTCCCTTGTGCTAGCATGTTTCCTAATTCGAGACTACAACCTTTGCATTGGTGTGGCATGTCGTATCTCCATCAAAATTACTCTTTTGTTCTGTAATTGACTGTGTAGATAGTTTGGGTTATTTCTTTTCTTATAGCGAAGAAAAATGGCTTCAACTAGCTTTTATGTGTGATTTTGTTTCCATTTTTTTGTATGGAAAATTCCATGGCCTGTCATAGCCACATACACTAGAATAATATTTATAAACTATAATAATATTTAAATTGAAGGACTGCATAATTTACATATTGTTTTTACTTCAGCGAGGACCTTATGGAGTTATAGTTTTTCAACAAATTTCCGTCTTTTCAACTTGTCTGAATTTTTATTTCGTTTCTATGCTAGGTTATTGTTGAACCTTCTTACATGGGTTTTGATATTAAGTTCTCAAGCCCACTAAAGCTTTGAAAATCTCATTCTGAGTTTATGCTCTGGTTTATAGACAACCATTCCTACCTACGAGGAAAAAGCATTGTTGTACTTTACTTCTGCTTAATTTTCTATATAGTCATAATACTTGTTGATATTATCTATGCTTAGTAATTATAGATACACATTCTATTAAATTTCCTTGGGATAAAAGATACAATATTATTGCAAATTTACTCATATTTGTACTTTTATTCTAACTATTCATTAATTCTGAGTTTATATGGTTATGTGCGAAAGGGACATCGTGATTAGTGCTTGAGACCTAACTCTTAGAAACTAGGACCAACATCTCGAAAAACGTAATGGAAGCACGCTATTCTTTCAAGAGTATATCCTCGGCTCAATTAAAGAATATAACAACAAAATACAAATAAACCACGCAATGATAATAACATAATACAAATAAACCATACAACGTGATGTAGGAGCATGAGGCTTGAAAAAAAAAGGCTTCGAATTTATTCCAAAAATACAAAAGAAGTTTACAAGCAAAGGAGTGGGATCCTTTAGCTGTCAATTTACAAAGTTTTCTAGATAGGATTTGAGCTAGAATTTAGGGATTGAGTGATTTTATAATTAGTTCAAGTTGTTTAGATTCAGTTGAGATTCTCGAGAAGAATATCAACTAGATTAGATATTGTCTAAGATTAGGCAGATTCGATCCATTGATTAAGGATCTGATTGTTAGAATGAAATGGTATTTATGTAAGTTCTGAATTATTGTAAAGGGATTTTGACGGATTTGACTTGATTAGGCCGTATAAGATTAAGTTATAGAATTGTATCTCTGTGTATTTGTGTATAATTGGCCAATCCAGGAGGCGTTTTATTCCTTCGAAATATCTCTGAGTTCTGTTGATTTCCAGTTTGGCTTTTGAATTAGAGTATGCAAAATCTGTATTATATCGCTCAATCTTGTGTTTTCCACGTTTTGAAATAATTTGGTTATGTTCTAAAAACATCGGAGAATATGGTTGGAGACAAGTTAAACGTAGCAGAGGTGTTAAGTTTGGCAGAACATAGGAAAGAGAACCTGACAAAATCATGTTAACCCAAAGGTGTCTAGAACCGTCCGATCTACCGATCCAATAGATCTAACAATCATCGTGCACAATATGCTCGTGTGTTAGTCAAGGAAGAAAAGCGGTTTTATCAGTGAAGCTATTTATCAGGTGAAGAAAAAGTGGTAAACTGTATTTTGAAATTCTAAGTGATTCCATTAATCAACCAACAAGTAGCACTCAGGTGGATAGAGAAAACCACTTTATGGGGTGGGTAAACATCACGCAGGAACTCTGTTTGATATTGCTATTCACCATTGGATCAAGTGTATTTTAATTAATGGTGGAGGATCGCTCGATTAGTTTTGTTGATCGGTTGAACCAACAACCATCGGATTGAAAGGTAAGATCAACGGTGAAGAGTTAGCGCAATAATGTTTGTGGAAAAAGCGGATGCGATAAGGAAATAACCCAATGTTTGAATTCCTTTTGATTTTGTGGAAATTGAAAGGTTTGTCATATTGCAAGTAAAATTAAGCAATTCTGCTAATTTAGCTAAATAGCCAAGTTTGGAGGTAGATGATTGACACTCCAAAGGAAATCCAAGAAGAAGTTCCACCTAATCTTGTAGAAATCGTTTTTGGATTTGAACGATTATCCATTACACCTACACCTAGACCACCATTAGTGGCATTAGAGCAGATTATTGACACTGATCAGAATCTCAAATATTAGAAAAAGAAATCCAACATGGCTTTCAGAGTTGGAAGAGGACGTGGTAGAAGAGGACAACCAGTTGAAAATGCTAAAGTGTTGGAAGCTATGCAACAGATGCAAGCTTATTAGAAGCAATGGAAACGAGAAGAGATGCAGATGCTGGAGATGTCAGTGAGCTTGAAGCTGAAGATGCAGAAGAGGAAGAACCTATAGAAGTCACTCTTGAATTGAGATTCTTTAAGTCAGTGTTGAGATCCACATCTAGACCTAGACTTGAGGTTTCAGTTTATACAGTAGGTTTAAACCCAGAGTAATTAATAGATTGGATTAATGACATGGATAAATTCTTTAATTATGAAGAAACAAGAGAAGGGAAGAGAGTGAAATTTGCTGTCACAAAATTGAAAGGACATGCAACACTATGGTGGGATGGAGTGCAGGCAGAAAGAAGGAGACTTGGTAAGCATCCAATTAAGAATTGGAACTGGATGGTGAGAAAGGGTAAGTTTTTGACAAGTGATTATCAACAAACATTATTTAGACAGATGCAGAATCTTAGAAAGAGGTCTTTGAGAGTGAAAGAATACATAGAGGAATTTTACAAAGTGAACATAAGAGCTGGACAAATTCAAGATACATATGAGAAGGTTGCAAGATATGTGAATTCTCTTAGAATGGACATTCAAGATGAGATAAGTGTGTTGTCTCCTAAAACAGTAGAAGAGGCTTATCAGATGGTCCTAAAGGTTAAATAAAAAATCACGAGGAAGCGGTCTGCCAGAAATAGAGGTACTTTCCGAGGAAGGGGAAATCATGGTGGTAGAGGAAGATCTACAACACCTAGAGATCGAGCTAGCAGCAGATCAAGTCAGCATGCACCCACAGGAGGTGATGCAAGTGGCAGAGGGAGTTTTACCAAATGAAGAGGAGGCAGAGGTAGAGGAAGAGAAGTTAGATGTTACAAATGTAACAAGCTGGACACAGAGCCTATGAGTGCCCATAAAACATAGGAACAAATTAGAGAAATGAAATTGTTGCTCAGACTAAAGAGGAAACAACAAAATTTCCAGAAGAAGAAAATGTACCAGAGAAAGGGGAACCTTTGGTAGTTAAAAAAGTTTTGTAAAAGCTAACAAAGGAAGTTGTTGAACTAGCACAGAGAAAGAATTTGTTTAGGATAGTATGCAAAGTTCAAGGAAAATGTTGTCAAATGATAATTGATAGTGGCGGCACTGATAATTTGGACTCTACAGAAGTAGTGGAGAAGTTGAAATTGAAGATAAGGAAACATCCAACACCTTACAAGGTGTCATGGCTTCAAAAAGGACATCAATTGTTAGTAAATGAATAGTGTGAAGTGGAGTTTCAGTGGGGAAAGTACAAAGACAAAATTCTGTGTGATGTGATGCTTATGGATGTGTGTCACATATTGTTGGGTAGACCTTGGCAGTATGACAGAGGACCTATGCATGATGGGAAGAAGAACACATACAAATTTGGTAAATATGGAGTCAATCATACATTGTTGCCTATGGAATAAGAGAATACATCAACAAAATCTGATTCAAAGACTCTTTTGTTAAGTGGAAAAGTGTACTTGCAATAGATTGAAGAGGATGAGGTAAATTTTGCATTGATCTACAAAGTCAAGGTAATAATTACTTCCACTAAAATTTCTAATTTTCCAATTGAAATTCAAGAAATTCTTGTTGGAATTTTACATCGCCATAACACACTAAAATAAAATACTCACACACATAAAATCAAATACTCAAAAATATAGAAACCAGACAAACTAGTGGAAAGGTAGAGAGCCATCATGTGGTCTCTCATGCTCATGTAAATCTCTCTTTTTTATTAATATAATAATTTGATAATACATTTAAATACATGACCAAGTGGTCTTAAGATAGTGTGTCTATCTTAGAATCACTTGGTTGAGACATTTTCTCAACTTACACACTAATTTAGGAGAACTAGTTGGAGAGAATCTCTCCTCCTAACTAAACTCCTTAGTTTGAGAAACTAACTCTCATGATTTAATTTAAGTAATAATTTAATTTGGATTTATAATTGTTTTTAAGAGAGTGAGGCTAACATTCCCCCCCTTAATGATAAATCCAAAAAGAACAAGGAACCATCTTCCAAGTTCTTCAGTTGCTCCTAAAAAATCATTTGCCTGAAAAAACTGTCAAATCTAGATGCTGAAGAAACTGCAATATGAAGAGACAATGAGTCAGTTGCATGACTGATTCATCTCTAAATGACGCTTGACAACTTCATCATGTGCCAAGCCATAAAAAGATCCAACTGTCCTTTGCTTGAAAACAACATCTAGTGCCCACTGACACAATTTGATGAACGCTCACTGGAGTATTTGTTGATGATGATCGCCCACTGGCTGAAGATGTCAAAAAACAACTCAATGTTGCTTTTTCTGTGATGAAAGCTGCTCACCGCTGCTTTATTGTTGGTCACCCACTAGCGAATTTGCTGATGCTCATTGCTGATGAAAAATGCCCACTAGCTGATGAAGATGCCCACTGGTTGCTTCACTGATGTTGTCGAGACTTTCAATTTGACAACCACTTGTCAATTTCATTAACATTTTCCCCCCTTTGTTAGCTGAAAGGAGAGACAATCTTCTTCAAATTATATTTGAATTCTGAACTCGCCCCCTTCAGGTGTAGGAGAGTTTCATTGTTGCACTCCCCCATTCAACTGCACGAGAGTACCATCTTCATTTGACTGTTGGCTGCAATATGTGTGAGTGAATCCAATTGTAAAACTTGTACAATATTCTGGCTGTGGATGACCATTCCCAGGGATCAATCCATGAATAATTTATCTTAAATCTGGCTGACTGTCATTGTTTGCTATATTTTGTTGATGAATGATTCTTCTTGCCACAATGGTGACAAGAATGGAGACCAAAACATTGATCTTCCAGATGACTGGTTCTTTGACAATGAGAACATTTCAGTTTGTCTGCAACTATAGTTTGCATGCATTTATGTTGTTTGCACTTTCAGTTTGTGTGCATTGATGTCTGTCTGCAACTTGCAGAGAACTTACTGAGGCGATATGTTCAAGTAATCTGGCAATGACGAACTGAATGGGATATGAATAATTAGGGATATGTAAGTTGTCGTCATCTTCGACATATCCTAAGCCGCGTCGATTTCGATTACTTTGAATTTCTTCCCATGGCTTGATGATGGGTTTCGAAGAAAGTTGAATTTGATCATGAACAACTTCGACACTTGAATTTGTTTGGATGAGTGATTTGGAATCAACATATTTATCTTCATCTGTATGGTTGAATGACTTGGAAGAAGCACTCTTCTGTTGCAGCTCATCTCTTTGTAGTTGCGACTCTAGTTGAAGGAACTCAATTGTTTCATGTGCATGTTAAATATGCACTTGAATGTCAGCAAGAGTTTCTCTATTTATTTGTACCATACCGTCAGCTGATGATAACATTAAATTGTGAAGAATTTGGGATAGCTGAATGTGTGTCGCCATGTTGGCTTGCTTACTTTGAAGTCAGCCTCGCTTGTAGAAGTCGTGCTTGAAAATTGCGCACTTGAGTTGATGACTGAAATGATAGGATCACTTGTATTGTTTATTGATTACTGATGCTTTAAACACTTGCTTGAATTGTTGACTTGACGCTCGCTTGAAGATGATGACATTGCTTGAAAGGAAATTTATGAATGTTGTAATGAACTTTACACAGACTCGCTTGTGGTGCGTTAAACTATCACACTTGAATTGGTTACTTGACACGCTCGCTTGCTTGGTTGTTTGAATGACACGCTCGCTTTATTTGATTGTTTGAATGACACTTTGTGCTTTCTTAAATGTACTCACTGAATCTATTGATTTTAAAAAAAAGGAAGGGTGTCGAACACTATTGAAAATGCACCCAAATGATAAATGTTCAAGTGACAATTGACTTGACTTAATGTATGCACTGTAACAAATCACATGAGGGTGTCGGTTACAACTTAAAATTCACCCTTACAATTCAAGTGAATTTGACTTTGACTACAGTTCAACTTAAAAATTATGATTTGCAAGTTACAATTTTGTATTGAACTTTTTAAAGAAATGGCCCAAGTGCAATTTCCAAAGAATTGTTGTTGAATTACTACAAAAAGAAAAATTGTTGATGTAGATGACAACTTGATTGGATGTTGATGCAGAAATTTCTTGACTGGAGATGCTTGATTTTGTAGCGTCCTTAACTTGATTTCCTTGGTTACATAATGTGAAATGTTGTATCAGCTTTTATCAAGTTGATGATGTGATGCTTTGTGCTTATGAACTTAATTGATTCTGGGAGCTTTAATTTCAGCAGCTTGATTGATGACTTGTAGATGTAAACTTTTCTTATGTGCATGTAGTTGTTTTGTTGAAGCATAAGAAAAAGATCGTTTTACAAAATCAACACAAGTCGTGCACATGCATACACATGGTGTTCCTAAGATCCCCTTATACAATTTTGGGTGGATCTAGGACACAAGAACCACAAAAATTATGTCTTTATTAAATATTGAAGTACATAAATTTTCACCTTCCTTCATCATGAAATAAATTGCGCAAACAATGAAAATGCTACGCTCCTTGAATCTTCTAGAAATGCTAACTTTAGACAATAGATTGTCAATCTCAACATATCTACACTTTTTTTTTAAAACACTCATGTCTCTCATCTGCAACAATAAAAGAAAAACATATTCCTTCTCTTCATGATCTCTATGAATATTATGTCTCTCTCAACTCTATACGCAAAATTCTCTTCATCTAAGCTCTCTTGCCAGTCTTTGAGAATTGATCGAATTCATGGCTTAGCAGATGCAATTACTTATGAGCGTAATTGTGAGGCTCTAATGCTTCTTCAAAAAGAAGGTTTGAAAAAGAAGAATCCTATAGCGGTTGTTGTCACTACTCTTTCTAAAGCAGGTCAAGATATCTATTGGCTTACAAAAAATATTTTGCAAAATGATGCAGAAGAGGCTTTCGGTGAAATTCTACAAAAAGATTTCTTTGACGATTCTCAGAGAAGATCCATTGCCTTAGGATTAAATAGACACCGAGCAGTCTTGTTCATTCAAGGTCCCCCAGGTACAGGAAAGTGTATCTCAGTCTCCACGATCATCAATCGCCTTAGCAAAGTGATCACAAAAAAATTGTGACATCGCTGGCAATTACAATTTGTGTCTGGACTTCACTTACGGCTAGTTTCAACGTTCTTGAATGACGTTTGAATTTGCACTGGACGACGACCCACGTATAGTAGTTAGTCGCCCTCAGATTGAACAAATGTGGCTTCCTAAACTAATCTTGTCTCTCTTATGATGATATTCCAGCAAAAATATCTTGTCACATGCCATGTACAACTACATGTCCTCATTCAGCTACTCGATCAACGTGTTACCAATGTACCATAGTTGCTCTGCATCAATTCGAATGCCTATGTATTTTAATTGCTCAGCTCCATACGCATCACACAACTAGTTAAAATTTGAGGCGCTGTCAAATTTGTCAAAGCGTTGATCGGGAAATCAGGTTGTTTTCATTGTTTATCAGACAGAACAATGGCTTGAGCTCTAATCGGCCATCTTTGTATCATGTTCCCCTGAGCAGCCAACAACGGTCTTATTTGGACCATACTTCCTGGATTAGGTACCCACAATTCATACCTCACGCGTGGATTTGTACAGAGACATTTGATTTCTGAGCCCCCGTTGACCCAACAAATTGTAAGGGCGACTCAAACAATAAATTTCGCTAGACTTGATTTATATCCAAATCACACTTCACGTAAGGCACAACACTGTAAATTTCCTTTTGACTTGTTATACGTGCCCCTTCAATTGTCACTCAACCTGTAACGAGCAAAGGCTCTCAATATAACAAGTAATTGCTATTGGCTCACCAAAAGAAATGTATTCGGTCCTCTGAATACAAATAATTTCGGCCCCGCCAAACTTGAGATGATTACGCTTAGAAATTTTTGGGGAGGAATTTCGCCGGTTTTCTTCAATTTTGAGAAGGCGAATCCCTAGATGCTCAAATAAAACAACCGCTCTGATACCACATGTTGGAATTTCACACAACCATAACACACTAAAATAAAATACTCACACACATAAAATCAAATACTCAGAAATATAGAAACCGGAAAAGCTGGTGAAAAAGGCAGAGAGGCATCATGTGGTCTCTCATGCTCATGTAAATCTCTCTCTTTTTTATTTGAATAATTTAATAATACATTTAAATACTTGAGCAAGTGGTCTTAAGATAGTGCGTCTATCTTAGATTCACTTGGTTGAAACATTTTCTCAACTTACACACTAGTTTAGGAGAACTAACTGGAGAGAATCTCTCCTCCTAACTAAACTCCTTAGTTTGAGAAACTAATTCTCATGATTTAATTTAATTAATAATTTAATTTGGTTTTATAATTGTTTTTAAGAGAGTGAGGCTAACAATACTGGAAAATTATTGTGATATCATTGTAGATGATTTTCCTAATGAGTTACAACCCATTAGAAAGATTAGCCATCATATAGATTTGATTCTAGGAGAAAGTCTACCAAATAAAGAAGCTTACAAGATGACTCCCACAGAAAATGAAGAAGTCAGAAAACAGGGTCAGGAACTGTTAGATACAAGACTGATTAGAGAGAGTTTGAGTCCTTATGCAATACCAACAATGTTGAGTCCAAAGAAAGATGGTGGCTGGAGAATGTGCAATGATTCAAGAGAAATCAATAAAGTAACAATCAGGTACAAATTTCCTTTACCTAGAATTGAATATTTGATAGATTTTTTCAGTGGAGCAAGATATTTTACCAAGCTGGATTTAAAGAGTGGGATTCATCAAATAATGATTAGAAAAGGAGATGAATGGAAAATTGCTTTTAAGACAAATGAAGGATTGTATGAATGGATGGTAATGAATTTTGGGTTATCAAATTCTCCTAGTACATTTATGAGACTTATGAATGATGTTCTGAAGGAATTTATTAGTAAATTTGTAATAGTATATCTGGACGATATATTAGTTTACAATAGATCTAAGGAGGAGCATATGAGACATCTGAATTATGTCTTACAGAGGCTACAACAAGAAAAGTTACTGATAAATTTAAAGAAATATTCATTCATGAAGGAATAATTGGTATTTTGGGCTTTGTTGTTTCTGTTGATGGATTGAAGATGGATCCAAAGAAGATAAAGGTAATCATAGAGTGGCCTTCACTAAAAAGTGTTTTTGAGGTAAGAAGTTTTCATGGTGTTGCTAGTTTTTATAGAAAATTCATAAGGAATTTTAGTAAGATCAATACCCCTATTATCGACACTATAAAGAAAGATAAACAACAATTTAAATGGACTGTTGAAGGAGAGAGGAACTTTTAGTTGTTGAAAAGGAAGATCACTGAAAAACCTACTTTGATTTTTCCTGATTTTAGCAAACCTTTCCAAGTGAAATGTGATGCTAGTGGAGAAGCCATTGGAGCTATTTTAAGTGAGGAAGACAGACCGATAGCTTATTTCAGTGAGAAACTAAATGAATCAAAGAAGAAATATTCTTCTTATGATAAGGAGTTTTATGCAGTTGTGTAGTCATTGAAGAAGTGGAGACATTATCTGATGTCTAAAGAGTTTGTACTTTATTCAAACAACCATCCATTACAGTACATAATGCAACAGTCGAAGCTTAATCAGAAACATGCAAAATGGGTAGAGTATCTTCAAAGTTTTAATTTTGTATTGAATCATATAACTGGCCAATCAAACAAAGTAGCTGATGCCTCAAGCATGAGAAATATTCTAGTGAAAGAAAGTCAAATTCAAGTGTTGGGTTTTTATTTTCTTAAGGAATTGTATGAGAAAGACTTAGATTTTAAAGAGACATTTGAAGGTTGTAAAAATCCTATTTTGTTAGATAGAAGTAAGTGGCTAGATTATTTCTTACAAGAAGGATTGTTGTTTAAAAGAAATCAACTGTGCATACTAAATTGTTCTATGAGGGAGAATTTCATCAAGGAGAAACATTGTGGAGGACTTGGAGGACATTTTGGTGCAGATAAGAGTTATGAACAATTGAACAGGGTTTTTTTCTAGCCGAAAATGAGGTTTGAAGTGGAGAAGTATGTGAAAAAATGTAAAGTCTGTCAGTACGCAAAGGGAAGAATTCAAAACACAGGTTTGTATGTTCCATTACCTATTCCAAATAGACCTTGGGATATGGTAAGTATGGATTTTTTTTTGGGTTTACCAAAATTTCAAAGAGGAAATGATTCAATTTATGTTGTGGTTGACGAATTTTCAAAAATGGTACATTTTATTCCATGTTATAAAACCAGTGATGCTACTCACATTGCTAATCTATTTTTTAGGGAGATTATAAGATTACATGGGTTACCTAAGAGTATTGTTTCAGATAGAGACACCAAATTTGTTAGACATTTCTGGAGGACATTGTGGAAGAAGCTTGGAACTAAACTGAGTTTCAGTTCTACTTATCATCCTCAGACTGATGGGCAGACTGAAGTTGTAAACATAAGCTTGGGTAATCTTCTGAGAAGTCTTGCAAGTGAACATCCAAAACAGTGGGATCAAGTATCGGCACAGGCAGAATATGCATATAATGATTCCCCTAATAGGAGTAGAGGGCAGAATCCATTCCGTATAGTTTATGGAATTCATCCAAGAGGAGTGTATGAATTGAGAGACTTGGGAAATGCTGAGATGAGAAGTGCTAAAGGAGAAGATTTTGCTACAGAAATTCAAGAAATACATGAACAGGTAAAGCATCAATTACAGGACAACAACATAAAATACAAGAGCATAGCAGATTTGAAGAAGAGAGAAGTTAATTTTGAAGTTGGAGATTTGGTTTTAGCACACTTAAGGAAGGAAAGATTTCCAAAAAGGGAGTATAACAAGCTAAAGTTTAAGAAAATTGGACCATGCAGAGTCTTGAGGAAATTTTTTGCAAATGCATATGAAAATGAATTACCCCCTAATATTGGAATATCTCCAATTTTCAATGTTGTTGCTTTGTATAAGTATGAAAGTGGAAATGCAGATGACAAAGCAGAGGATCAAGAAGAACAAGAGATTGATTGGGTAAAACAGTTACCTATAGTAAAGGAATTGCAGCCAGAGAGGATTTTGGGCAAGAGATTGTTGAAGAAGACAAGAGGGCGGGATTATTTTCAGTGTTTGGTCAAATAGAAGGATCAACCAATTGTTGAAGCTACTTGGATGACAGATGCCATGCTACAGAAGTTGGGCAGTTCTGTAGAAGTGCTCATGGACAGGAGTCCATGAAGAGTTCTGTCCTCAAGAGTCTGATGTAGGAACATGAGGCTTGAAGAGAAAAGGCTTCGAATTTATTTCAAAAATACAAAAATAGTTTAGAAGCAAAGGAGTCGGATCCTTTAGTTGTCAATTTACAAAGTTTTCTAGATAGGATTTGAGCTAGAATTTAGGGATTGAGTGATTTTATAATTAGTTCAAGCTATTTAGATTTAGTTGAGATTCTTGAGGAGAATATTAACCAGATTAGATATTTTCTAAAATTAGGCAGATTCGATCCATTGATTAAGGATCTAATTGTTAGAATGAAATGGTATTTATGTAAGTTCTGAATGATTGTAAAGGGATTTTGACTGATTTTGCTTGATTAGGCTGTATAAGATTAAGTTACAGAAACTGTATCTTTGTGTATTTGTGTATAATTGGTCAATCCTGGAGGTGTTTTATTCCTTCTAAATATCTCTGAGTTCTATTAATTTCGAGTTTGGCTCTTGAATTAGAGTATGAAAAATCTGTATTATATCGCTCAATCTTGCATTTTCCACATTTTGAAATAATTTTTTTATGTTCTAAAAACATCGTAGAATATGGTTGGAGACAAGTTAAATGTAGGGGAGGTGTTAAGTTTGGCAGAACAGAAAAAAGAAAACCTGAAAAAATAGTGCTAACCCAAAGGAGTCTAGAACCGTCTGATCTACAGATCCAATAGATCTAACGGTCATTGCGCGCAATAAGCTCGTGTTTTAGTCAAGGAAGAAAAGTGTTTTTATTAGTGAAGTTGTTTATCGGGTGAAGAAAAAGTGGTAAACTGTCTTTTGAAATTCTAAGCGATTCCATTAATCAACCGACGCGTAGCACTCGGGTGGAAAGAGAAAAGCACTTTATCAGGTGGGTAAACATCGCGCAAGATCTCCGTCTGATATCGCTGTTGACCGTTGGATCAAGTGTGTTTCGATTAATGGTGGAGGATCACCCGATTAGTTTTGTTGATCGGGTGAACCAACAACCGTTGGATTGAAAGGTAAGATCAACAACGAAGAGTTAGCATAATAATGTTTATGGAAAAAGCGGATGCGATAAGGAAATAACCCAAAGTTTGAATTCCTTTTGATTCCGTGGCAATTGAAAGGTTTGTCATATTGCGGGTAAAATTAAGCAATTCTGCTAATTTAGCAAAATAGCCAAGTTTGGAGGTAGATGACTGACACTCCAAAAGAAATCCAAGAAGAAGTTCCACCTGAGCTTGCAGAAATTGTTTCTGGATTTGAATGATTATCCATTACACCTGCACCTAGACCACTACAACGTTTGCACTCTAAGTTAAAATAGCCTTTCTTTTTTTCTCTGTAGACTTAGTTCTTACTATAGTTTCTTTCTATTTCTACTTCTCCTCCCACCCAAGTTTTTGAAAAAAAAAACAAATTTGAAAATCTTGAAAATTCCAAGTTAAATTTAACGATACATATCGCCCACCCTCGAGAGGTAAATTACTTTTTATGCTTCTACACAAAATTGGCATACTCGTTGTCAATGCTTTTTTTTTTTTTTTTTTATGTTTAATTTCGTTCTATGATAGTGGAACTATTTTTATGCTTCTGCACAAAAATGGCATAAAAATTGGCATACTCGTTGTCAATGCTTTTTTTTTTTTTTTTTATGTTTAATTTCGTTCTATGATAATGGAACTATTTTTATGCTTCTGCACAAAAATGGCATACTTTGTTTTATGTTTAATTTCGATCTATGTTAATGGAACTACTTTTTGCATGTTATAAAAGACTATTGATGGGTAGGATGTTGATGGGTATGATGTTGAAGTTTTGTTTTATAATTAAATTCGTTTTATGCGAATGGAAATATATTTTTTTAAATGAATTTTAAAAAATTTATATGGACATATAGAATGGAAATGTATATTTTTTTGAATGAATTTTAAAAAGTTTATATTGATAGGGATGGAATTTAATGGCCTAATATTATATGAGGTAGTGTTGCTTATGATATGAGGTAGAGTTGTGATCTTAAATCTTATAAATAAATTTTATACATTTATTATAAAAAATTTATTTGAATTATTAAGTATATGTGATGAAATTGTTAAAATTATTATATATATATATATATATAATTTATTTTTTAATATATATATATATATATATATATATATATATAATTTTAATGATTAAAAAAATATATTTTATTTATATAAGTAATTGTTTTTTTTCATTTTAAATAGAGAAATATTCATATTATATAAGTAGATAGTAAGCTTAATAGAAAGGTAAGTTTCGAATTTACGCATTCAATTTTATAAGTGAGACTAGGTTTTACTTATATATTCATTTACTTTTGATTTCTTTTAATAAAGAATGAATCAATTTTATATATTTCAACATGTTATTACTTAATATTTAGCTAGGTTGCTATCATGTAAATATCATAAGTTTGACTAAATGGGTTTAGAATGTCCTTGTATGTATATGAAAAAAGATATTGTCCTTCAAATATCATAAGTTTGGCTAAATGGGTTTAGAATGTCTATATGAGAAAATAGGTTTTTTTTCCTTGTTATACCTTATCCTTTCAAGGAAGGAGATAAGAAAGGATTTTGACAAAACCTTTGCAGATTTTAACAACTGTAGTTTTAGATTTCTGACTCGTGAAAAAATAGCATTTAGAGAAGAGATGATTTTTCTTTGGTTGATTCATAAAACCCCATCTATCATAATGCCTTCTATGGATTTTTGTAACGGAAACTTCTTTGGTGATTGTTGGGTAAGTGTGCATAATTGTTATAATATAGGGGATAATTGTTTGGAATTTGTCATTTTAGAAAAAAAATTGAATAAACCTTTTGTGTCAGTCCAAATCTCCAAAAGAAGTTAAGAAACGACAAGCAAACGCAAATCCAATCACCTTAAGAGTAAGTGGTCACCTTAAGAGCAAGTAGTAAAAGAGTGTAAGCTTTTGATCAAGTGAGACAGTTCAATATTGAAGAAGAGCATCTTTTTGATCAAATATTTGCTATTGGAACTTGGAAGAGTATCTTTGAAGATTGAGGCAATCAGTGTTGGAAAGTTACATAATCTGTAAATTAAATTTCACATAATGTAAATGATATCTCTTTATCTTTTAGCTTTGAATGACATCTTGTTTACTAACTTTTGTATTGAATGATCTTCTATATGTCACAATTATTCTCAAATTTATACTTTACGATTTTTCCTTTGCAACTATTAGTTATAATAATTATAGTTACACTCGTATATCAACTATATTTACTAATATAATTATGCTAGTTATATTATAAAAAATAAAAAATAAAAAATAAAAAATAAAAACAAATGAAAAATAAATCTCAAGTACCTATTTTTATAGATCACTAGAAATATTCCTTCAACTATCTACTTAATAAAAAAAAAAAAAATAACCGTTATTCCTAAATAAATTCGTCTTTCACCATAATTATTGAACTTCTTTTACGGTACGTTGAAAATTTAATCCGAAGATGTTAGAGACTCTTGAGAATTCGTAGGTGGGATTTTAGAAAAATTAAAAGAACTAATATTTCATTGAAAATACTTATACGAGTGTCATGCCAATTGGCGGATCCCTCGAGCATCTTGCCACATAGACGTGAACAGCAATAAAGGCAAACCCGTGGATTATTTTAACAAGGCTAAACAATTAACTGAGGAACACCCGTTAAAAAATTCCATACCATTTTAAATTGGCCCCGTAAGATCAGATTTCAACCCTAGGAATTATGCATATTATGGACGTATGGCATGGCGTCTCCTTAGAATAAAGATTTAGTTCTGTTTATATTGATATAATTTATATGACATTCATAGTATTTCAATTGCAATTTATGATTCCTTACATTAAAATTTTGTTATTTTTTTCATTTATAATAGCATTAATGTTGGATGAATAATTATTGTGAGTTTGTGTTAAATTTAATGTCAGATAGAAAAATGATAGAGTCTCAATACTAAAATTATCTCAAAACCACACATATATATAACCACCAAAACTCATTGAAATTAAATCAAACTTAAATTTATAATTTATTTCGCATCCATCGATTGGTTAAATACCTGGTGTCATAGCCAATTTTTATCTCAATCCTCCACGACCACAGTTTATTTACGTCAGGTTCGGATTAGGTCATTCAATTTTGTTATGCTCCTTGCGCCATTCTTCGACAAGCACCGTTTAGCTTGCTTTATTTTGAAGGCCGCTTATAACTGACATTGCTTTATCTTGATGGTTGCTTATAACTGCCATCGCTTTATTCGTTGTAACTTCATCAAATTTAAGGAAAACTAATAAAAATAGAGGAGGCTCGCTTATGGTCATCTTCTGTGGATTTTATTGACAACGACCTTTGCACGGGAAAATTATGGCACTCTGAAAAATATGAGACTCCAGCAACTTGTTCAATCAATATAACCATCCGACAAGCTTATGTATGATCACGTTTAAATAATGAAATATGCATATATATTGGAAGAAGAAGAATATGATAATCGATACAAATGGTCCTGAGAAAGAAATGCAAATGGTGGTATGAAAGAATGAAATCCGTATCCAGTATTATACTAAGAATATGGAGAAACCGGGAAATCAAACCGGCGAATAAATGTTAAATAGAGGGCGCCAATGTTTCAGTATGGTCTCGCTCCAACATAGTTTCCAGGAGGGTAGTAATTGCATGTGATGAATGTGTCACCGCTGTTACATTTTATGACCGCGCATCCAACGTTGGTTGTTGTTCTCCAAACAATCTGAGTGTAGTGCGTGCAGTCTTGACCAGAGCTGCAACTATTATTTGCATAGTTATACCACTTCTTTTCATCCACCCATGCGCCGACTGCCTCTGTAGCGTTCCAACCTCTGCCACTCCCCCAGAAAATGTTCTCGCCGAATGGACCCTCGGAATGCTGAAGGAGGCAATCACCTCTTCTTTCCCTTGCGTAAACACGAGCATACGTTGCAAGCTTCACATCCCATTTGAGTGGAGGGACTCCCACTTGTTTTCTCGCCTCGTTCTGCGGGACCAGAAATCCTTGAATGGTCTCACTAATGTTCGCACCCGCTTCCGCAACCATCTGTAAGTTGCAGATTGCAACGCTCAAGAAAGCTACTACAACCAGAAGACACGATGGCTGCCTCATTTTTATGGCAAAAATAACAAGGTAGCCGCTAATACTCGACAGATGTAGCCTCGATACTGTTTCCGAAATTGCAGAGAAAACACTTCGCTAGCTGGCTAAAGAAAATGCTTTGGATCGGCCCACAGTTAGCTTGTTTATATACTGTTTATGAAGACAATTAACAGAAAAGCAGGAGAGATTTGTTATAAGAAGGAAGAAGGAAGAAGTCAAGAAATAGTAGATGTTGGCAAAAACGTGAGCGGTAAAATACCGGGGATAACCTATCGCAGACATCAGATCCTCCCAAAGACGGCCGGTCATAATATTTTTTGTTTGGAACTTCCGACAAGAGCCGGCGGGAACATATTTTGCTCGTTACGCACGTCGAGTAAAGCCCAAACTATGAACGAGATGAGAACGCATGCGTCGTTGTTTGACTTTGGCATATGGAGACACCCTGTCACTAAGACGCGCAGTGCCCTGACATGGTCCGCGTCTACCATTTGCAAAGGAATCACAAACGCGGGTCGACCTCGGCCAAAAGGCAACTTAACTACCATTTAAGTTATCAATCGGTAAGTAATTGATAAGGTGCTTCGCTAGGTTTTGTAAATAAACATAGAGTATTTTACTGTTTTAAAAGGTAATAAAAATTAATTAAAACATTTAGTCAGCATAACATAAACTTGACTGTAATCAAATATACTCAGATAAATAACTTCTAAATGAAAAATATATTTTCTTTTAACGTGGTAATTTTTTTTAATATTAATTTATTTACATTTTAATTAATTATTTTAATAGTGGATACTATGTTAAGGTATTCTTAGATCTTAAATTACTAGTTCAATTTTTGTTCTTAGATATAATTTTTAGAAATGATTATAATATAGTTTCATCATTACCAAATTATAGATATAGATATAGATATAGATATATATTTTCCTGTGTAAAATGTCGTAATTTTTATTAAAGGAGAAAATTACATTTTGTATATGTTGAGCATTACTTAAGTAAGGTATTGCTTGTTCAAAAAATATGAAAATTTTTGTGCATTCCTCCATGCAGGGAGACAACTAATTGAGAAACAAAAATAGAGAGCTACTGGCCTCTTCGCAGAGAGGATATAGTGCTATAAAAAGGTTATGTATAAATATTTATCAAAAATCCTGTCCCTTGTAATGATGCTTCAAATAGATTTTGGGTCTATGAAAGGTCTGTGGTAGTGCTGGTAGGTAGCACCATACCTTTCCTCGCACATCAACCAAGTATCATCATCCCTGAGCGCTACTTCCTTGGATAAGTGATCGGCAGCTGAGTTCCGCTCCCCGTGGAATAAGCGTCCCCTATAGCCACCCGATCTCTTGTTAGAGGTGGGGAGGGAGGCCGGAGTGGAGCTTTCCCACGCCTCTTCCTTGCTTCTTTCTCGTGTGCCTTGTCTGCATCTGCCGGGATTTGTTGTGGCTATTCTTCTGCTTCCATAGTTGGTTGAGGATGATCCTGAAGAGTGCGAGCATCCTGGTCTTTTTCCACCAATTGATGGCCCCTCTTGTTGATTAGGGGGCAATCCTTGTATATGTGTCTGACCTTCTGGCACCTACGACTTCTATAGGGTATACCTTCATAGACCAGTGGCTGCTTCCGAGTGTATGTTCTCCATTGTATGGTAATATATTCCTGTAAACCTCCCCTAGTGTCCATATGCACCAAAATCCTAGCGAAAGCCATCTCGCCAGTGGATAAATATGATTTATCAAATTCCATGTATGTGCCAAGTGAGTTCCCGATGCGGCGGAAAATGTCTTCGGACCAGAAGTGTAACGGGAGCCCTGGTAATCTGATCCAGATCGAGCCAACGCCTATCTGCTCTGAATCCGGATCAAAAAATGGTGACCATCGCTTCAGGAGGACAGGGCCATCCTCAAAGTGCCAGTATGATGTTAGGACCCAATTCGTGTGATCTGGCCTAGAGAAATGTAAGGCAAACCACCCCTTCATGAAGGTCTATACTATGGGCAGGTCGGCTAAATGATGTCCCCAGACCTCTGAGACCCATATTTTTAAGCGAGCCGCCGTGTAGTTGTGTCCCCAAATTCTTTTGACTAAAACCTTATCTGCAAAATCCATTGTATTGCCTAATTGGATGTCCTCTTTGAGCTTGAGAAACGTATCAATAGCTTTACTCCTAAAGCATCTAGTTTTCTTGCGAGGCCTCGCTTTAGCGGCAGGGTCCTCCCAACAGTTAGAGCTGTGCTCAGGTTCAAGAGGGTTCATGAGGGGAAGGGATGGGTCGACAGGGAGGGCGTCCAATAAAGGGGGCATATTTGTAAACTTGTTAGATGGGGGGAAAGATGTGCGTGGCGTAATCAGGGGGACCGCTGAGGAAGATGGAATGGGTAGAGCGGGGGGATAACCAGCCTGTGGGGGATGGGAGGTATAACCAGGGCTAGGAATCGGAGGGTTAGGGTTAAGACAACTCATTGCAAACCCTAGAGATGACAGAGACGACGAAGGAGTGGAGAGGGACGGCCAAGTTGGAGGGTATTTCGGTAGTATCACTGGGTGGTCATATGGGCCAGAGAGAGAGGGGAGTCCGGAAATGGTCTCATCCAGTTCGCTGCTATATGAATGCAGACCTAGGTTAACAAAATGCGGGGTCGTCTAGATAGAACCCATATTTAAATTTTCTAATAATAATAATATGTTTAATTATAACCCATTGTTTAAAAAAAAGTCTTGAGTAAAAAATTCATATGAATATAAGTTAGACATGCATTTTTCACCGGAATTTTTTTTTGTCTTATATTTTATTTATTTTTATTTAGCTTCTTTTATTATTTTTTTCCAAGGGAATTAGTAATTCGGCTGTTTTCGTAGGAATGTAATATAGGATTTTTTTGACCGCTACAACTCTAATTTTTAGGTGCGTCCACCATCTTCATTATGAAAACCAAGGATTGAAATAAATAAACATTTTTATTAATATTCAATAATATTAATATTAATAATAATTTAATTATATATTAATAAAAATATAATAAAAGTAAAGAATAATATATATATATATATGGATATGTATATATATGTAGACACAATAATATTATATAACATTTTAATGTTGTAATTTAGATAGGATAGCTGTGAAATAATATGGGTGAATATTATAAAATGAATAAAATACATAACAATGTGGATATAATTATGAAATTGTGAAGACTATTATAATTGGTATAATTAAAACTTAAACCAATAAATTATATATATTTCTATATATTTAGATGCACACATAGTTATGAAATAATATTGGTGAATATTATAAAATGAATAAAATGCATGAAAATTTTGATATAAATACGAATTTTCAGTTTATAGTACCGTTATAATTTACATAAAATAATTAAAATTCAAAATTAATACATAAAATAATTAGGAATTAAAATATCAAAATTTAAAGATAAGATTTATAATTATTAAAAAAATATAAATTAAATATCAGAATTAAAAAAATATAATTTGTAATTATTGTAAAATTATAATTCTAATAAAGCAATATAATTAGTAATATTGTGGATTTTTTCTATCTTTTTTGCCTAGAATTTAATATAGCAAGTTTATTTTAGTTTTTAATAATTCTAGTTAGGTCAATAAGTATATTTATATTGAAACGAGTATCTTAGATTTTAGAGAACTTTTACTATAAATATCATGTATGTATGTTTGATATTTAATTAAAAAAAGTGTTTTTATGATCATAGTTTAATAAATGTTTGTGATTAATTTTATTAAATTACTTGTATTTTAGAAATGGGGATTTGTAATTATTTGTATTATTAATTTTTTTTTTATTTATATTTTTTAATATGATGAAAAGTGACTTTTAATTCTAAGATTTAAATTCTTGCCAATTTTATTAACACAATTTTCATTATTTCTTGTATTAGAGTTCTAAACCTATTAAAGTGTATCAATTATTTATTCATATAACTAAACTAATAAAAGTAAAATATAAATATTTAATAGAAGATAAATCTTTTAATCAGAAAATGATTATTATTTTGGTTATAATAATAATAATAATAATAATTTGATATAAAATGCATTATTTTTGTTAAATATTTTAAAAATTAATAAAAATAAATAAATATAATTTAAATTTTCAAAATAGAATAATTGCAATATAATAAATTTGTTATAAAAATTCAATGCTCACAATTTTAAAAATAAAATTAAAAATATAACAAATATCTTAAAATTTAACACTATACTAAATACTATACTAAATACTATTGAGCATTATTTCTAAAAGAAATAAGCACAATTCATTTATTTATAAAACACTTATAGCTTGGTAAGATTTTTAATAATATTATTCATACAAATAAAAAAACATTATCTATTCAACTTTAAATTTTAACAATATTACTTTTATTAAAAAAAACTATTTCTAACGATTTAATTTGAAATATAAATATCCAATCATAAAATTTAGTGCATGAAGCAATCATAAAACCTAGTATATGAAACAATGGTGAGGTATATATATGTGGCATATTCCTTGCTGAGTTGATATCATCAATTTACTCGAGCACCATGTTTTTTTTATATCACACCTCATTTAATTGGTTAAGTTATTTTTATTTATTTATTGTTTTTTAATTATATATTTTATTAATTAATATCATTGGCTTACTTAATATTAATGTTTTTTTATATCACCTTATTTAAGGTTAATGTTTTTTATATCACCTTATTTTTTTCTTTTTTTACTTTTCTATTTTTATTAATTGTTTTCAAATGAGATATTATGTTGAATTGTATTTCATACTTTCTATCATCTTATTTAATTTTTATGAAATATAATCATTTTTCCTCCAAAATTTCAATGACAAAATTTGTATTGATTTTGTGAAATAACATTGTCATCTTTATGCATTTTTTCTCACTATTTCATATCTTTATATCCAATAGCTACACTGAGGTGAGGTGATATATCCCATGTTCATTGTAGCATGTTTTTAAATTATGTCAACTTTTCCTTTCCTTGAGTTTATAAAACATTGGTGGTATCATTTAACTATTGTTATAGTTTTTAGTTTTACCTTGGTGACATTATCTTACATCCTTATCACTCTTTATTACCCATAGGTGCAAACCTAGTCAACCATGTATACTTCCATCTTCTTCTTCTTCCATCCTACCTTTCTTCTTATGTGTTGTCTCCCTTCATACTTGATTTTCTTCCTACTTATTATTTCCCATCCCACTTGTTGTCTCTCTCTCAACCTCCAAAAACCCTCACAACTAATTTTTTAAAAGAATTACTCTAGTAACTAAATCATACCTCCTCAAGTTCAAGAATATTAAGGATCTCATGATAGAGATATGAAAAGGAAGAAAGCTAATAATTGGCTTGCTAAATGATGCTTAATATTTACCTCTATTGTTCTTAGATATTGTCACTACTTTGTCTAATAGTTTATTATCTTCCATGAAAATGTTGTCATTTGTTTCCTCTCAACTTCCACACATATAACAAATTTAGGGGGCCTACAAGTGCTCTAGCTATGATACAGTCTTATTTGAGAGTTTTATATCAAGCAAGGAGCTAAACAAAAGTTGAGATATTCGGCCATAATTATGCATCCCACATTATTTCATGTGTTATAGCTATGCTATATTGTTGTGGTTGGGTTCTATTTTTTAAGATTATTCCACATTAATATTTCCACACCCTTGGGATCTCCATTAAAGAATATACTTACCATCCAAGGCACTGATATCTCTTTCATTGAGATATAAGTATATTATGGTAGTTTCTTAATGGGAGATCTATGTAGAATGAGTTGATGCAAAGACTCATGTATGATCTTGAATATTAGATATTTTCTAATAATGATTAACCTTATGCCATCCCAATTCATGCAATTTTTTTTTATATTGATTGGTTGAATGTGTAGAATATACTCTAGTTAATGTTCATAGCGCTAAGCATTTTGTTTGAACAATATTTGTTCACCTAATCTAATTTCCCAAAAGAAATTCTATTGAACCATCATTCTATTGGGTTAATAATTGTTCCATTTAATTGAGATAGTGCATGGAGTGAATCATAGCTATTACCCACCTTGGTAAAATCGCCCTTATCAAATCTATCTTGGAATTCACACCCCTATATCACAAAAAAAAATGTAACGCTATTTTATATCATTAGCATGCTTTCCTATAGAGAGGTTTCGATAAAGTGGGTCCAAAAATTATTCCATTTAAGTGAGCTAGTTACTATCCATTCCTATAGAGAGATTTCGATAAAGTGGGCCCAAAAATTGTTCCATTTAAGTGAACTAGTTACTATCCATTGAGTGCATCATAGCTATTAACTTTTCATAAGAGTTAGAGTGGATAAGACTTTCATTGCACTTAGGGGAGACCATGTGGATTATAGACAATATGGAATCAACCATGGCCTATCTATCCACTATTGGTTCAATAAAGATTGGATTAAAATTCTCTTTTTGTTCTGGCACTTCTTCATCATATTTTTTGGGTTTTCACCATGTTGGTATCTTTTTGGTTTCCCATGTTATAATGGAATTGTGAAAAAAATTCCTATTCCTAAATGGTTCTTTCAGCCATCATATTCTCTCCTAGATTTTTGTTTGCACAATATTTCTTCTCATTTGTCTATACCAATGCCTTCCTTAAATATTCTTATTGAGTTTCCAGTTCTATTATGCATCCATTTAGAATAATGCTAAAAAAAACCTTTCATATCTCCTTAAAATTTATTATTCGGAAAAAATATTACCAAAGAATTCTCCATTACTTTTTTTCTCAGATTTCTTTTAATTTTTATTGAAATCCATATAAGATGGGACCTTAACTAGAACACACACATGTGCACTAAGTCTACATATTTAATAAATAAATAAAATTATAGGAAGAAAAATTCTCAAATTTGAACGATAAGAGAGCAATTTCAGGCTAGTTTAATGGACAAATTATTTCGGCACATGTAAAGTAAATATCCTTAAAATAATCAATCTCGGAAAAAGTTCCTTTTAATAAGAAAGAATTAAATCAAATCGCAATTTGATTGGAACCTCTTCGTTCTTCAAACTGGCTAATCGATATGTAATACAGATTTCCAATTTGACTACTAACTAATTGTACTTGAGCTCATTTACGAAATCATTGAATTCTTCACTATGAGAATCTAAGTCTTCTTAACCCTCCATTCTTTTCTTGAAGGGGTGTAAACATGTTGAAATCACTTCTAATTACCCAGTTATGTTTTCGGGCAAGTTCCCCAATCGCCTTACGCGAATCTAGGGATGGTAACTAAAAAAATGGGTTGGTGGGTCTATAAGCACTTGAATAGGCAACCCATAATCGAACTGAGAGGGTTTGAATGGTTTAACGTAGCATTACGATAGATAAAGTAATACGGGGAGGTGGTTCGAGATGCCATTCATGTCTATCCAAGCATGAAATATTTTGATGATTTGTAGGATGTTACTCCGGCTGGAAATGCCCGGAAGAAGCACAAAACACATTCCACTCCCGTTTTCCGCGTCCTTCGCACGCGTGCTAGATTTGTATGAACCCCAGACGTCCCCGCCCGGGTATTCCGCTGGCTAGGACTGTAAAATAAGCAATGAATATCCAGATGGAATTTGTGATTCTTTGTCAAACTACAAACCGCCGTCGCTCTATCTGTTGTCACCGCTATCTCCTTCAACGAAGTCAAACCTCTGTGCACGTTACTTCCCTTGGAAGCGTGACTCGTGAGATAGATGTGTTCGTTGCATTCACAGGGGCCTAAACCTTCTAACGCCTGAAATAGCGCGGATTTCTGTAGCTACCAAGACTGAAAGTTGAAAAGGATATGCTACAACCATGCACATTTCTTTCTGTCTTTATATCTTTCAATTTTTATTTTCTCTTGTTGGGAGGATATGATGTCGGCATTAGATTATCCCATATATCTTACTTTACGCTTACATTTGCGGCCCCAGCTGAAATTCACAACTTCTTCGCTCTTATTACAAGTCTGCCTGATTTTATAAACAGTTAAGTGCAGGCAGATTTTAACATCTTTTCTTCAGCGAAGAATTTCCTCTGCAGTTGTAGTCAAGATATTGCCCGCTGCATCCGTCCAGACCTAGCCGTTACTTTGCTACTAATCAGTCTTTTTCTTCATTGTTATTAAAATGGGCAGCCGATTGTGTCTATTGGTTGTAGTCGTTGCCTTAATCGGTGTAACGAGCAGCTTACAAATGGTTGCAGCAGGTACGGGCATTATTGAAACGATTCAAGGATTTCTAGTTCCACAGAACCAGGCGAGAAGGCAAGTGGGAGTACCTCCACTAAAATGGGATGCCACGCTTACAAAATATGCGCGTACATATGCAAGGGAAAGACGGGGCGACTGCCTCGTCCAGCATTCAGAAGGGCCTTTCGGAGAGAACATATTCTGGGGAAGCGGCAGCCGCTGGAACGCTACAGATGCTGTTGGTGCATGGGTGGATGAGAGGAAGTGGTATAACTATGCAAAAAACAGTTGCAGGTCGGGGCAAGACTGCACCCACTACACTCAGATTGTTTGGAGAACAACCACAAAAGTTGGATGTGCGGCCATCAAATGCAAGAGCGGTGACAGCTTTATCACATGCAATTACTATCCTGCTGGCAACTATATTGGTGCCAGACCCTACTGAAACGTCCAACAATTAGCATTCATTCTCCGTATTGGATTTACCAGTTCACCCTTACAATGATTTCATTCTTTCAGAATCCCACCTCTATTCATAATTATTTCATTTTCATTCTTCGAATGTAATTGCACATACCATTGTTGAGATCGTATTGATTCATGATCTTGGGATGTAAGTTGTTCCGATATTTGAGGAACACATAAATGATTCGCATAATTTTCTACTAAATAAAATTCATCATCGATCCACATTTTCTAATGCTCAATAAAATTCATCATCAATTGTGGATCAGCCTAAACTGACCATTGGCTAAATTGCTCTTTTGTTTTCCTGTGTTTTGTTTAATTAATGATTTAAAAACTCGTAATGAATTATGAATGACTGAGCAAGCGGTGCATATTTTAATAGTTGCCCAATTCGAATTCGAATTCAAATACGAAATAATTGGGGGAAATTTTGGGAATATACATATATTCTAAATAAAATTAGATATGAATATTATTAAAAAAAAGTTTTCCTCAAAGGCAGTGACCCGAATGATAGGTCCTAGATTTTTAGAGTTGTTAGTTACCTAATTAATAGCTAATAGCTAATAAAGTTCGTTTGCTGGTGATACAAATTATTTCTTAATAATTAATTAAAAAGAATAAATCAGGAGTCATTTGAACCAGATTGTCTAGCTAACCTAAAATCCATATATTATATTTTCCCAACCCAAAATTTTAAAGGACAATAAATTGAATTCTAATCATTTTTATTACAAATACACAATTTAATACCACTTATTATACTAATTCATTAACAATATTTTATAAAAAAAATATTTAGAAAAAAAATACTTTAATTTATAAAATAATATAAACAAACTCCCCTGAGAATATATTTTCAAACTTTTTATTTCGGTATATTTGAGAAAATAGCACTTTAAATTATAAAATAGTATAAACAAACTCCTCCACATAAAATTGAGAATATATTTTTAAACTTTTTATTTCGATGAAAGTTTAAGTAGCCAAAAATGAAAATATAGAAGGTTATCCCATATATATATTTTTAATTTAATATTTATTAAAATAGTTTTTATATTTAATATAAAAAATAACACATATTTAATGATAAAAAATAAAAACAACATATTAATAATCTTAGATCCCCTATTGAAAATGGTTGAAGACACACCGTGCGATAAAATCATTAATCGGCCTCTTAGATCGCCTATTGAAAGTGGTAAGTGGTTGAAGACGCTCTTAAGCCTCTATTTTTATTTTCTTTCAATTTCATTATTTTAATTTGAGGAAGCATGGGCATTATTATTTTGCATTTTAGGAGTTCTCGCTCTAAATTCATCAATCGTCTGACGAATAAAAGCTGCGTTGTCTGCAGCAAATGACATCGTCGGCGTTGAAGGTGAAGGATTGCTTTGGATTCTAAATCTTGCCTTTAGAGGGATGTGAAGAATGAACGTTTTCAAATTGCCAGATGTTGAATGAAAATGACGTGAAGAAAATGGACGCCTTGCTTTGAAAATTACAAATTGCAAAAAAATTTAACAAATTGGTTTTGGTATGGAAATAGAAAAGTGTCCAGATCCAAATTCATCAAAATCGTTTGGATATATAACTTTAGCAGTATTTTAGATTTGGGAAAACGTCAAAGACATTAACAACATTCGGCTAATTTATTGGTTTGATTCAAGTGATTAAAGAGCAACTTGCAGCGCTGTTTATTAATTGTGAGTGGGTGGTTTCAACGCTTTCTCTGGAGTGGGGTTTGGGGTTTATTTGTTGTATTTTTAAAAGTTTAGAGTGAATCTTTTTAAAATAATTGATTTATAGTAGTTAGTTTTTATGTTTATTTTAGATTTTTAATAGTATAGATGTATTATTACACTTATTATATGTTATTTATATTTATTATATTTAATAACATAGATGTATTATTATATTTATTGGTATTTACTCATCATTTAATTTATTTAATTACCAAATTTAATCAGTTTAAAAAAATTATTTACTAAAACATTATTATATTTAATAAGAAATTTTTAACCCAATTCAAATATATATGCTCTATCCAAATTCAAATATATTGCAATGCGCTTCTTCTAATTTATCTCATCTAAAGTCTCCCGTCTTTCGTTCATGAAACATTTTTATGTGTACACTTTCTCATTTGATAACATTTCCACGACGCTTTCTCTAATTACATTGTGCTATGCTCTATTCATTTCGATGATAATGGTGGGCGGTCGTTGACATGAAAATGAAAATGATGCAATGTTTTACGAATTAAATCGATAACTCAAATATAGAGATGGGGAAATTACATTGTTCACAAAGCTTAATATTAAGGAATAAGGAAATTAAATTGTTCACAAAGCTTAATATTAATGAATGGTTTAATACGCGTTAGTGAATAATTTAGGAATGACATTGCGACGCCCAAAGGCTCAAGATCCTATTAATTATCACCAAAATTACCTTTAATAAAATTATTTTTAAAATAATATTTAAATTTAATTTTTTATATAATTTATTTGCTTTGAGAAAAAAGTTATTAGTGGGGTATTAGTATTTTCTTTACTAGGAACTATTGCATTTTCCTGTAGTGTATTATTTTTGTACTTTCGTAATTTTAAGTAAAATTTAGAGAAAAATATATATATATATATATAATTTATTTGTTTGGAAAAAAAAGTTTTTAGTGGGGTATTAGTATTTTCTTTACTAGGAACTATTGCATTTCCCTGTAGTGTATTATTTTTGTACTTTTGTAATTTTCTCTAAAATTTAGAGAAAATAATATATATATTTTTAATTTTTAGGAAATATTAATTTTAACTCTAGTCAGAGAGTACTCTCCAAAAATTCTATACGAAACTAAACTGAGATAGTTACGTTGCAAAAAGATTTTGATTTAGACAATTAATCTGAAGTATAGAAAGATACTTCATCTTTTTAAAGGTAGGAGAAAAGATAGAACCTTATCATTGAATTGATTGGAAGTGAAATCAGAAAGTCGTTGACTTCTTTTGGTCCTTTGGTTAATATGAACTCCCAATGAATCATCTCCAATTCTTTGGAAATTTTGGTAGAGAATTAAAGAATAGTGGATTGAGCCATATGAGGTAGGAAACTCTCAAGTATGGTTCTGAGGGAAGAAAACTTTTCCAAGTTGACCTACCCGACCAAGGAGAACAGGTCATTCAACACGGAGATCCTGAAACTACGGAGGCTTGGTTCGATCAAGCTATTGAGTATGGGGAACAAGCTATAGCACTTGCTCCGGGCAATTACATCGAAGCACAAAATTGGTTAAAGATTACAGGACACTTTGGAGAATGAGAGTTTCTATTATTGGGAAATCGTTTTCATTATTGAATATCTGACTCGAAATCAATGGGATTTTTCCAGAATATTCCCAAAAATTAGATTCTATTTCATTAACATCTTATAGGAATATATTTACAATATAAAAAGAATACATTTTCTAATTTTGGATTGTTGATGGATCTTCTTAATAGGGTTAAAATCCATTCGATTGGATGAGAGAGCTCTAACGAGACATGATTCCCTTGGAGAGGAGCATTTTACTTTTTCTATTTATTAATGCTTCATAAATAATTAAAAAAAAATGAAACAGATTTTGTAAGTGGTTATTCTATTGGTTAGTGCTTTAATAATGACACTGATATGTTATTGCTTTATCCAATAATGCTAGAATTGAAGAGGGTGTAGGCCAGGGGAGGGGGGAGGCTAAAAAAATATCAAATTATTGTGAGTGGCCATCGCATTGGTTAGTGTTATGACACTGATGCTTTGCGCAATGATGTCATATTTGTCGTGGTTGCAGGCCCTTCGCATAAGCTGGGGGTTGAACAATTTTTTCATTTAATGTTATTATTTTTATTTCTGCAGAGTTTTTGGTGCAAGGAGGATGAAGTATGTATGGGGAAGAGTGTGCAAATTAAATTGTAATGTGCAGTGAGGAAATTAATTTGTAGCTTGTTTGTAGTTGAAGCATTCACATATTTAGTTGTGTGAGAGAGTTGTTGCGTAGAGCTGTGATTTTTGTGGCTTTGACAGTGTATTATTTCTCTGCCCAATGGTGCTACAATTGACGTGTTTGCAGGTCCTTTGCAAAGCATGGGGCAGGGGCGAGGGGGCATTGGATAAATCTGCAATGAACTAGTATATTAATATTTTAATGTGGATGATGGGGCATGTGTGGGAGAACAAGGATGCATTGGGAGATTTAATTAATTTAAATATGAACAAATTTTCAATTAATGTTATTATGTTTCATTGTGCAGATCTTTTACTATATGGAGGACAGGGTATATGCATGAGAATGGAGGTGAATAGGGAATTTTATTTTTATAGGAATGAAATTAATGTTAAAATCTTTCCTTGTGTGAAGCTTTTACTTTGCAGGCGACGACGTATATATTGGAGAGAAATTACATAGAGCTTTATTTTTATACAACCATGAATCTTTTCAGAGGCTGGGGTATGTGCGAGAGAATATAACAATTAAAATCATTATGTTTCATTATACAAAGCTTTTGTTGTTGTGTTTCATTGTGCGGAGAATGGAGTATGTGTGTGAGAATGAGGGCGCATCGAGAATTTATTCAACAGGGACAAAATTAATGTTAAACTATTAATTTTAATATGTTATTATTATGTTTCATTTTCCAAAGGTTGCTTGCACGATATTTTCCTTGTGTAAAGATTTTATTGCGTGGACAAAATAGAATGTGCAAGAGAATAATTAATTTTAAACTATTTTGCAATTATGCTAACGTTTTCGTATTGTCTTAGTGTTTTCCTATGTGCAATAGAAGATGTGCGGAAGATGGGGTGTCTGTGGGAAAGATGGGGTTTGGGCTAGTGAGTATAGCATTCATCTCGACATCCACTTTGCTCTTTCACAGTAACCATTATTTTGTTGATATTGTCAAAATTCAATAAAAACAAAACAAATTTCTTTGGTTAATGTTATTATGTTTCTTTCTATCGATTTTTTCATGTGGGGAGGACAAAGTATGTATTGGGAATGAGGGTGTAGAGGAAACTATATTGCACAATGAGGGAATTAATTTTGAACTTGTTTGCAGTTAAACATTTTACATATTTAGCAATGCAGGAGAGTAGTTGTGTAGAGTTGTGATTTTCGTGAGTGCTTTGATAGTGTGTTAGTGCTCTGCCTAATGATGCTAGAATTAACGCGTTTGTAGGTGCTTTGCAAAGGCTTGGGGAGGACGGAAAGATGGGGTTTGTGCTAGTGAGTATAGCATTCATCTCGACATCCACTTTGCTCTTTCACAGTAACCATTATTTTGTTGATATTGTCAAAATTCAATAAAAACAAAACAAATTTCTTTGGTTAATGTTATTATGTTTCTTTCTATCGATTTTTTCGTGTGGGGAGGACAAAGTATGTATGGGGAATGAGGGTGTAGAGGAAACTATATTGCACAATGAGGGAATTAATTTTGAAATTGTTTGCAGTTAAACATTTTACATAATGCAGGAGAGTAGTTGTGTAGAGCTGTGATTTTCGTGAGTGCTTTGATAGTGTGTTAGTTCTCTGCCTAATGATGCTAGAATTAACGTGTTTGTAGGTGCTTTGCAAAGGCTTGGGGAGGACGACATGTTGAAAAACATAAAATGAACTAGTATAGGAATATTTTAATGTGGAGGAAAGCGTATGTACAGGAGAATGTATATGAACAGGAAACTTTAATTAATTTAACTATGAATAAATTTCAAATGAATGTTATTATGTTTAATTGTCTAGAGATTTTACTATGCGCAAGCAGGGTATGTGTGGGAGAATGGGGGTGAATAGGGAACTTTATTCTACTGAGATGAAATTAATGTTAAAATATTTCCTTGTGGGGAGCTTTTACTATGTGGAGGACAAAGTATGTGTTGAAGAGCAGTTGCGTAGAGGTTTGCTTTTATAGAGAAATCAATCTTTGCAATGGACGGGTTATGTGCGGGAGAACATAATAATTAATATTATTGTGTTTCATTTTGTGGATAATTATATTATTATGTGATGCAGCGCGGAAGCATAACTCAAGAAAAACCCCAAATCACCCCGCGGATCCCCTTTTAACTATAACCCGACTGTTTTCCTTTTTACCAAAATACACTAAAAAAACAAGCCGAAACAATGAAATTTTACCTTTTGATATTGGCGTGCTTATCATACACCGAAAGTCAATGCATTGATCCTCGATGATCATTGATCTGGATTTGTGAGATCCGTTGGTCGTTGGAGATTTCGAGTGAGACAATAGACTGGGGGTTAACCACCCAATAAAGTGGTTTTCTTCCCCACCTCCTTTGCTACGTGTCGAAGGGTGAATGGGATCGGGTGCCGACCCTTCCAAACAACTTACCACCTTTGATGTGCCCGAAATACTACTCTTGTAGCGAAGCTACTTGGCAATCCAAGAGCTGCAATATATCGTGATTTAACGTCCATGATCTAATCGGCCAATCGCAAGTCGCAATGCCCACTGTCTAGACTTCCACTTCAAAGCTGCGATGCGATAGCCATTCGCAGACCCGATAGATTATCACCCCTTCTCTATAACATTTCGGATCCTGTTGTTTCGTAATGTCGAAATTCGACGGTTCAACAAGCCGGTTCCTCTCCATTGAAGCAATGCAATTTGGGTTCCATGGACCCGATAACATTAAAAACCTCCATCCATAATACTTGAAGTCCGAATTCCAAATCCAATTGTGTTTTGTGTCGATTTTTAGTGTAATTTGGCTTTTCCGCTTGCGGAACCAAAACGATATAATAAAATCGCTAATTATTCTTTTAACTCAGTGTTATCTATTGTAATGTGTGAAAACAGAGAAAGCATCAATATCATCCGAATATAGAGAAAACAAGCACTCGAGAATCTCCATGGGTTATATATATAATCATGTGCACAACACCAATTGATTCATAATAAAAGAGTTACAGAGTCTCGACCTTGGGCTTGATTACACAAATAAAGACCTCTGTCTCAAAATACAATACACACACTATTTTTATCTCGCTCTACTAAATCCACTACTCAATCCTCTCTCCCTTTCATTACATTTCTCCTTCCTTTTATCAATCAGACATCACTTTAACTGTGTCTAACAAATCAATCCCTATTTTTAATAAATGTAATAGAAAATATTCTAATTCCTAGCTCTACCTCACACTTATGCTAACAACTTTATCTTTGAGGCTAAAATAAGACAATTTCTAACTTATTACAATAATGAAATACAACTCATTTCTTGAGAGATGAAACCCTCTTAGTAAAACTGCTTTTTTGACCCATCAGGTTAATGAATTTCGACTTGTTTAGCCACAACATGTAAACAAACTTTCACATTGCTAGCTAAGTCCAGATTCTCCTGCATCAGACTCTTGGGGAAGAAAAGAATCATCCTTCAAACTTTGAGGACTTATTCCATACTTCTATAATTTTGTTGTTGTCAACTAGCTAGCATCATCCACTGGCTGTCCTTTCCATTTGACTAAATATTGGAAATAAGTTTGTCCTCTGGTTCTTTTGGATACTCTTTTCTCCAAAACAACTTCCACTTCTTTCTTAGTTGTTGTTATGAAACCAACTCAAGAAAAGATAGAAAAGATAGATCAACGCCTTAGAATTCAGCCTCTTCGAGGGGGCAACCTCCTTTACATTAAATAAATGAACAATTCTTCGATGATTCAAATGACAAAACCTCCTTTCTATATATAGGAGTCTAAGGAGTCACAATATAATCCAGCCGACCTAACAATAATAATATAAAGCCACAAAAATAACAATAGAGGGATTCTATGGGGCACAGTAATAACAATATGGGGGCAATAGGGGCACAACAATATTAATAAGGGGTATAACTACAATAGTAATGGGGTAATCACTAGTATTATAGGGACCCAACAACTGTCTTTGGCATTTGTTCTTCCGAGTTCACAGTTTGAACTTCATCTCCTATACTTTCCTCCTATAGCTCTGTCTCTGCTTCTTTGTATGGATACAAATCTGCAACATTGAAGATAGGTGATATTAAAATCCCTTCTGGCAACTCAATTTCATATGCATTAGCTGAAAACTTCCTTACAGTTTTACATGGTCCAATCTTTTTCATTTTCAGTTTATTGTAAGTCGTAGTAGGAAATCTTTCTTCTCTCAAATACACCATCACTAAATCTCCCACTTGGAATTCTTTCTCTCTTCTTTTCATATCTACCCTCTGTTTGTATTTGTTGTTGCTTTCCTATAATCTGCCTTTGACTTCTTCCTATAGTCTCTGCATCTATTCTGCAAACTCTTCAGCTTTTGCACTTCTGGTCTCCTGTTTACCCAAATCCTTAAGCTCATACACACCTCTTGGATTCATTCCAAAAACAATATGAAATGGACTCATTCCATTACTTCAGTTTGGAGTATCATTATAAGCAAACTCAGCTTGAGCTAGTGCTAAATCCCATTGCTTAGGATTTTGATACACTAAACTCCTCAATATATTCCCCAAGCTCCTGTTTACTACTTCAGTCTGTCCATCTGTCTGAGGATGGTATGCTGATCACAATCTTACAATCTCTGAAAAGAATAAATTAGCTCTGTGTGTTGCATCACTATTTTTCCTACATGTAATGAAATGTGCCTTTTTGGAAAATATATCTACCACAGCATAAATGGAATCATTCCCTCTCTGGGTTTTTGGTAATCCCAGAACAAAATCCATGCTAACTGCATCCCACAGTCTGTTTGGTATTGGCAATGGCTGATATAATCCTACATTCTGACTCCTTCCTTTTGCATGCTGACATATCCTGCATTTCTCAACAAACTTGTTAACATCAGTCTGCATTTTTGGTCAATAATAAAAAGCATTCACCTGAGCAAAGGTTTTATCTTGTCCAAAGTGACCAAATAATCCTCCACTATGTTTCTCCTTTATTATGTTTTCCCTCATGGAACATTTGGGAATACACAACTTGTTGCTTTTAAATAATAGGCCTCCTTGAATGAGATAGTACAATCACTGACTTCTGTTATGAATCATTGGATTCTAAATTGTTCTATAGATATCTTTGAAATCTTCATCATCCTTGTACATTTCAATCATTTCCTCAAATCCTACAACGCCCACTTTGAATTCTTGCACAATAAAACTTACCCTGCTCAATGCATTTGCTACCTTATTTGACTTACCACTCTTGTGCTTTATTACAAAAGTAAAGCTTTGTATAAATTCTACCCACTTGGCATGTTTCTAATTCAACTTCGACTGGTTATTGATGAGCTATAAGGCATGATTGTCTGAATACAATATGAATTCTTTTGGCAGCAAATAGTGTCTCCATTTTTTCAAGGTCTGCACAATAGCATAAAACTCTTTATTATAAGAAGAATATTTCTTCTTTGCATCATTCAATTTCTCACTAAAGTATGCTATTGTTCTTTGCTCTTGACTCAGAACTGCGCCAACTACAACTCCACTAGCATTGGTTTCTACTTGAAAGACTTTCTCAAAATTAGGCAAAGCTAAAATTGCTTCCTCTGTGATTTTCTTCTTCAGAAAATTAAAATTCTTGTCTGCTACTTCTGTCCACTTGAATGGTTGATTGATCTCCTTTATTGTTTCAAGAATGGGTGCACAAATCTGACTAAAACCTTTAATAAACTTTTTGTAAAAACTTGCAAGACCATGGAAGCTTCTTACCTCAAATATATTTCTGGGAGTAGGCCAGTTCCAAATTTCTTGGACTTTCTCTGGATCCATCTTCAAGCCTTCTTTAGAAACTACAAATCCCATGTAAACCAGTTATTCCTTCATGAAACTACATTTCTTTAGATTTATCAATAGTTTCTCTTTCTGCAGAGTTCTTAGGACCAACTTAAGATGATCTAGATGTTCTTCTTTACTTTTACTAAAAACTAGAATATCATCAAGATAAACAATAACAAACTTGTCTGCATACTCCTTCAAGATTTCATTCATTAATCTCATGAACATGCTAGGTGCATTAGTGAGTCCAAAAGGCATCACTAACCACTCATACAATCCACTGTTTGTTTTAAATGTAGTCTTCCACTCATCGCCTTCTCGGATTCTTATTTGATGATATCCACTCTTCAAATCTATTTTAGTAAAATATTTTGATCCACTCAAACAATCCATTAAATCATCCATGCGTGGTAAAGGAAATTTGTACCTGATAGTGATCTTGTTGATGGCTCTGGAATCTATGCACATGCGCCATTCTCTTCCTTTCTTTGGACTGAGTACTGTTGGTACAGCACATGGACTAAGACTTTCTCTGATTAGCCCCTTGTCCATCAGCTCTTGCACTTATCTTCCAACTTTTGTGTTCTCTTGAGGAGTTAATCTATATGCTGCTTTATTTGGCAAACTTGCTCCTGGTATTAGATCAATATGATGACTAATACTCCTGATCGGTGGCAATGCATTTGGCAACTCATCCACAATAATATCAGCAAAATCATCTAACAGAATTTTAACTTCTTCAGGAAAATCATCCAAGTTTGTGGAAGTCAAAATTACCTTTGGTCTTCCCACAATAGCAAAATGCAACTCCTCATTTTTCACTACTTCCTGCAGCAGCTCCTTTCCACTTATCAGCATAATACTACTTCCAAGTGTTCCTTTGTCAGCATCGTCCTTCAGTGGCAGCAATGTGTGTTTAGTTCCATCCTTCTCTAGAGTATAAGTGTTTCTCCTTCCATCATGAATAGCTTTTCGATCAAATTGCCATGGTCTTCCTAGCAATACATGGCATACATCCATGGGCATTACATCACATAATATCACATCTTTATATGTACCAATTTGTATCTCCACCTTGCATTGTTCAGTCACAATAATCTGATGTCCCTTCTGTAACCATGATACCTTGTAAGGAGTAGGGTGCATGGTCTTTGCTAGTCCGAGCTTGTCCACCATCTCTGTAGAAACAAGATTGTCAGTGCTTCCACTGTCAATTATTACTTTACAACACTTACCTTTGGATTTATAGGTAGTTCTAAACAAATTCTTCCTTTGTGCTAGTTCTCCAATCTCTGGCTCTGCCCTAAGCAAAGTCCTTCTCAATAACAATGATTCACCTACTTCAGGGGGTTCTTCCTTTTCCACAAGTCAAGGTGGTTCTGGATTTTCCTCAGCCACATTCACATTCCTATGGCTTGCTGGTTTATTATGAGGATAGTCCCATGACATATGTCCCCATTCTCCACATTTATAACACCAAACATCTCTTCCTCGCCCTCTTCCTCTGGGCACAAATATTCCTCTGTTAAATTCTCCCCTCTGTGGTTGTTTTCTACTTGAGCTACTTGCTTCATACTAATGCTATTGTCCCCTTAGTCTGGTAGTTCCCCTACCTCTTACTGAGCTTCTTCCTCTATTCCTCTGACTCTGTTTCCTCACTATCTTCTCTTCTGACCTAAAACTTTCTTGATAGGCATCCTCAATAGTCTTCAGATTTAACAATCTAATTTCATCTTGTATGTCATACCTTAAGCCATTGATATATCTAGCTACCTTTTCCCTATCATCCTCTACATCCTCTGCTCTAATACTCAATCTATAAAATTCTTTTGTATATTCTTTAATAGACATTCCTTTTTGCTTTAAATTTTTCATTTGATTAAAAAGATTTAACTACTAATATTTAGAAGAAAACTTGGCTTTCATTTTACTTACCATTTTGTCCCATTGCTTGATCTTGGACTTCCCTTTCCTCGTTCTTGATGTCTGTACCACGTCCCACCAGATAGTTGCATGACCCTTCAATCTGGTAACTGCAAACTTCACCATCTTCTTCTCATCAACCTCTTCATAGTCAAAGTACTAGTCTAAGGATCTGATCCAATCCATTAGCTCTTCTGCGTTTAGACTCCCTTCATACATTGGGACTTCTACCTTATGTTTTCCTCCTACTTTCGCCAACATCTTGATGACTTTGGTAGTTTCATTGTCTTCGTCTACTTCCTCCTCAGGAGATTCTTCTGAAGAACTATCATCTCCTTCATTAGGTGCTCTTCTCTAGGCAGTCTCAATTGTCTTCATTCTTGTACATAGACTTCGAACCTCTTCTAGTAGAATGGCATTTGCTTTAGGTCTTCCTCGACCAATATCAGCTCCTCTCCTTGGCGGCATTTCCACTGCAAACAACCCTTTCTTCTACTCTCATACCAAAAATGATGCAGCATGGAAGCAGAACTCAAGAAAAACCCCAAATCACCCCACGGATCCCCTTTTAACTATAACTCGATTGCTTTCCTTTTTACTGAAATACACTAAAAAACAAGCCGAAACAATGAAGTTTTACCTTTTGATATTAGCACGCCTATCGTACACCGGAAGTCAACACATCGATCCTTGGTGACTGTTGATTTGGATTTGTGAGATCCGACGGTTGTTGGAGATTTTGGGCGGGACAATAGACTGGGGGTTAACCGCCCAATAAAGCGGTTTTCTTCCCCACCCCCTTTGCTATGTGTCGAGGGGTGAATGAGATTGAGTGTTGACCCTTCCAAACAACTTACTACCTTTGAGGTGCCCAAAATACCACTCTTTTAGCGAAACTACATCGCGATCCAACGGTTGTGATATATCGTGATTTAATGGCCACGATCTAATCGACCGATTGCAAATCGCAATGCCAACTATCTAGACTTCTTCCACTTCAAAGCTGCAATGCGATAGCCCTTCGCAGACCCGATAGATTATCACCCCTTCTCTATAACATTTCGGATCTGGTTGTATCGTAATGTCGGAATTTGGTAGTTCAACAAGCCAGTTCCTCTCCACTGAAGCAATGCGATTTGGGTTCCATGGACCCGATAACATTAAAAGCCTCCGTCCATAATATTTGAAGTCCGGATTCCAAATCCGAATGTGTTTTGCATCTATTTTTAGTGTAATTTGGGTTTTCCACTTGCGGAACCAAAATGATATAATAAACTTGCCGATTATTCTTTTAACTCAGTGTTATCTATTGTAAAGCATGAAAATAGAGCAAGCATCAATATCATCCGAATACAGAGAAAACACACACTCGAGAATCTCCATGGGCTATATATATATATATATATATATATATATATATATAATCATGTGCACAACACCAATTTATTCATAATAAAAGAGTTATAGAGTCTTGGCCTTGGGCCTGATTACACAAATAAAGACCTCTGTCTCAAAATACAATCCACACACTATTTTTCTCTCACTCTACTAAATCCACCCCTCAATCCTCTCCCCCATTCATTACATTTTTCCTTCCTTTTATCAATCGGACATCATTCTAACTATGTCTAACAAATCAATCCCTATTTTTAATAAATCTAACAACAAATCTTCTAATTCCTAGCTCTAGTTCACACCTATGCTAACACCTTTATCTTTGAGCCTAACATAAGACAATATCTAACTTATTACAATAATGAAATACATCTCATTTCTTGAGAGATAAAACCCTCTCAGTAAAACTGCCTTTTTGACCCATCAGGTCAATGAATTTCAACTTGTTCAGCCACAACATGTGAACAAACTTTCACATTGTTGGCTAAGTCCAGATGCTCCTTCATCATTATGTTTTATTATGTGGAGTTTTTATTAAGCGAAGGATGGGGTATGTGCAGGAGAACGTGGGTTCATTAGGGACTTTATTCTGCAAGCACGAAATTAATATTAAACTATTAATGTTAATATGTTATTATTATGTTTTAGTGTGTGGACCTTGCTTGCACAATGCTTTCCTTGTGTGGAGCTTTTACTATGTGGAGAAAGGGGAATGTGCATCAAAAAAGATTAATTTTAATCTATTTTGCATTTATGTTAACATGTCTACAATGCCTTAGTGTTTTCCTGTCAGCAATGAAAGATTTGTGGAAGATGGGGTGTGTGAGAAAAGTTTGGGGCTTGTGCTAGTGAATATATCATTCGTCTAGGTGTCCACTTTACTCTTTCATAATAACCATTAGTGCACTGATATTGTCAAAATTCGATAGAAACAGAACAAATTTCTTCGATTAGTGCTTTCACAATGATAACAAGACAGGAGTTGCTAGTGCAATTATCTTGTATTGTTTCATTAACCTTTATTATGAAAATATGAAAATAATTTAAATAGGAACAAAACAACTAATAAACATTCAATAAGAAACAATTTTATTTCCTTTTAAATAAGAAATATTAAATTATGAAAATAAGGACTTTAATAAACATTAAATAATAAACATCGCTATTTCCTTTTAAATAATATATAAAATATCAATTTTAAGGTGTGATTATTTCCTTGTGTAGAGCTTTTACTGTGTAGAGAAAGGAAAATGTGTAAGAGAAAAAATAATTTTAAACTATTTTGTATCTAAAAGTTTTGTAGCTTTAGCTAATAAGGTTTGTAGCTAAATTGTCTGTAATGTCTTTGTTTTATTTCTTTGGTTACTATTTTCATGTGTGCAATGAAAGATGTGCAGAAGATGAGGTGTGTCAAAGAAAGCTGAGGTTTGTGCTAGCGAGTATAACATTCATCTAGGTGCCCAGTTTTCTCTTTCACAGTAACCATTAGAGGGTTGATATTGTCAAAATTCGATAGAAACAAAACAAATTTCTTCATTTATTGCTCTCACAACGAGAGAAAGACATGATTTGCTAGGGCAGTTATCTTATATTGTTTCATTAAACTTTATTATGCAAACATGAAATTAATTTAACTAGCAACAGAACCTATAATAAAAATTAAGTAAGAAACATTAATATTTCCTTTTAAATAAGAAGCATTAATTTATGGCAATAAGTGCTTTAATAAACATTAAATAGAAAACATCACTGTTTCCTTTTGAATAAGATAGAAACTATTGCTCATTAATAAGTTTCAATTTCATAAAACTTACATCCATTCAATCAATATGATGGATCATTGATCAAATTCTTCATTTTCTCGATTATAATGGTATGTGCTAAGAATATGGGCATATGGTATCACCAGTAATAACAAGTTGATCAAAGTGTTCATTTTGTCATGCAATAAGATTTTTGGTGCATTCGAAGCACATCATTTTACCATATTGTTCGCACAGAAAATTATAATTGAATAAGGCCTCTTGATAATCACAATGCTTCTCTTTGGATCCACCTGATGCAGTTGGATCATAGTACACTCGTAAACAATACAGGTTCTTCGTCATTGTATGCTTTTCATAACTATCATTGCTATGCACTTTTTATGTATTAATAGCATGGATCTATCTACTGCTGGTGAGATTGTTGTGCGACTTTTCTTGTTGTAACTGCACACTGTTCTATTCTGCTGACCTATCAGCTCTTTTGTTAGGTTCATTTGTTGGTTGGGTTTTTATAATTCTTTCATATTCATATCATTTTCCATTTTTGATAAATGATCATTACATTGGATTTATCATTAGTCCTTGAAAATGAAAATCGATAAATTTTTTTGTCAAATATGAGTGAAAAAAAATTCAATTTAGTTTGAAAATGATAACATACATGTGCCACTCCTGAAAATGATACCAATTTCTTCTACGTAATTCTTTTTTCGTCACATAATCCTAATATCTAATAAGTCGAAATGGTTTTCACGCATTGTTTTTTGGATGTCAACGTGTGATTCAGGAATAACATTGGCTACTTTCTTTCAATTCAAATGTCATTATTATACCAATTATGGTTGTTAGATTGCTTATTGTCACTCTGGTTGTTGTCCAAGATTTTAATTAAAGCAAACAATTGTACGTTGTCAATATTGCATCAAACGTCTTGGAACGATTAAAAAATATAGGTAATAATCTATATAGATAACAATTTATCTAGGGATGTGTCATAGATATGTCATTGTGATACCTTGGTTATTAACATATCGGTTGATTTTTTTGCACTCTCAAGATTTTGGTTACCCTTCCTTCTTGTGTTATACTGTGAAAATGAAATATAAACGTATTCGCAATACGTGTCCCTTCTACATGTCCATTTCCCATACCTACGCTGTTGTTTGTAAAGATTCACAACTCTATAAAATTAGAGCTCTACAAAATTTCTCTTCCACACATACTCTGCCCTCTACACAATAACAGCTCTGGACAAAGAAAATTTTTAACATTAATTTCATCCGTGTAGAATAAACATACCTCGTCATGCACACAATAAAAGATTAATGAAACATAATAATATTGATTCAAAAATTATTCATAGTTAAATTAATTAAAGTTTCATGTGCATCCCCTTTATCTCGCACATATCTTATCCTCCACAAACATTCATAACTCTGTAAAACCAAAACTCTTGCAAATTTGTTTAATGCCCCTCCCAAGGCTTTGCAAAAACACACCAATTCTATTATTTGTGGGTAGAGCAATAATACACTTAGACAATACTGACAAAAAATTATAGGTCCACAGAAAGATATTAACATTAGTTTCCCTATGAACCCTCACTCTCTCGTAAGTATCCTGTCCTAATTTTGTCCCTACCAAATAATGTTCCCAATGCACCCCCTTCTCCCGCATATACCTTGTCTTCCGCAAGTAAAATATTTTCACATTGAAACATAATAATATTAATTATTTTGTTTTACTACACGTAAGCCATCCTTCGCAAAGATTCATTGAACTATAAAATCAAATGTCTATGTAGCTACTCTCCTACACATACTATGTCCTTTTCAAGTACCACATACTTTGTCTTTTTCATGGTAAAATCACAATGACTTAGTTATGTATTATATGAGAGCAAAACTTTTGATAAATTAGTTAGTTCCGTGCAATTATTTTTTCGCATAGGTATATTTACAAAAGTTCCAAGTGGAAAGGAGTTTAAAAATTAACCAAAGAAATGCTCTTCGTGTCACATAAAGAACCTGGACCTCCATACAACTATTAACAAATCCTTGTGTGGAAAACTTTCACACTGCGAAGAGTAAAACCTGATATTGTTTGAGCAGTGGTTGCTTTTCAGATTCACGATTTATTGCAAAATACATCTTCGATTTTCAATTGTATATTTTTTTGTAGATTTAACAACTCGTAATTTTCTTAAACACAAGACAAGAATATATTCTACTTTCAACAATGGAAACCAATAATGATCGATGAGAACAATAATCAGCAAGAGGAATAATATCAATCGTACATAACACAATATTTCTCTGGGGAAAACAACTGCTCAAAACCTGACTATCTATATTGCATTAATCAGAAATCCAAGAAGAAAATACAATGTTTGTTCTCACTAGAACAATCCTTGCACAAGTATAATCAACTCTCTACCTCACAAGCCTGCTCTAGCCAACACTTAGCCAATTCTGCTGCCTGCCAAGCCCCTATTTCCTTGCGCAATTCCTAAGAGGATCAACCCATATTTAATTGGAAAATCCTTCTTCCAAAACTGCACAATCCAAACTTAGGTCCTCAACTGATTGCATGCATGATCTGTACAACTCGGAAAATCATACAACTGATAGTACATTGTCCTTGCACTCTAGTCTCAACTAGGTCTTCCTCTAAACTGACATGCATGAATTATTTGTGATTGAATATTCATCAATTGGTGTGACACTAAGGATGCACCGGTGCACTGTCTCACTACTAAACCTCTACTAGTTCCTCCAACAATTAGAACTAGTTTAACTAACTATAACTCAGTTGAACTGAGTTATCTAATTACAACTCCAAAGAACTCAACCTGGACCCCTAAAATTTAGGGATCACACTTACATGACTCCAGATAGACTTCCAACTCAAAATTCCTAAGTCAATTAAGTCAATTTAACTTAATTAACTATTTACAAGTTGTTATGAGAATAGAATTTGATTTTAATTCACAATTTAATTCAAGGACAAATTAAATTGGAATTTCTTGTTGTTATTTTTAACACTCCCTCTCAACAAGAAAGGGATTATCAGCTACCCTGATCATGTCTTTGTGAAACTCGAATTTACATCTTGAAAATGGAATTATCAAAATGTCAGCATCCTACTCCTCTGTGGGAATGTACTCTGACAACATAATCCCCCCTCTGCACACAATATCGAAGATGATGATACCAAATATCAATATTCTTAGACTAATCATGAAAAATTGGATTTTCAAAGAGTTTGATACAAGTCTAATTATCACAGTAAATCATAGTTGGATCAATCTAATGACTAAACAAATGAACCAGAATCTTCCTCATCGAGATGGCTTCACATGTTGCTTGACTATCAGCCATGTACTCTGCCTCTGTTGAACTGAGTGCAATCGATCTTTGTTTCCTGTTGTATCAGGAAACAATTGTTAACCCAATACTGAATATCCATCTCGATGTGCTCTTCGTGTTGGATGTACTCCCTTCCCAATCTACATAGGTGAAGCCTTGAAGCTTCACTCCCTCTATTAGTATGTACCACAATCCATACTGAGTGGTGACTCTGAGGTATCTCAACACATGCTTGGCCGCCTTCCAATACATCTTGGTAGGCCTAACCTTCACTTGACTAAGTTGGTTAACTGAATAGCACATGCATGGTCATGTGTTCACCAAATACATGAGTGAACCTGTAAGCTACCTGTAACAATAGCTTCCACTAATTCACTTGAAGTAGCCTCCTCCTTCCTCCAGTTACCTGTTAGAGGAGTCTCCATGGGTTTACTAGTCTCCATGTTGAACCTTTTGAGTATCTCGTTGGCATACTTGCTGTGAGAGACAAAAAGCTCCCCATCACCTTGCCATACTTCCATGCCTAGAAAGTAGTGCATGAGCCCCAAGTCCTTCATTTTGAACTCTCTTGCAAGATCCTCCTAGCAAGACCTGATCAACTTATCATCATCTGTCAGAATAAAATCTTTGACATATAAAACAATAAGCAACAATTTACCTTCCACCAAAATATGGTGTTGGTTCACATTTGCTTCACTTTTTGTGAAGCCCAACCCGATGAAGTAGCTATTGATACTGATGTACCAAGCACTGGGTGCTTGCTTCAACCCATACAAAACTTGCTTGAGTCGGCACACATGTGATTCTCAGTCAAATGTCTCGAGACCTTTAGGTTGCTCAATATACACCTCTTCTTCAATCTTGACATTAAGGAAGGTTGTCTTTACATCCATCTGATGTAACTTCTAACCCATCTGCATTGATAGTCCCAAAATGGATCTGATTGATGATTACCTTGCAACACGAGCAAAGGTCTCATCATAGTCAATTCCCACTACCTTAGAAAATCTGTGGTCCATGAACCTAGGCTTATGTTTCTCCACACTACCATCCACTACTTTCATTACCTTGTAAAGCCATCGGGAGCTCACCAATGACTTATTTGTCGGTCTTGGGACCACGTCCTAAACATTGTTATGAACAATGGAGTCATACTCAACCATGGCATCATCCCAAAGTGACTATTGCACTTCCTCCTTGTTAAACTCACATGGACAGCAAAACTAGTATGAAAGATAAATCAGTGAGTACAATTTTTATTAACAATAGATGTACATTTATAGTACAATAGGTGACTCTTGGGATTCAGATCCCAAGGTCTCTTGGACTGCTTTGTCCATTCAACTTCCACGCTAACCCTTTAGGATTAGGTATCCAACATTCCCCCCCTTAATCCGAAGGGTTATGTATGAGTCCAAGAAAAGAGCTGTAATACAAAATGTGCAAAGAATGCATGGCAGCACTAGGCTGATTGTGCTCTATGAAATGTTGGTATAAAGGGCGGTGGTTTAAGGATGACCACCAACACTGGAACGCTTAGTGCAGTTCCCGGAACTCTTCCAAAACTGGCAAGAAACTGAAGTTTTCTGCTAGAGGAAGTGATCCTATTGTTTTAAAGAGGGAAACCTTCAACCATAAAAGGGAGGTCTCACCCCGCATAAAAGGTAAAACTTCAACCTGAAAAGGGAAGTCTCAACCTGTGATGGTTTAAGGATAACCAACAACTCTGGAATGCTTAATGCAATTCCTGGAACTCTTCCAAAACTGGCAAGAAGCTGGAGTCTTCTGCTAGAGGAAGTGTTCTCAATCTGTGTTCACGGGCATCTTTGTCTCTGGCTGCAACTCTGAAACTGGTGTGGCAGGTTGTAGCTCAGGCTCGCTTGATGTGACTTTGAAGCTTGTAGATGACCATCATTTCCCCCCCTGTCAGGTACAAGGTGAGAAGATGGAGAAAACTCAGCTGCAAGACTGTTCAATACTCTGGAACAGGTTCTGACATGTGTTTGGAATATCTTCTTGGCTGTTGATGCCCATTGCCAAGAAGCGATCCATCCAAGATGAATCTTCGTTCTTGCAGGACGTTTGTTTTTGAAGCATCTGTGTGAAGAATGGTTGGTTTAATGACAGTGCTTACATGGATGAAGATCAAAACAGTGATCTTTCAAATGGCCAACTCGGTCACAGTGTTGGCATTTCACGATCTGTTGTTGTTGTTGTTGTTGTTGGTGTTGCTGTGGAAGAGGGGCAGAGTCTGGAACAACTGAAACTGAACTGTCATAAGAAGCAGGTGAACTGTCATAAATGAATCCAGCACTCTGAAACTGAATGGGCTTGGCATAGTCTGGAATATGAAAGGACAAGTCCTTGTCATATCCAAGACCAGTTCTGTGCTTGTTGTGGACAAGCTGTTCCCAAGGTCTGATGATGGGCTTGGGAAGTGCAGACTGAGTTTCTGCATCTGCATGTACACTTGCTGCTTTATTGGGTACTGGATCTGAATGAACTTGAACAATATTGACTTGCTGTTTATGGGATTCTGCTTCATTGTTCTGAACAGAAACAGGTTCAGAATGACTCCTTCGTTTTAATTCTTCTTGCTGCAGTTGTGATTCAAGCTGCAAAAACTCTATCTTTTCTTGTGCATATTGTAGACATGTTTGAATGTCTGAAAGAGAGGCTTTATTAATTTTGACTGTGCTGTCAGCACTGGACTTGATTAGAGTTTTTAGTAACTCTAATAAGCCATGAATTTTTGCCATTATTCGACCAAACAAATGGGCAAAGTGTTAAGAAACCAAATGCACAGTGTTGCTTCACAATAAATGTCTCCTTTTTTTTTTTTTTGCAAAACAGATGATATCAAGTAGTATTCAAGGCAGACTCCATCAATGAGGAAAAGCAGAATTCTTTATAGCATGAAGGCTGAATCTTTTGTCTACAAAAATATATTTACAATCAGCTCGAATTAGTGCAGCACTTTACCAATACACCGCCGTGGGAAGACACACCATTAACCACTTTGCATGTTCAAAGGTTGATTCTCGATGGAGGAAATATGGAAAATGCAATTTATGAGACGGAGACAGCGTAGTAAAAAATACCATACCATAGACAGCTTACTAATGTAATAGACAGCGTTAACTTATAGCTCAAATAAATAAACAGCCTACACAGCTACACTGCCAAGATATTGTTGATTCTTATGATCGCATTTGGAATGTTGATCGAAACTTTTCACCAAGCCATCTCACTGTGGGGTTTGATATACCAGAGAAAATAGTTCTGGAGTTCCAGAGAGCCCTCCTGATGCCGTGCTTCAAACAGCAAGGATATTGGTCTGAACAGATACCTTATCTTACAACTTCCAACTTGACGAGGCGATGTATTCTTCTGCCTGCGGTAATCAAGTGCTTGTATAATATTTAATTACTCTGGTGTGGCATATAAGAACATCTACCAGCACCATATTGCTTGCTCTGTAATCTAGCAAATAGCCACATACCACTCAAGCTATTGAGATACCCTTCTTTAGTCGCTGTTGATCTCTCTCCACCACCAGCTGTAGGGGAAGGAGTCTCAGTCTGCCTTGAATTGATCGATACTTCTAACAGTATGCTTGTTCCAGCATCAGGAAAGAAGACTGATTTTGAGCCTGTTGTATCTGCTTTGTTGAACCCGATTATACAGATGTGTGACCAACCTGCAGAGACTTATAAATCTAAAGGCCTATCGCAGTCGTACGCAGAAACAGCACTGGCTTTGATTCAGGTCATAAGTTAGGAAAGAGGCCATCATCATCTATGGAGGATATACTGAGTAACAATGTTGCATTACCTTCATCACAGGTTGAATCTTTGCGTAAAATTTTCCTTATCAATTGTTTGTCAGCTATTCAACAACCACTGATGGGACATGAGGTTGCCGCAACATTTGTAAGAGGGCTTAGTGTAGCTATGCACATTAATACTCTTGTGGACGGAAAGGTTTCTTACATACGGAATCACTTAAAAAAGCATTCACAGTCTGAAATTGTCTCGAAGGAGGAATCTGATTTAAGCAAGCCACTGGCAGAAGTGTAAGAGTCCTTGAAAATTTTCTTTGGGCTTGTAGCTGGCAGTGAGGGTGCCCTTCCAGAATTTCAGCAACTGCAGGTTCCTCAATTGCGTACTGAGGTTTGCAGCCGACTTTCAAGGGTGCTTGCGGAATCCTACGAGCTTGTGTATAATGCAGTCCTTGATCCTGAGAATGGATATCCGGCGCCAAGGACTGTGCTGAGGCATTCCCCTGATCAGATAAGAAGCTGAAGTCTTCTGATGCCGGCTTTCGAATGCTCTAAATGTTTCAAGCGGGCTCCGAAGAGGAAATAGAATCATGGATCATTACAAGCGTTATATGAAACACTGCGTTTTGGAGAAATCCTTTTCTTTGACTGTGTAGACTCAAGTATTTATGCGTTTGAAATCTTCAGAAGCTTTGAGTCGTCCATTCTCTTTGAGTCATCCCCAGGGTTCGTGCAATGCCGTCTCCTGTCCTTCACACACTGACATTCAAGATCACGCTCGCGCCGGTATAATGATCTCCTATCTGAACAAAGATTTCAAATTTGCCAGCGCCTCAAAAAATGAACTTAAAGATTGCACAATTACATCCTCCGGAATAGACGATGACGCCGGTTCTTGGAATGTGGAATTTAAAGATGGGGGCGATGAATATAATTCAGAGAGTAGTTGCAGCATTGACATGGACCTTCAGTATCTTCTTGGTGCCAACGACGAGGAGCAAGAGCAAGGATTTATTCTTCCCAGTTGGCAGCATGACATTATTGGAAACGACAGCTTCTCATTAGGCAGTGAAGTTGGGGAATTTTTTTTTTTTTCTCGACTGAGATGGAGACTGCACAGCTTTTGGAACTCTGAAGACTGGTTTGCTGAATCTCTCAGCGGTGATTTTTTAACCGACTGCTGTGATCATGAGATGAAAATCGCTAGCTAGGACCAGGGCGTGGAACAGAAAGATAACGTTATGTAGCGTAGCAGAATTTTAACCACACAATGTATCATTCTGTTCACGTTTACATTGTTTATGAGCGAGCCTGAGGTTTCTTTGAACTGCTGCTAGTGGTGGTGGTGGTGCTCTTCGGGGGCTGTCTCGTTGCCGCGACCTTGGCCAAAGTAGACTGGCAATTCGCCTGCTGGAAATCAGTGCATATCCAGGGAATCAAACACCCTGTCAAGGAAGAGAGGAGTTACAACAGAAGGCAGAGAATAATGTCAGATATTTGCAGCGTCTAAACAGTGGCAGCGTTTAATGGGTAGCGACTGTGGAGGGGCAGTGAATCGACAGAGTTGGGCAGAGCGCAGGAGGTGCAGCAGAATAGAGCAGCGTTAGAATATTTCTTTAAATAGGGAAAGGACAGACAAACTTTGAAAAGAATGCAGCTGACATGGTATAGCCTTCCTCCGATTAAAACATTCAACCAACGCTCAAAAAGACCAAGAGACTAGGGTAATTTGTAGACTGTTAAATCTGCAAATTCGCCAGAGAAACGCTCTATTCACCATAAAGAACCTGCCCTTTTTTTTTTGAATAGAAGGTAAATGGTCACATAACAGTGTGCACAAAAATGACAGGTGCTTTTCTGCAAGACAATGTAATTGTGCAGGTAACGTTTCTTAGCACTGCTACAGAACTGGGCAGAGATTGCAGCTACAATTTTGCTGACAACATATTCATGAAATGTAAGACAGACATGTACAGAGATGCCAGGGAAAACAGGCCACTCATCATGGCTCTGATACCATGTTAAACTCACATGGACAGCAAAACTAGTATGAAAGATAAATCAGTGAGTACAATTTTTATTAACAATAGATGTACATTTATAGTACAATAGGTGACTCTTGGGATTCAGATCCCAAGGTCTCTTGGACTGCTTTGTCCATTCAACTTCCACGCTAACCCTTTAGGATTAGGTATCCAACACTCCTCAAAGGAAGATGGCTCTATCTCAACACATCCGCTCATAAGATCCATGTATCCAGTGTACCTCTCAGGTGACCTCCTTTTTCTGCTTTGTGATGTGGGTGTCCCCACATTCACTCTCACATCCTACAATAACCTGTCAGCCTCTCTGGTGTGCTTTTACCCATCTCTAGAATACTCTACCTAAGTGGATGTCTCCACTCCCGAATCCTTTGCATGTGGCTGCTCCACATCAATCTGAGGCTCCTCCTTAGGAGCTAAAAGCTCCTCAACTGCATGTAGTTAAAGCTTGCTCTTAAGGGAACTTCCCATGGCCTTGTCTTCATCGAATTTGACATCCATGTGAACCATTTTCATCCTGTTGGTTGTTAGATACACCTGATAGTTGTGAGGTGTACCAGTGCACCCCAAAAATATCCACAACTCTAATGTTTGCTCAAGCTTCTTCCATGCATCTTTGGTCATATGGAAATATATCAATGAGCCAAAAATCTTGAGGTGACCCACATTTGGTCTCTTCCTTGAGAAAGCCTCCTCTAGTGTACTCATCCCAAGAATCTGATGAGGGCTTCTATTTTGAAAATAAATAGTTGTGTTGCATGCCTTGGCCCACAAGTGTAGTGGTAGGCCCTGATCATGCAACATCACCCATGATTCCCCTACAATGCTTCTATTATTCCTTTCAACCACCCCATTCTTTTGTGGGTTATGTGGTGTTGTCAACTCCCGTTTAATCCCTTCTGCCACACATAAGTTTTTAAACTCATTTGACACATACTGTCCACCATTATCACCCCTGAGAGCTTTAACTTTTCTGCTAGTATCTTTCTCAACCAATGCTTTAAATTCAAAGAACTTTGCAAAAGTTTTATCTTTCTTCTGCATGAAAAAGATCCAACATTTATGAGAAAATTTGTAAAAAAAAATAACATAATACTTGTGCTTGGATGTGGATGATGTCGAAAAAAATTCACACACAAATGAATGGACTTGATCGAGGATCACTTGTGATGAACAGTCTTCATCGTGAAAGGAAGATTTGGTGAATTCTCTCGAAGTACAACCTTTGCATGTGTCAACTTGCTCTAGTGTACCTTTGGGAAGACTGGTAGAAATTTGTTGCATGATTTTCAAAGTGCCATGATGCAAGTGATCCAAATGCTTTTGTCACAACTCACCGATGTCTCGGCTCTGCAAATTCTTTGTTTTTGTGCTCAAGGCAAAACAATCTTCTACCTCCAACTTGTAAAGATTCTTTACCTATCCCGTGGATATGTGACGAAGGAACGCCTTTCCCTTACTAAAGATTACATCATAGCCTCTATCCTCCAACATGGCAAGAGTTACCAAGTTCTTCTTCAAACTAGGAACATACATAACATATCGCAAAGTGAGGGGAGCACTAGACTCCCTCTGAAAGGTAATTGTATCCAACTTGGTAGTACTATGTCTCCCATCATCACCCATCTCGATATGCATCTAGAGATCCTTCTACTCCAAGTCACTAAAGAGCTCCTTGTTTCCAATCATGTGGAAAGAAGCTCCATTATCTAGGTACCATACACTACCAATAATCGATGACACCATGCATGTGATGAGGGTAAAGTACAATTCAAATTGTGAGGCAAGAGCCTCACCTGTCGCTCCTTCTGAGGACTCCTTCTTGGACTTCTTGAGCGGAAATTTGTAGAAAAATGTCTCAGCCCGTGACAATGAAAGAACTTGAATTTCGACATGTCCTTCTTCTTGCCTCCATGGCAAGAATTCGATTTTGAATGGGATGCCTTCCCCTTCCCTTTCTTTTGCTTACCCGCTAAGGAAAAGTTTTCCTTATCATCAGTGTTTGATGAGGATCTGTCCCTGGTGCTCCTTTGAATCTCTTCCTGTACCAAATCCGACAACATTCGTTCCCATTTTGGCAACTTCTCCCTCCCATTGATAGAGTTTTGATGACTGTGCCAACTCTTGGGTAGTCCTATAAGAGCTAGGATCACCATATCATCCTCGGCAACAATAATCCCAACACTTCCAATATCATCTCAACAATGAGTGAACTTGGTCAAGTATTTTGGAATTGAGTCACCCTTCTCCATCTTGATCTTTCTAAGTTTGTCCTTCAATGCCAACTCCCTATGGTCAATGCTATTCTAAAACAGCTCCGTCAATGCCTTCCACATAACATAGAGAGTTTCCTTGCCATGAGACTCGAGACAAGGTGGTCTCGAACTCCCTCAAGAATAATCTGCTTCGCCTTTGCCACACACTTTCTCCATTCAGCCAAATCATAAACAAAATGCATGCTCCACCGTCTCAGTGCCCGTCTCTTTCTCAATTAATAAGGTTCTTCTAATTAATATTCGTCTTTGCATCCCGTCGGTGCTTTGGCCTCTATGGATAGTGAGAAGGGTGCTTTCAAAGAGATTCACTCCGATTCTGGTCATTTTTGCAGAGGCGGCCGAAAGCCCAACGGGTTCAATAATGTTTCCGTTCATTTTAATTTTCCATTACGTTAGGGTTTGAATATTTGATTTTATAGGATAATGCACTGTATAAACATAAATGTAGCTGCTTTGTTCGTTTCTTTCTGCGAAATAATATGTTATGAACGGGGAATTCAAAATATTTTACTTGGTTTTGGTTTGGAATTAGAAAAGTGTCGAGATACAAGTTCATCAAAATCATTTCGATATATAACTTTAGCAGTATTTTAAATTTGGGAAAACGTCAAAGACATTAACAACATTCGGTTAATTTATTGGTTTGATTCAAGTGATTAAAGAGTAACTTGCAGCGCTGTTTATTAATTGTGAGTGGGTGGTTTCAATGCTTTCTCTGGAGTGGGGTTTGGGGTTTATTTGTTGTATGTTTAAATGTTTACAGTGAATTTTATAAAATAATTGATTTATAGTAGTTAATTTTTATGATTATTTTAAAGTTTTAATAGAATAGATGTATTATTATACTTATTATATGTTATTTATAGTTAATAACATAGATGTATTATTATATTTATTGATATTTACTCACAATTTATTTAACTACCAAATTTAATCAGTCTAAAAACATTATTTACTAAAACATTATTATATTTAATAAGAAAATTTTAACCCAAATCTAAATATATCCAATTCAAGTATATTGCAATGGGCTTCTAACATGCTTCCTTCCAATTTATCTCATCTAACGTCTCCCGTATTTCGTTCATGAAACATTTTTATTTGTACACTTTATCTTTGATAACATTACCAAGACACTTCAATTACATTGTGCCATACTCTATTGATTTCGATGATAATGGTCGGTGGTCGTTGACATGAAAATGAAAATGATGCAATGTTTTTCAAGTTAAATTGATAACTTAAATATAAAGATGGGGAAATTACAAAGTTCACAAAGCTTAATATTAATGAATGGTTTAATACTATTAGTGAATAATTTAAGAATGCCATCCTAATGTCCAAAATCTCAAATTTTTTTAAATATCTCCAAAATTATATATATATATATATATATATATATATATATATATTTAAAATATTTAAATTCAAACTTTTATATAATTGGTGTAATTTTTGAATAAAAGACTAGAGATTATAGCATTCACTTTGCGGTCAAAGTGCTTTGACTTTGCATTATTTTTGTGGTTTTGCAATTTCTCTTCATTATTTTTGTGTTTTTGCAATTTTAACCAAAGTTTTAGGAAAATGCTTAATATTTTTATTTTTTTTATAAATTAAAAAATAATCTTCTTATTTTCACGGAACTTGACTCTATTTTTGTGCTTTCGCAATTTCTTTGCATTATTTTTTTCTTTTGCAATTTTGACCAAAGTTGTAGGGAAATGTCTAATATTTTTATTTTTTAATAAATTTAGAAATAATTTCTTATTTTTAGGGAATCTTAATTCTAATTTTTATAATTCCCTTGGAGGGTCATTTTATTTCTGGTATGTCTTAGTGGCTCATAATTATTTAGAAAAAAAATAAAAAAAAATATGAGTGCTTATTCTGTTGGTTAGTACTTTCACAGTGACATTGTTATATTATTGCTCTACCCAATGATGCCAAAACTAATGTGGGTGCAAAAACTTTGCATAAAATGTGGGGGGAGGGGAGCGAGGAGAGAGGGGGAGGGGAGGCTAAAAAATATCCAATTATTATTTGAGTGGCCATTGCGTTGGTTAGTAACAATGTAAACTTTGCAACGGGAACTGATATTGTTACCCGTTTTGTAGAGATAGCAAAAAAGTGACCCGATTTTGAAAAGGGGTGATGTAGAATACACATGTTTTTTTTAGAGCATAGTTTTTGGCACTTTAATTTTAGAATGGTAGTGATTTTCATGCTCATTTTAAAAAGTGGTTATTCTGCATCAAACCCTTTTTTTAAAAGACCTATTTTTTTGACTTTAACTTTTCTAATGTATGAAATGTAAATAATTATTTTGTAAATTTAATAATTTTGGAAGTGGTCTTCCTCTTCATATTTTCTTGTTTTTATTTTTATTTTTATTTTTTCTGTAGTGAGGTTTTTATTGATTTGCATATTTAAAGAAGAAGGTCGATATTTTTCATTTTCGATATTTTACATATTTAAACGTCGTTAATTAAATTTTCAATCCAAATGAAATAATTGTCCCTAAAAAACAAATAAAAAATTATATATAAAAAAAGACAAAAATAAAAAATAAAAAATGTTAAAAAAAATATCTTATAAACCATAAAACAATTTGGAAAAAAAAAAAACAAAATATATATATATATATATAAGTCGGTAAAAATGGAAAAAAAAAAAAACATTAGCAAAAACTAGAGAAACAATTTAAAAACAAACTAATTAAAAAAAAAATAAATGAATGAAAAAAATTTAAAAAATAGTTAAATTAATATTTAAAAAATAACAAAAAATCTTAAAAAAATTATCTCACAAACCATAAAAGAAAAAAACAAAAAAAAAACATTAGAAAAAACTGGGGAAAAAAAAAACAAATTAAAAACAAACTAGTTAAAAAAAAAAAATAGAAATTAATGAAAAAAATTTAAAAACTAATAAAATTAATATTAAAAAAAAAAAACAAAAAAAAATTCAAATTATAAAAGAAAAAAACAAAAAAAATGTGTATTTCTTATTTAAAACAAAAAAAGAAAAAAAGAAAATGTAATTATTTTTTAATAAACATAGATATTTTATTTAAAAAAAAAAAATCAAAATTAATTTTTTTTTTTAAACAATCTATTTTATTATTAAAAAAAAAAATTATTTTTATTTTTATTTAAAAATAAAATTATTCAACATATATTTTATATTTAGAAAAAAATAAAAAAAAATAAAAAAAATTCAACCTATATTTTATATTTAAAAAAAAAAAATTACATTTACATTTTTTTTTTTAACAATGTTTTTTTTTTATTAAAAAAAAAAATGAAAATTACATTTACATTTTTTTAACAATGTTTTTTTTATTAAAAAAAAATGAAAATGAAAATTTTTTTTTTCAACAATATTTTTTTTTATAACCTTTTTTGGTTATAAAAAAAAAATATATATATATATATATATATTTTTTTTTAAAATCATTTTTTTTTAATTTAAAATTTTAAAAATTATTAAAACAAATTAAAAATTTTAAAAATTATTAAAAAAAAAATAAATAAAATTTTTAAAAATTAAAATTCATATTTAAAAAAAAAAAAATTAATCGAGCCCTCCCCGGCGCCCGTGGCGGCGCTGCCGTGGGTGGAGGGCCTTCGCTCGACAGCTTCATGAGAAGAATTCATAAACGCATGACCATTTCCACGGTAAATATGAACCTCATACGGCACTCCCGATGCATTCAGATTCTCCTCCAAAGATTTAGCTGCAGTCACATCTGAAAACCCAACAAAGTTATCAAGTTCTCCAAAATGAGCCTGCACAGGTGCTTTTGCTGATGATGGATCTGCAAGTTGTGTAGAAGGAACACCATAGAATGCAACAACGCTATCAACTTCTGGAACCAACACAGCACTTGCAATAGATAAAGCACCACCCATGCAAAAACCTGTTACTCCAACTTTTTTTGAACCATTTTCCTTCAGCCACTTCACAGATGCCGCGATATCTTTAACAGCACCTTGCCAATCAAGGCCATCCATTAAATGTTGTGCTTCTGCAGCATCCAAACCAAGTTTTCCGCGGTACAAATCTGGAATAAGAGTCTTATAACCAGAATCCATTTTGGCTATATTAGCTGCATGATTCTTGATCTCATAGTCAACTCCCCACCACTCCTGCAACACTACAATCCCCGGGCATCTTCTTTGCCCACCACATATGCATTGAATGTAGTATCGTCTCGCTGAATTTTAATTTTTAAAAATTTTAATTTTTTTTAAATAATTTTTAAAATTTTTAATTTGTTTTAATAATTTTTAAAATTTTAAATTAAAAAAAAAATGATTTAAAAAAAAAAAAAACTTTTTTTATTATAACAAAAAAAATTGTTATAAAAAAAAAATTGTTGAAAACAAAAATTTCATTTTCATTTTTTTTTTTAATAAAAAAAAACATTGTAAAAAAAAAATGTAAGTGTAATTTTCATTTTTTTTTAAATAAAAAAAAATTTGTTAAAAAAAAAAATGTAAATGTAATTTTATTTTTTTTTGAAATATAAAATATATGTTGAATAATTTTATTTTTAAATAAAAATAAAAATAAAATTGTTTTATAATAAAATAGATTGTTTTGAAAAAAAAAAAATTAATTTTAATTTTATATAAATAAAATATCTATGTTTATTAAAAAATTATTACACTTTAAAAAAAAAAAATTAATAAGAAATACACATTTTTTTTTTTTTTATAATTTGAATTTTTTTTTGTTTTTTTAATATTAATTTTATTAGTTTTTAATTTTTTTCATTAATTTCTATTTTTTTTAAACTAGTTTGTTTTTAATTTTAAATTATTTTTTTTTCCCAGGTTTTTCTAATGTTTTTTTATAATTTCTCTATTTTTACTTACTTAATATATATATATATATATATATTTTAATTTTGTCTTTTTTGTTTTCCAAATTCTTTTATGGTTTTTGAGATAATTTTTTTAACATTTTTTGTTTTGTTTGTTTGTTTTTTTTTTTTTTGTCTTTTATATATATTTTTATATTTGTTTTTTAAGTCATCAACATTTTAATCTTAATTTTAGTTGCTTTTAATTTTTTTTTTTTAATTTTCTAATTTTTTTAAATCTAGTTTGTTTTTAATTTTAATTTTTAATTTTTTTGTTTTTTTGTTTTTAATTTTTCTATTTTCACCTACTTAATTTTTTGTTTCTTTTAAATGTTTTTTTTCTTTTCCATATATATTTTTTTTGCCAATTTTTTTTGGTTTACAAGATAACTCCTTTTTCCCCTTTTTTTTTAAATATTTTTTTTACTATTTAATTGTTTATAAATTTTATTTTTTTTTAGTTTTTTAATTCTTATCATTAATTTTGTTCTTTTTACATTTGATGATTGATTTTTTTTTTTTTTTTTTCGTCTTTTATTTTTGTTTTATATTTTTCTTTTAATATATATTTTAATCTATGTTTTGTTTTTTTGTTTTTGTTTTTTTTATTTTTTGTGTTTTTTCATTGTTTTAATTTTTTTTTTTTTTTATTTTATGTTTTCATTATTTTTTTAAATTTAGTGTTTTTCGGGGTCATGATAAAATATTTCATGCCATTATTTTGAAATGTTGAAATTTTACTTTCGAAAAAAAAAGTGTTCTTCGAGAATCAACCCTTTTCGTTTTGAGGGTGTTTTTTGGATAATTTTTTAGCAAAAAATTGGTTTTCACCGCCATTTTTTAAACATGTTGAAAATTTACCCAAGAAAGGAAAAGGTGTTATTCCAGCATCAACACTTTTCACTTTTAGCACTGTTTTTGATGTTTTTTCGGGGTTTTTTGGCTAGAGTTCCCGTTTTGAGTTTATAGTTCCCGTTTCAAAGTTTACATTGTTTAGTGCTGTGACACTGACATTTGATGTGGTTGCAAACCCTTCATGTAAGCTCGGGGCTAAACAAATTTTGCATTTAACGTTATTATGTTGTTTTTTGTAGAGGTTTTGGCATGAGGAGAACGAAGTATGTATGGGGAATGAGTGTGTAAAGTAAACTATAATGTGCAACGAGGAAATTAATTTTGAGCTTCTTTGAAGTTGAAACATTCGTGTATTTAGCTATGTGGGAGAGGTGTTGCATAGAGCTGTGATTTTTGTGAGTGCTTGGACATTGTATTATTTCTTTGCCTAATGGTGCTACAAATTACGCGTTCACTAGTCCTTTGCAAAGACTTTGGGGGGGAGGGGAGCGGAGCGGTGCGGGGAGGGCAGGGGGTGAGCGGCAGAATTGGACAAATCTGCAATGAACTAGTATATTAATATTTTAATGCAAAGGATGGGGTATGTGCGGGAGAATGAGGATGTATAGAGAACTTTAATTAATTTAACTATGAAGAAATTTTGAATTAATGTTATTATGTTTCACTATGCGGATATTTTACTATGCGCATGATGGGGTATGTGCGGGACAATGGGGGTGAATAGGGAACTTTATTCGGTAAGGAAAAAATTAATGTTAAACGTTTTCCTTATGCAAGACTTTCACTCTGCAGGGGACGACATATGTGCAAGAGAGAAGTTACGTAGAGCGCTATTTTTATACAAACATGAATTTTTGCAAAGGATGGTGTATGTGAGAGAGAACATAATAATTAAAATTGTTATGTTTCATTGTGCGGAGCTTTTGTTATTATGTTTCATTGTGCCGAGAATGAAGTACGTGTGGGAGAATGGGGGTGCATCAGGACTTTATTCGACAAGGAAAAAATTAATGTTAAACTACTGATATTAATTTGTTATAATCATGTTTTTATGTTTTATTGTCTGAAGCTTGCTTGCACGATGCTTTCCTTGTGTAGACCTTTTACTGAGTGGAGAAAGGAGGATGTGCAAGAGAAAAATTAATTTTAAAATATTTTGCAATTATGTTAACATTTCTGTAATGTCTTATTGTTTTCCTGTGTGCAACGAAAGATGTGCAGAAGATGGGGTATGTACGAGAAAACTAGGGTTTGTGATAGTGACTATAACATTCGTCTCGGCATCCACTTTGCTCTTTCACAGTAACTATTAGCATTTTGATATTGTGTGAATTTAATAGAAACAAAACAAATTTCTTCGGTTAATGTTATTATGTTTCTTTCTATGGGGTTTTGGGTGTGAAGAGGACGAATTATGTATGGGGAATGAGGGTGCATAGGAAACTATATTGCACAACAAGGAAATTAATTTTGAACTTATTTGAAGTTAAACCTTTTACATATTTAACTATGCAGGAGAGTAGTTGTGTAGAGTTGGGATTTTCGTTAGTGCTTTGACAATGTCTTATTGCTTTGCCCAATGGTGTTAGAATTAATGTGTTTGTAGGTCCTTTGCAAAGGCTAGGGGGGAGGGCACGTTGAACAAATATGCAATGAACTATTATACTAATATTTTAATGCAGAGAACAGGGTACATGCAAGAGAATGGAGATGCAAATGAAACTTTAATTACTTTAACTATCAAGAAATTTCAAATTAATGTTATTATGTTTCATTGTGCAGAGCTTTTACTACGTGCAGGACGAGGTATGTAGAAGAGAATGGGGGTGCATACGGAGATTTATTATATAGAGACAAAATTAATGTTAAAATATTTCCTTGTGGGGAGATTTTACAATGCGGAGGGCAAAGAATGTGTGGAAGAGCAACTGCGTAGATCTCTGTTTTTATAGAGCCATGAATCTTTGCAATGGACATGGTATGTGCGCGAGAACATAATAATTAACATTATTGTGTTTCATTGTTGAGATATTTTATTATTATGTTTCATTATGTGGATTTTTTGTCATGCAAAGGATGGGATATGTGCAGGGGAACGTGGGTGCATCAGGGAATTTAATGTTAAACTATTAATGTTAATATATTATTATTATGTTTAAGTGTGTGAAGCTTTTTTACATAATGGTTTCCTTGTGTGGATATTTTACTATGTGGAGAAAGGGGAATGTGCAAGAGAAAAAATAATTATAAACTATTTTGCATTTATTTTAACGTGTCTGTAATGCCTCAATGTTTTCCTATGTGCAATGAGAGATTTGCAAAAGATGGGGTGTGTGCGAGAAAGTTGGGGCTTGTACTAGTGAGGATAACAGACGTCTGGGCATCTAGTTTTCTCTTTCATAGTAACCATTAGAGTGTTGATATTGTCAAAATTCGATAGTATTAAAACAAATTTCTTTGGTTAGTGCTTTCACAGTGATAGGAAGACAAAAGTTTCTAGTATATTTATCTTGTATTGTTTCATTAAACTTTATTCTCCAAACATGAAATTAATTTAAATAGGAACATAACCTCTAATAAAAATTATATAACAAACATTTATGTTTCCTCTTATTACGAAACATTAACTTATGGAAATAAGGACTTTAATAAACATTAAATAACAAACATCATGATGTCCTTTTAAATAAGACAAAAACTATTAATTTTCTTGTGTGATGCTTTCCTTGTGCACAATTTTTATTATGTGTAAGAGAAAAAATAATTTTCAACTATTTTGCATTTAAAATTTTTGCAGCTTTAGCTAATAAGGTTTGTAGCTAACGCATATGTAATGTCTTTGTTCTATTTCTTTGGTTAGTGTTTTCTTGTGTTCAATGAAAGTTGTGCAGAAGATGGGGTGTGTCTGAGAAAGTTGGCGTTTGTGCTAGTGAGAATGACATAGGTGCCCAATTTTCTTTTTCATGGTAATCATTAGCGTGTTGATATTGTCAAAATTCGATAGAAACACAACAAATTTCTTCAGTTAGTTCTTTCACAACGAGAGAAAGATAGGATTTTCTAGTGTTGTTATCTTGTATTGCTTCATTAAACTTTATTATGCAAATACAAAATTAATTTAAATAGGAACAAAACCTACAATAAACATTAAGTAAGAAACATTACTATTCCCTTTTAAATAAGAAACATTAATTTATGGAAATAAGGACTTTAATAAACATTAAATAAGAAACATCACTATCTCCTTTTAAATAAGATAAAAAATATTGATCATTAATAAGTTTCAATTTCATAAAACTTACTTCCATTAAATCAATACTATAGATCATTGATCAAATTGTTGATTTTTTGGATTATAATGTTATGTGCTAAGAATATGGGCATATGGTATCACCATTAATAACAAGGTCATCAAAGTGTTCATTTTGTTGTGCAACAAGATTTTTGGTGTGTTTGCAGCACATCATTTTCCCATATTGTCATCACAGAACACGATAATTGAATAGGGTCTCTTGATAATCACACCACTTCTCTTTGGAGCCACTTGGTGTAGTTGAATCATAGTACACTAGTAAATAATATATGCTCTTCCTTGTTGTATGTTTTTTGTCACTTTCATTCATTTGAACTTTCTCTATATTTATAGCCCAACTTTATCTATTGTTGGTGGGATTGTTATGCTACTTTTCTTGTCACAATTGTAAACTGTTCTATTCTACAAACCCATTCTTTTTTTAGGTTTGTTCATTGGTTGGTGTTATATAACTCTTGCATATTCATAGCATTTTCCATTTTTTTATAAATGATCATTATTTGGCTTTATCATTATTCCTTGCAAATGCAAATCGATACACTTTTTTGTTGAATATGAGTGAAAAAAAAAAAAATTCAGTTTGAAAAGGATAACATACATGTGGCACCCCTGAAAATGATACCAATTTTTGTTAGCGTAATTCCTTTTCAATCATATAATCCTGATATCAAATGAGTCGAAACAGTTTTCACGTGTTATTTTTTGGCTGTGATCATGGGATTTGGGAATAACATTCGCTACTTTCCTTCAATTCAATTTTCATTATTATATGAATTATGGCTATTATATTTCTTATTTTCACTATGGTTGTTGTCCAAGCTTTTAACTAAAGAAAACTAATGTACGTTGTCAATATCACCTCGCAGGTATTGGAATGATTAAAAAATATAGATAATAAACTATCTAGATAACGATTTATATAGGGACATGTCATAAATATGTCATTGTGCTACCTTTCCTATTAAGATATCAACGAATCGTTTTTCACTCTCAAGACTTCAATTACCCTTCTTTCTTCTGTTATACTCTACAAATGAAAAATAAATGTATTCGAAATATGTGTCCCTTCTACAAGTTCATTTTCCATACATACCCCATTGTCTGCAAATATTCATAGCTCTATAAAATCATAGATCTACACAAATGCTCTCCCGCGCATACTTTTTCCTCTCCATAGTAAAAGCTTCACAGAAGGAAAACCTTCGACATTAATTTCATCCCTACAGAATAAACATACCCTAACTTGTGGACAGTAAAAGCTCCGACAATGAAACATAATAGTAATAATTTAAAATTTATTCATATTTAAATTAATTAATGTTCCTTGTTCATCCCCTTTCTCTAGCATATATCTCATCCTTTGCAAACATTCATAACTCTATAAAATCCCAGCTCTTGTAGATTTGTTCAATGCCTCTGTTGGATAGTTGGCATTGTATGGACGACTAGTGGGTGCAAGTGTGTTGGCATTGATGTCAAATGGGGTATACTTTTTTGATATGCTTTATATGTCAAGCTCACGAGGAGTCCTATGCTTGTTGTTGTCTCTTTTAGAGAATCATCATAGTAGCAGGCCTACTCGAGAAGCCATAAAATATGACTATGGTGGTTGGAAGGCCTAGACTTTAGAGGAGATTATGCCTTAAGAGATTAGCTCAAATACTCCTAGAATTAGGAAAATTGATTAGTGCTCTGATAGAGATTTCCAATAGTATGTGGAATTCCAGAAATGGCCTCCTCGATCAAAAGTTATTGAATACTGAAGATAGAGTCTTGAATTCCTTAAAAGGTCAAAATATCGGGGCACATGGTAGCATATCGAGACCTCGAGAGGAAACAATATTGGAGGTCGGAGTATCACGGGTTTTGGAATGTGAGAACATTAGGACCTAAAAGCATATGGCCATCAAAAATTTGGAGGAAGGAATATAGGAAGGCTCAAAACATCGGAGGTTTAGAACATCAGGACCACAAAACATCAGGAGCTGAATTTCAGAAGGTCTGATATTGAAAGGACTGAGGAGGTCTTATCGAAGGTTAGAACCTCCCAACATGTGTAAAATAGAATATCAGAAGGTCGAGGCCATAATAACCTAAAAAATTCTTAACAATTGAATTTTGAAGTTATGATACATGGAGTTGTCGATATTATTAAAAGCATCGAGGGATGTAGAGTGGGATTAACAAAGGTTTTCTTTACAAAATAAAGGCTCGATGGAACCATTTCTCTCTCCTATGGTAGGACACATGGCAACATGTGATTGGCCCTATGAATTTGACATGGAAATGTTGTCAACATGATGCAACTGCATGGTGGACGTGGTAGTTTGATTCGAGATTTTCAATATCCTATTGGGGAAAATATTGGTGACATGTGTCACCACTAAGGAAATGCCACATGGAGAGGATCTCTTCAGCATGACATCATCTCGAAGGTTGGAACACTAGAGGTCGTAATTTTGTAACCTCTTATTGAATCCTTTTTGGAAAAGTTTGCATCTGATGAAAGGGGCTCTGATAAGACTAACATATGGTTGTCAGAGACCCAAAGGATCGAGGGAATAAAGCGGAGTCAACACCTAAGTGTCGATTGACATCACGGGATATATTTCAGAGGATGGAGATTTTGGAACTCCTCCGTAATTGAATTAAGAGGAAGTCCCGATACAGGGAGCTCTCATGTGGTGGTGCTTGGTCAAGGAGAGTAAAGGAACCAAGGGCAAAGAGCAGTCAATAAAGGAAGATTGGCCCCCAATAAGATCTCAAGTCCTTAGCACCTAAAAGAAACGTTTTTGGTCATAGCTCTCGTCATATGAAAAAAACAAGAAAGGGTCTAAGCATGAAGGAACTCAGACCCTCAGTACCTCACAATTTCATAACATCACTTTTAGTAAAAGTTACGATATGGGAAGCCGTAATAATGTTGTTCGAAGGAGAATGAAGCCCTGGTCACAATGAGTGGTCCTATGGTGTGTAAAGAAAAAAGGGGCTAAGTAGAAGGGGTTGAAGGCCAATTATAACCCCGTGATTTTGTAATGTATTTTCTAATAAAAGATACAAATTATTGAAGCCCTGAAATTGTAGCACAAAGGTATTGAAGGGCGATTGAGTTGGAAGCTGAGTAAATGAGCACATAAGAGGTTGTTCGATGGAGTCTATGGTGATTGTTGAAGGTAGGAGACCATGATAGAGAGGAAAATAGTTGTATAAGTAAGAGTGTTGGTCATGCCTTATGTTAATAAATCTACCTCTGATCTTCCTGTGCACATCTCTGTGTATGAAATGAAGAGTAGAGAAGCCATCTTGAGGTACTTCCAAGCTTAGAGAGCCATGGATAAGCATGGGAGCTCTGGTTGAAGTGTGCATTATTGATTGAGAATTAATTCTCAGCAAGAAGAACCACACAGAGAGTCATTAAAGCACTAAGGTTCCCATATTAAAAGTTTAATGAGGTAGAAAAATTGGAGCATTAAACGCAAGAACAACATGGAGGAGCTACATAGAGGTACACTTGGGAAGTGAGACAACATGCAGGAAAGATAGAATTGAGCAATGTGTAACTTAGGAACAAAACCATTGATTTCCATTAAGGAATTGGGGGAAGAGAGTATTGTTGCAAGTGCTGAAGAATGAGAGAAAAGTGTGTGGGCAGAGGAACTAGCCTAAGTGTTGAAATGGAGTAGTGTGTTGCAGAGAGCCTGTGGAAGAGAACATAGAAGTTCATAGAATAGGGAGTTGTTACGGGTGGCCAAGAGAAACCACAAAATAGTGAAGGATTGAGAACAATGGAGGATTGAGAGAAGAAGTTGATTCTGCATTAAACCAGTTTTGTAATTTTCCATATTTGTATGTACCTCTGTTTTCAGTTTGAAAATTGTATGAAAACTAGAACAATGGAGAGAACAGGTGGTGGCCTACATTCATAAGAGGTTGGTGCCTCTCAAAAAGTAGGTGCTTGCTATTCTAAGGGGGTTGGTGCCTCCTGTGAGTGGGTTCTCACAAACAAATTGATGTAACTAAGTAGGTGTTTAATTTAGATCATAACAACAAATAGATTGGTGGTTTTTTTCCTTTGGGTTTCCATGTGAAGATATCAGTGTCAAAATGTGTATGCTTCTCATGTGATGGATTGTATGTACATATGAATTTTTCATATTTCTGTTCATTTTCTTTATGTACGAATTCCCTTATGAGTATCAGAAAGTAGAGGAACGAACTAAAAACATATTTAGTAAAATTTTTAAGAGTCTCCCTATTACTAATTCACCCCCTCGAGGTTCTAAGACATCAGAAGTTTAGAATCTCAAGACCATAAAAAATCAGGAGCTGAATTTTGGAAGGCCCAATATTAAAAGGAATGAGCAGGTCATATCGGAGGTCTGAAATTTCAAGCAGGTGGATATCAAAATATGGGAAGGTCGAGGCCATCAGAACCTTGAAACTTCTTCACAATTGAATTTTCAGAAGTTATGATACATGAAGCTACTGATATTATTAAAAGTGTTGAGGGATGCAGAGAAATATTAACAAATGTATTCACTAAAAAACTAGGTCTCAGAACATTGGAGGTTAGAATTTAATAACCTCTTATTTAAGCCTTTTTGAAAAAGTTATGATCAAATGAAAGGGGCTCTGATGAGACTAGCATATGGTTGTGAGGGACCCAAAGGACAGAGGACAGAGTCATCACCTAAGTATCGAGTGATACCACGTGGGGTATATTTCGGAGGTTGGAGATTTTAGAACTCCTTCGTAATTGAATTAAGAGGAAGTATTGATATGGGGAGCTCTGATGTGGTGGTGTTTGGTTGAGGAGATTAAAGGAACCAAGGGCAAAGAGAAATCAACAAAGGAAGATTGACCCCTAGGAAGATATTAATACCTTAGCACCTAAACACTAAGTTGTTGGTCACATCTCCTAGTCATATGAGAAAAAACAATAAAAGGTCTAAGCATGAAGGGGCTTAGACCCTCAGGATCTTGAAATTTTGTAACCTCACTTTTAGTAAAAGTTACAATATGGGAAGCCCTGACATTTCTATTCATGGAAGAATGAAGCCTCAATAACAATGAGTGGTCCTATGGTGTGTAAAGAAAAAAGGGGCTAAGCAGAAGGGACTAAAGGCTAATTGGAACCTCACAATTTTGTAATGTTTTTTCTAAGAAAATATACAAAATGTTGAATCCCCGAAATTGTAGCACAAAGGTATTGAATAAAGATTGAGTTGGTAGTCGAGTAACTAAGCACATAAGAGGTTGGTTGATGGAGTCTATGGCAACTATTGAAGGAAGGAGACCATGACAGAAAGGACCAGAGTTACACAAGGAAGAGTGTTGGTCCTGTCTTAAGCTGAGAAAGCTACCTTTGATCTTCCTATGCATGTCACAGTGTATCAAAAGAAGAGCAGAGAAGCCTTCTTGAGTTACTACCAAACTTAGAGAGCCATGAATAAGAATGGGAGCCTTGGTTGAAGTGTGCAGTATTGACTGAGACTTAATTCTTAGCATGAAGAACCATGTAGACAGTTAATAAAGTGCTCAGGTGCCCATATTCATAGTTTAATGAGGTAGAAAAATTGTAGCATCATATTTAATAGCAGTGTGGAGGAGCTACACATAGGTACACTTGGGAAGTGAGGGAATAGGAAGGAAAGGTAGCATTGAGAAGTGTGCAACTGAGGAACAAAACCATTGATTTCCATTAAGGAATTGGTGGAAGAGAGTATTGTTGCAAGTGCTAAAGAATGAGAGAAAAGTGTGTGGGCAGAGAAACTAGCCTAAGTGTTGAAATGGAGCAGTGTGTTGCAGAGAGCCTATGGAAGAGAACATAGAAGTTCATAGAATAGGGAGTTGTTACAGGAGGCCAAGGGAGACTACAAAATAGTGAAGGATTGAGAACAATGGAGGATTAAGAGAAGAAGTTGATTTTGCATTAAACCAATTTTGTAATTTTCTATATTTGTATGTGCCTCTATTTTAAGTTTGAAAATTGTATGAAAAGTAGAACCATGGTAAGAACGGGTGGTGGCCTGCATTCATAAGAGGTTGGTGCCTCTCAAAAAGTAGGTTCTTTCTATCCTAAGGGGGTCAGTTCCTCTTGTGAGTGGGTTCTCACAAACAAATTAATGTAATTAAGTAGGTGCTTCATTCACATCATAACAACAAATATATTGGTGGGTTTTTCCCTTTGGGTTTCCATGTGAAAATACTAGTCTCAATATGTGTATGCTTCTCATGTGGTGGATTATATGTACATATGAATTTTTCATCTTGTTGCTCATTTTCTTTATGTATGAATTCTCTCATAAGTACCGACATTACATGAAATAACTAAAAACATATTCAGTAAAAGTTTTAAGAGTCTCTCTATTACTGATTCACCCCTTCCCCCAATAATTCCTTATTTCAAAAACCTCCCCCCCATATTTTGTAAAAACACATCAATTCTGTTACTAGTGGGTAGAGAAATAACACACTTCCACAGTACCGAAGAAAATTACAGGCCTACGCAAACAAATTAACATTAATATTTTAACAATTGTTTCCCTATGAATCCCCATTCTCTAGCAAATACCATTTCCTAATTTCTTCCTTGCCGAATAAATTTCCCAATGCACCCTCGTTCTCCCGCACATACCTTGTCTTCCCCACAGTAAAATATCTCCACAGTGAAACATAATAGTATTAATTATTATGCTCTCCCACACTTAATCCATCCTTCGCAAATATTCATATCTCTATAAAATCAGAGCTTTATGTAACTTCTCTCCCGCACATATTATGTCCTTTGTAAAGTACCACATACTTTGTCTTCTGCATAGTAAAAGAACAAGGACTCATCTTTGTATTAGCTAAGAGCATAACCATTGATCAAGTAATTAGTTTTTTTCAATTGTTTTTTGGGATAGCTATATTTGTAAAAGTTACAAATGTAAAGGACTTTAAAAATTAACCAAAGAAATTCTCTCCCTATTGCATAAAGAACCTGCACCTCCCTATAACTATTAACAAATTCTTATGCAGACAACTTTCACTTTATGAAGAGTAAAAATCAAGATTGTTTGATCATTAGTTATTTCTCATATTCACGATTTATTGAAAAAAACATCTTCGATTTTCAATTGACCTTGAATGACATCTCTAGTCTATATTATCTTTTATTGCTTTTCATACAATATTTAGAGATTCCATTTAGGCCCAATTGAAAGTTGGATTGGTCTTATTCAATGTTAATTTTGTGGAGAATAAATTCATCTATGCATTAATGTTATTCGTAGATCCTCCATTTAGAACAAATTCCAAGCTCTATGTAATACGTGTGAGAGTAATCTGTGTGCTATATTGGAGTGATGGAAATTTGAGTTCAATGAATAGTCGCACCACTCGAATGATGGAGAGGGAGGAAGAATGGCTCTAAATACCTAAGAAGGGTGAGGTGCTGAAAAGATACTCTAGCTAAATATTGGAGGAATGGCTCAAGCAGGAAAAAGCATGAGGGATTCGAAGGGAGAAAGACCCATTCAGTTTGTATTATGTGGGAGCTTGACGGAAAGGCAAAATCGTAATCATTAAAGCATTGACTATCATTCATATGTATGATTCCTTACAAAATACATATTCGATTTTCAACTGGGCTTGAACACCATCTCAAAACAATATTAGTTATCAATGACAAGAAACATCACATTGCATTGCTTTATGTTCAACATTTCCTAGTTTTCATGCGATATTTAGAGATGCCATTAAAGCCAAGTTGAAAGATGAAGATATGAGTTTATGGAATGTAGATTTGGAGATAAAATTGCACGTAAAGAAACAAAATCTGGAACAATACTTACAAATTCTAAATGCATTGTGCAAATAGAAATTTGGTAGCCATTTATATTCTATACTTAAAATTAATTTCTTAACCAGTCATGCTCTTAATTTTGTCTAACTCTATATTTTTGTTTTTGTGTATAATGACCATATGTAACTATTTTACGTGTGAGACATGTTAGAGAGGAAAGATCATGTACACATATGTATCGTAAATCATTGAAACAAACGAAATTAAATAAATATGAAAACACATAATACATTGGGTGGAGTGATTAATATTAAGTGGCTTCGGTCATTTAAAATTTATTATTATGTGCAAGGAACGTGTGCCATAGAATTATGCAGTGGGAGAGTGAATGCATAGGTGTGTAACTTTACCACAGAAAGATTGTGTTTGTAATTGTGAATACATGTTCTCTAACACAAATCATAAATCAAAGTTTCTAAGCTTTATGAAGCTTTTGTGATATAATTTTAACAAGTAACGTGTCAGTACTTACATTAGACCAGTATTGATCATACATTCATTTTCGACATGCATATTTCCAATGCATATTGGAATATTTCATAGTTCTCTCGGGGTTTGTTATGAATTGTTTTTCTCATGGTTGTCGAACTCAATAATCTATATTTAGAACTGTGCATTTTACTCGTTAGCATAATAATCATAAATCAAAAGGTCTAAGCTTTATGAATCCTTTGTGGTGTGATTGTAACAAGTAATGTGTCGTTAGTTCCATTGGGCAGGTGTTGATCATGCATTATATATTTCCAATGCACATTCAGATAGTTCATATTTCTAGGGGTATTCATTGTGAATGGTTTTCTCATAGTTGCCGGAGCCGATAGTTTTTTCGGAGAACGGTGTGTTTTGTTAATAAGCGAAAGAATTATGCACATTATCCATTTTCAAAAAAAGGTATATATTTTATGATATCTGTATCAAGTACATTGTATTTCATTTGATTTTTGGTTCTATATCTTGTTCATAGATAAGAATTTTATGTGAATTAATTGTAGCTATATCGTTTTGTTCAGTTTTCTATGCATTGTTTATGTTGTGCTTATCATCGAGCAATAAATCAGAGTGAATTTAAAACTTCTTTGAAGTGTGATTTCTAAAGCATAAATGAACAAGCATGTTTAAATCATGATTACTAAAGCGTCAATAGAGAATCATTTTTTTTACTATAGAAATAAATGGTGTAGATGTAAAACTAAGGAAGCATAATCTATTTTGTTTAAATAATTTTTCATATGCAGTGGGATATTTTATATTCGATACTATGCAAACTATAATGCATTTCAAATACACATCAACATGGTTGCGTGAAGGACTGATAGAATATTTCAGGAATTGTTTACGTGAAGTTCACGTCAAAACCATATTAGCTTATGAACATGAATTGTTGTAGATCTAACCCAAAAGATATATGATAACAGAAATAAACCCAAGAAAGAACAAGATCAAAATAGATAGAAATGATTATCTTTATTATCAAAACCCTTATGGTAGGGCAACACCATACATTCACTCCTTAAGGAAGGAGAACACTCCACAAGCCATATGCCTGTTCATACAAGAATACTTCTCTTCATCTTCATATGTCTCCATGTGGAGTCTCTAGCCTCTATATAGGCCTCATACATACAATACCATGCATCATTACCATGGTTTCCTCATACCATCCACTAATACCATGGGCCCATTACATTATTATTAACTACTTGTGGTCCCTTACATGACATGGGTTAACCACCTTATTTATTACTATGGCCCATCCCATTATTACATTATTACCTTGGGTACCTCCCTTGGTACCCCATATTACCCCCCTAGGTATATAGCAGTCTTGCATTGCACAATCTGAGGGACAATGACTGTTGGCCCAGAAAATTGCGCAATGTAGTCACTAAGCTTGCATCTATTGCGAGCTGAGATTGCGCATTGCGCAATTCCAGTAGTCAGAAACCAAACTGCACTGTGCATTGTGCAGTTCCAGCAGTCAGTCAGCCTCCTGACATCCCAGACTATGCCTTGCGTAGTTTTGGCAGTTAGTCTCCCGACCTCCCGACCGAAAATGCGCAATCTTCATGATCAGTCACACAGGTATGTTGCAAGTCAGTTCTCAAGTTTATTTTTGTTTTCGACTGATAGATTTCTTGCCATGTGTCCAGGTATAAAAAGTGTTCATCTGCCTCTTAGCAGCACAGGTACAATGGTTTCGAGGAGAGCAGAGTTAATGGCACCATTTAGAGCACACTTGGGGATGCCGTTGATCAAGTATCTATGAAATCTCCTACCCGCGAAGACATGAAGTTGTTCGTAGACAAAGACATCAAGATATGACAGCAGAATCATCACAGTGAGCGGCATCAAGAACAGCAGTTGAAGGCAGCATACCATATGCAACAAATGCAAGAGGAAGGTTGTTGACAACATAGAGGCGGAATAAATTTGAAAGCTCAAGCAGATCCAATGGTGATGAAAGCAACTTTGGAGACTCAAGCTATGAGGTGACAACCCGACATGAAGATCGCGCAAAGATAGAGAATGTAACAAAGAAGGAGTTGCATGTGCCGAAGCAGCAACTCAAGGAAGAACATTAGCTGCACAGACAAGTGGATGAGTTGCAGTAGGAACAGGAACAACACGGGGTGCAACATGCACTCACAGATCAAATTACGCACATACAAGTTAAAGATCCATCCCAGCAACTGGCACGGAGCAGACATGGTGACTAGTGTTGTTGATCTAATGCAAGGGAATTCAGCAGCATGCACGTCTTCGTGCGCATGCATGTGATCCCACCCATTCAGCACACTCACCGAGGAAAAGACAAGAAGCAAGTCCAACTGGAGCTGAGCATGTAGTTGACAGTTGATGTGCATGACCACCAACACATATTGGAAGATCAACACAGACACTATGCATTAATGTGTTGTTGGTTCGGCTGCACCCAAGAAGATCATGCGCATGTTAGCAGACGAGTTGGATGGAGGAGCCACACCAATGCACCCGGATGCAACGGAGGCAATAGTTCACTTCAGCAAGATGTCACCGTGGAGCTCATGCACACCATCGCGGACGACCAAGCTTGGCATCAACTCACCACCTTCACCATCACAAGCATGTTAAAGAGTTGGTCTCACCACAACAGACTGAGTTTCAGTGATGTCTTGCATGGCTTTCTCAAGCCGTTTTGTCTCACATGGGCACATGTGCATTGTAATGTAATGTCTTGTCAAGTGGAAGTTCAAGTGTCGATAGTTGGATGTAACAACCATAGAGTAGATGAAGAGTCATGAGGGTAGATAAACTGTCACAAAGGGGAATATCAAGGGTCATCCCACCCTTTGCTATAAATAGAACCTCATAACTCATTGTAAAGGTTGTTGGTCAGCCATGCTTCCGATTGGACTATCTTAGAGATATCTTGGACAATATTGTAACGAGCCTTGGCTTCCCCACTGCGTAGAGCTAGTACATCTCTTTGGAGGAGCAGGCGGTTGTGGCTGTAATGTTCTGCTATCAGAACTAGAGGTTGGACATGGATGTATTGTATGACTGGAACTTACACTTCTTAATATAACAAGAGCCATCAAGTTTCATGTATATGTTGTATTGTATTCTATGCTATCTGGTTTACTCTAAATGATATATGTATTGGTTTTCTTACACATGCATGTATAGCTATCTATTTATGTATGTACGAATCTTTCTGAAATGTGTTGTTTGTTTAACCATCACTTTAGGTTGCTTGCTAACTTTCCTTCCATGTTGTGATGCATCTTCGCTCGTGTGTTCCCTTCTTAACTGCGTGCTATCATAGGTTTCCAAGGGGTGCACTCATCTCAACCCCCATGTGTTAGAACCTCTCATGTACCTTCCTTGTCTCACTGCAGTTGTCACACCCTTGCTACCAACAGAGTTATCCTACTTGCCTCTGTGCGAAATCATGGTCAAGGGATTATTGTACGACCCACTGCTGGGACTCCTACACCAAACGGTCTGAGGTCTAATTGGGACTTCTTACTAGGGATATCCACTTACATGTTGGCGGGTCTAGAACCATCAACATTTTGGTGCTAGAAGGAGGGTCAGATGACAAGATGAGTCCTCACATCTATTTTGAATCTCTACATATCTATCATGACTAACTACCAAGTTGCTCTTCTGGAGTGCATGTCTTATGGAAACAATTTCATTATCTCAGAAAAGCTCTCGGATAACTTGTCTCATAAAACATATGATGGTGGAGGCCACGTAGCCTTGGTTAGGCACGTGGTCAGCGTTGTAGGCTCATGCGAAAGGCATGGAATCTTTGAAGAATACATGACCTGCGTGTTGTTCATCTATGCGCTTCTTGGGAACCCAATGCACTGGTGTGCCACGTTGCCTGAAAAATCTATTCATTCTCTTGCTCATCTGGTCGCAGAGATAGACCGTGCTTTCAATCACTTTGACTGTAAAGCACTCAACAAAGAAATTTTGAAATTACGAAAAGCAACCAGTGAATCCGTTGAAAAATTTTACACACGCTTTTGTAATCTTGCATACTGATTCCCCAAAGATGATATTGATTGGGAATTTATTGATGGAAGATTTGATTATCTTCTTCACATATTCGAACCCTGCTCAGGACACTTCAATGATGGAGTTGTGCAATCACAGGCAAGCACAGTGTCCCAAGCAACTATCTGCCTTCACCTCATAAAACATCTCCACCACCACAGAGAGGTGTGGGAGATGATGCACACACATCTGTTGAACTGTCACATCCTCCCACACCACTTTCTCTTGATATCTGCACAGATCTGGCTGGCAAGATTGTTGGTTTTCATGTGGATTCGTTCCCTCAACCTCCGTCTGTGCGTTCTGTTGATCCCTTGGATTGTACTGTCTTGTTCTCTTCCATTTCAGACTCCTCACCTGCTGTGAACGAGGATCAAGCTGTAGACGGAGTTGGTGTTGTGCAGCCAACCTACGCCATCATTCATGATGAGTGTGTGTAGGAATATAAAGAAGAACATGTGGTGAAGGATGACTCCCTTCCAGTCGCGCCTCATCCTCTTTATCTTGACATCCCTTGTGATTCTGTCACTGCTGATTTCCCCTGTGAAAACTCATTTCCGGATGTTTCTACTTCCGATCATTCACAGGACACGTTGTATGTCAGTTGGTCATTACAGTGCAGTGAGGACACATCTTTCTAGGAAAATTCATCCAATCTATCACCTATCTTTCTTGAAAACACAGAGGGTGGACATCGTTGCTTCCCATCTGCCCCTCTGCCTGATTCATCAAATCATGAGGATGCCGACAAACATCCTAAATTTTCTGATCTTGGTTGTCATGATCTCTCTACTTCCTCATCCGATCATGATGTTGATTCAACCATTGTTAATCTGTCCAAGACACTTGTCTACGATGATCTATCTGTAAATGAAATCGAAACCCCGTAGGCTGTTGAGGCACTTCAACCCGAGTTGATGGTTATGTCAGGCCCTCGCTGTCCTGAGGTTGGTTTCACTTCCAGTCAGGAAATTGTTGAAACACTCAAGGCTCCTCATCACTCTCTTCTTTTCATTGAAGATCAAACAAACACCCAGATTTCACTTCCTCCACTCGAACTACACGATCCCATCGCTCATGCATTGGAGGAATCTTACACAGCAAGCACACATGCACAACATAAGTGGTCTACCTCTCTCACGTTTGCTTGCATGTCACAGTCAAGAGAATGCATACACTCAACATCTGCACGTAGTGTAGCATAGCACCATGGCAGCTCCACAGAATGGATGTCATGAGCTTTCACTCATTTTCGTTTTGTGGATTCTTTTAAACTCGGAGTGTGTTTGTCTTCATTATTACATCTTTATTTTTTGCAAGTTTGCACAACTATCTTGTTCGCGAACCATGCCTTCACCAACATGGGTCAATTAATGCGTCGGTGGCTGCATTGGAAGTATCACTTCACGTGAGATGGCCCATGCACCATTGGCTTAGGAGTAGGAGTAGTGTTTGATTTCAGTCTATTTGCTTGCATGCTTATTTGCTTACTTTCTTTGTTGGTTTGTTTGTCTTCTTGGTTGTTTGCTTACTCGCTTTGTTTTCACTTTTGCTTCTGCTTCTGCTTTGCTTTGTTTTTTGTTTGCTTGTTTTGTTCGTAGGTTAGTTTCGCATGAAACCATGTATGACTCTTGAAACAAGCTGGGTAAAGTACAAGAGGACTTGTACAACTATCAACATTTGGTTATCTATTGTTCGCTCTCTTATGTAAGAACTTGTTGTATTCAGTCCATGATACATCAATGTAAAATACGTAATATTCAAAGTAAACCTTGGTGAAAACACAATGTTTGTGTGCTAACTAGTATCACCTACTCTAGTCGGTTGTTTTTGGGTTAACCCTTGTCAGCCCAGTCAAGTAGAGTAAGGTGAGGGGGGAAAACCTTAACAGGGACGTCAGAGGCATAATAAACTATTTCTCTACAGGAAGAACCTCTTCTGCTCTCAATCAGTAGGGATCCCTCTTCCGCCACTGAAATTAATAAGTGCTATGCACAGTTACGAAGATGAAAAAAAATGAAAAAGTTATAAAAAACAATGTAAACTTTGAAACGGGAACTATAAACTCAAAACGGGAACTTTGGCCCAAATCCCCAAAAAAACCACAAAAACAGTGCTCAAAACGAAAAGTGTGTATATTGGAACGATGTTTTTTTTTTAGGTGTCAATTTTGCGGTTGTTTTAAAAATGGCAGTGACTACGAAATTTTCTACGAAATTTTCCTGCAAAATATAGCTTCAGAACGAAAGTGTTGATACTGGAATAATGATTTTTTTTTTTAGGGTCAATTTTCATACTTTTTAAACAATGCTAATAAAACCAATTTTTTATGTCTCAAACAAAGTTAGCTTTTAAGGAAAAACACATTAATGTTTCTGGTAGAATATCATTTTTCTTTCCTAAGTATAAATTTAACATGTTTTCAACCACAAAACTAAAAAAACATGACATTATGAACAAATTATATCACTGAATGAATTCAAAAGTCTTTATTTGTACACTGAATAAAAGAGACATTTTATCTCTAATTTGATATTGCATTGTAGATATTTAAACAATAAAATTTATCATACTTAAGACATAATCCAACAACATAAAAATGCTTCATAACTTCTCATTTAACAAAATATGGAAAACATTAATTTTATTTGAAGATACGATGCATACATCAGTTATATAAACTGTCTTAAACAATTATTCAAAATCACTCATATTTTCTTGCACACCATCAGAATTCACATCTTCAGATGAGTGACTGGATGCTGACGAAGATGTTCCATATTCTTCTCTGTCATCAACTAGTGCCCCATCTGAGTCCACATGCATGCCCAAGATTCCAGGTTTCAAAAGTCTTCTAGATCTACGACTGGTTTCAGCAGAGTCCCATGTCAACACTGTTCCTTCTGGTAACAACCTTTTCAGAATCTCTGTCGTCTTGAAGCGAAGAGTTCCTCTCTTTGTTAAATTGAAGTCATAAACAAGTATGTCAACATCCTTCAATTGTAATATGTCTGTGCGGCGGCGATTTATATTTGTACCCTTTCTTTTTCTTTTTCCACCATTTTTTTTGTCAACTACCATCTCTGGCTTATACACACCATTGAATGGGTGTGTATTTGTGGCATACCAATGTACTTCAACACCTGTAACATCCTCATTTTATGTAAATACCTTTAAAACTTTAGCAACCCAAAATGGATAGCCATTGGGATCTCCATCTGCTAGCACTGCAATCATGCAACCCTCCTTAATATCCTGTACTGAACCCCTATAAAGGTCTTCCATGGCTTCACGTTGTGCACGAGATCTTCTGGAACCTATATACATCTCTCTTTCCTCTGCCTGTGAAGAATTAATAATACCTTGAGATTGTTGTTGTTCAACAATGTTTACTTCCTCATGTTCATTCGACACATTTTGTGGCCAAATAAATGGATTTTTCAAAGGTATATCTTCATTTATTGTTGTCGAAATGAGATCACTTTGATTATTGAAAAACGACTCCCACCAAACTGAATCAGCAATGTCAAAGTACTCATATGTATATCTAATACATTTTTTAATTTCTTCCAGGCAATCAGAATAATTTATAGCCCTGTTCTGTCTACGTGCATTCTGAACTTCACCAACTGATTGTAATGACAATATTTTTGATGCAAATATTGGATGATCTGGAATGAACTTCAAAAATTGCAATCCTGATGACGGTGCCCACTCTGTAGTAGTTGAATACTTCTTGCCCCATATTAGTGTTTTCCCATCAATTTTTTTGATACGAAATTGATGTTGGAAGCTAATGTCATTAAGTTGTTCAATGCATTTCCCCTCACCATATGATCCCAGAATAAACCTTCGCATGTCAACAGTTTCTTCCAACACTTCAAAAGCAGGCTCTGGCATGTATGATTTCTTAATACATTCAATTAGTGATGGCAAGCTCCCAACTTCCTTCCTCCTCAATGTGACTGAAAAACGACTGAACATCTGATCAATATGGTCATGAGTGTGCCCAACAAGAAGGAAACCAACCTTTACCTTTTGAAAAATTCTCAATTCAACAAGCATGTTCAGATACCCAAAAAAAATCTGATTTTTGTTTTCACGGCAAGTGTTGTCCAATTGTAGATACAAAACTTCAGGAAGATTACCAGACCAATGAGAAATCACATCATGAATTATGGTTATGGTCAGATTTGCATCATTATGAATATTTGGAGCTGTGAAGTACACCCTTGGCAACATTTTCCCATTGAAGACCATACAACCGACTAAGTGAAACTGAATAAAATTTTCCTCTTGTAGATTTTTGGGTGTGCGAACAAAATGTGGTAAAAGTGTTTTCTTCTGGTCCATACCATCAATTATCAAACCCAAATATTTATTTGGATTATCATAACACTTCTTTCGATGCTTGTACAACTTCTTCCTTTCATTTGTTTGTTGTTCGCGATGCTCCTGAAGTTCTTTGACAATTAAATCTACACAACATAAAAGAAATTCATTAAGAAATATGTTTTCATAGTTGATGACTATACAATTTTAAAAGTAAAAGTTATGAACACTTACCTCTTTCTGAGCCTTCACATTTGTCCCTTTTTGATTTAAGAGAAGCACATGTACTGCAAATCCCCATCCTTGTCTTCTTAGGAATACGAACATTATTGAATTCTTTCTTCCATATCTTCACAAAATATTGATATGTAATAAAGTGGCCCTGTCCCTTAGCACTTTCTGCATATTCTTTGTATAAGTTGTAGATTTCTCGTCTTGAAAAATTATCTGGAATATGTATTGTCTCTCTATTTGGCATACACTCTCCATGCTTTGAAAAGAAATCTTTCATCCATGACATTGCAGTATTTGATAATGGCCCAAACTGTCTTTTATAACGTACTTCTGAATAAAATGTGGGATCCTTTTCCAAATTTTCTTGAATTCTCGAGAGACGAAAATTCCCAATTGAATGAAACATTTTGAAAGCTTTTCTACACAATAAAAAATTCCTAATATGATAATCATAACCTGACAATGTAGATTGCATGCAGCCAACTAAATATGAGTTTTGCATGCTTTTATTCATTGACAAATATCTCTTCCTGCTTTCTAATGAAAATGTGAAATCCATACGTTTCAAGCAATTTTTTTGGCAACATTCACTTGAAATGAGAGCGCTGATAGAACTTCTTCTCGTCAGATATTCTGCTCTACCCCTTGTATAACTAGAATAGCTTGCATCGATACGAAAAGGTCTACTCCTACTCCTCGATACAATATTTCTTGGCAACATCTCCATCATTGGATCATCATTTTTATAAGGACTTTCATCATCATTAAGAGGAACGTTATCCACACTATGATCTGCTCTGATTTTCAAATTTTGACTGAGAGGATACCCTTCATCTTCCCCTTCTTCAGTGCTACTATCATAGTCCTTAGAATTCAGACTAAATGGAAAATCTGACTCGATGTTTAATGGATATTCTTCCTCATGTACATTGTCAGTGCTACTCTCATAGTCCATAGAATTAGGACTATGTTGAAAATGTGGCTGTTTACTTATTGAAGATGCTACATCCTGTCCTTTGTCACTGCTACCTTTATACTGATTAGAATTAGGACTAACTGCATCATCCTGTTCTTCATCACTGTTGCTCTCATAGTCCTTAGAATCAGGACTAAGAGGACATTGTGATACTCCAATGTTTTGAAAATCATCATCCCGTGCTTCATCACTGCTGCTCTCATAGTCCTTAGAATCAGGACTAAGAGGACATTGTGATACTCCAATCTTTTGAAAATCATCATCTCGTGCTTCATCACCGCTGCTCTCATAGTCCTTAGAATTAGGACTAAGCAGACATTGTGATACTCCAATCTTTTGAAAATCATCATCCCGCGCTTCATCACCGCTGCTCTCATAGTCCTTAGAATCAGGACTAAGAGGACATTGTGATACTCCAATCTTTTGAAAATCATCATCCCGCGCTTCATCACCACTGCTCTCATAGTCCTTAGAATTAGGACTAAGATGACATTGTGATACTCCAATCTTTTGAAAATCATCATCCCGCTCTTCATCACCGCTGCTCTCATAGTCCTTAGAATCAGGACTAACTGGACACTGTGACACTCCATACTTTTGAAATTCATCATCATGCTCTTCATCACTGCTGCTCTCATAGTCCTTAGAATTAGGACTAAGTGGACACTTTGACACTCCATTTTTTTGAAATTCATTATCACATTCATCATCACTGCTGCTCTCATAGTCCTTAGAATTAGGACTAAGTGGACACTTTGACACTCCATTATTTTGAAATTTTCCATCATGCACGTCAAAACTGCTGCTCTCATAGTCTTCGGAATTAGGACTAAGTGGACATCGTGACCCTCCATTCTTTTGAACTTCACCATCACATTCTTCAAAACTGCTACTCTCATAGTCCTCAGAATTAGGACTAAGTGGACATTGTGACACCCCATTCTTTTGAACTTCACCATCATGCTCTTCATCACCGCTGCTTTCATAGTCCTTAGAATTTGGACTAAGTGGAATCTGTGACTCTTTATTAATTTGAAATTCTCCATCCCCTCTTTCATCAGTGTTGCTCTCGTAGTCTTTAGAATCGGGACTAAGTGGAAGAATTGACTTTCTATTCATAGTGGAAGAATTCCCGCTATATTCATCAATATGAATAGAGTTGTTACGCGATGAAGATGTTGATGGTGTATAAACCGAAACTTCACCATCAGAGCAATCCATCACTTTCAAATAGAAAATGTTGAATGATACAAATGGAGTCTCCTAAGAATATTATATAGCTTAAAGAATGAAATATTCCCTCCAAAGTTATTCCCTCCAAAAATTTTCGCGAAAATATTTCCCTCCAAAAGTTTGTTAGATTTATTTACCTTTATTATTTTATTCTACAATTGATTGAAAAACGTAAACTAATTTATTTTTATGAAATAAATCACTAAAATTCAAATTGTAAATCACAACTTGTACATTAATTATTCTAATAGTTAAAGTATATAATATTTACTTTAACAATTATTTTTTTCTAATTTTTATAATATATTCTCAAACAAATTAATCCCACATTCAATCCGTTGTAAAACAACTCTACAATATTCTCTCTATAATAATGTAAAACAAACTATCCCACATTAATCGTATGGAAAAACATCTTCGTAATTTCACTTATATAATAAATTTCGCTATCACTATTACTCTCCTCACATCTAGGTTTTCTGAAGTCCCTTGAAAGACTCGTGAATTTGTGGAGCAGCGATATTGCTATCAACAATATATACAACGAAGAATTGTCGCAATTGAAAGGTAAGTACAATTATTTTTTCGAAATTTTCATATTAAATTACTTTAATGAAAAATATTTTTTTTTTTAAATTAAAAAATTTTCCAAGCCAATTTTTTTTTTTTTTTTTTTTTATACCACATGGTGAATCGGTAACTGTCTAGCCTAATCTTGCTATTTACCCCACCCCGCCCGCCACACCTCCCCCCTTCTCCAACCCCTGCCCCCCTAACTCCCTCCCCCCCCCCCATATTTTTTTTCAAATTAAAAAATTTTCCAACCCCACCCCACCCCGGGCCCACCCGGCACCCGCCCCCACCCCGGCCCCCCTGCCCATCCCACACCCCACCCCGGGCCCACCCGGCACCCGGCCCCCCTGCCCATCCCACCCGCCCCTCCTCCCTCCCCAGCACCCCCGCCTACCCCACCCCCACCCGGCGCACGGCCTAACCCCGCCCGCCCCTCCCCCTCCCCAGCACCCCCGCCCCCACCCGGCGCACGGCCCAACCCCGCCCGCCCTCGCCCCCTCCCCGGCACCCCTGCCCGCCCATCCTCCACCTGACGCACGGCCCACCCGGCGCCCACCCCCGCCCCGGCCCACCGGGCCGCCCCAGCCCCCACCCCCAGCCGGGCCGCCCACCCCCGCCCGGGCGGCCCCACCCCCCTCCCCCTCCCCCTCCATCCCCCCCCAACCCTCCCCCGCCCGTGCCGCCCCACCCCCCTCCCCCTCCCTCCCCCGCCCGGACACCCCCGCACGGGCCGCCCCACCCGCCTCCCCCTCCCCCTCCCTCCCCCGCCCGGGCCGCCCCCTCCCCCCTCCGGCCCCCCCCCGCCCGGGCCACCCCACCCCTCCCCCTCCCTCCCCTGCCCGGCCACCCCCGCCCGGGCCGCCCCCCCCCCGGCCCGGCCGCCCCACCCGCCTCCCCCTCCCCCTCCCTCCCCCGCCCGGCCACCCCCGCCCGGGCCGCCCCCTCCTCCCCCCCCGGCCCCCCCCCCCCCGCCGGGCCGCCCCACCCCTCCCGCCCCCTCCCCCTCCCGCGCCCCCTCCCCGGCCCGGCCCGCCCTTCCCCCTCCCGCGCCCCTCCCCGGCCCCGCCCACCCCTCCCCCTCCCCCGCCCCCTCCCCGGCCCCGCCGCCCACCCGCCCGCCCCTCCGCCCGCACAGGGCCACCCCCGGGCCGCCTCGCCTCGCCCGAGGGCGGAGCGGGGCAGCCCGGGAGTGGCGCTGCGCGGGCGCGTCGCCGGCGCAGCGCCACCCCCGGGCCGCCCCGCCCCGCTCGAGGGCGGAGCGTCGATTCCGGGAATCGACGCTCCGCCCGAGGGCAAGGCGAGGCGGCCCGGGGGTGGCCCTGTGCGGGCGGAGGGGGCGGGCGGGGTGGGCGGCGGGGCCGGGGAGGGGGCGTGGGAGGGGGAGGGGCGGGCGGGGCCGGGGAGGGGGCGCGGGAGGGGGAAGGGCGGGCGGGGCCTCCGCGCAGCGCCACCCCCGGCCACCCCGCCCCGCCCGAGGGCGGAGCGTCGATTCTCGGAATCGACGCTCCGCCCTCGGGCGGGGCGGGGCGGCTCGGAGGTGGCGCTGCGCGGGAGCGCCGCCTGCGCAGCGCCACCCCCGGGCCGCCCCGCCCCGCCCTCGAGCGAGGTGGGGCGGCCCGGGGGTGGCCCTGCGGGGGAGGGGAAGGGGGGTGGGGCGGCCCGGGTGGGGGGGGGGGGCGGGGGGGGGGGGGGAGGGGGCGGCCCGGGCGGGGGTGGCCGGGCGGGGGAGGAGGGGGAGGGGGAGGCGGGTGGGAAGGCCCAGGCCGGGGGGGGGGGGGGGCGGGGGGGCCGGGCGGGGGGGAGGGAGGGGGCGGGGGGTGGGGCAGCCCGGGCGGGGGGCGGCCCGGGCGGGGGAGGGAGGGGGCGGGGGGTGGGGCAGCCCGGGCGGGGGGGGGGGCCGGGGAGGGGGGGCCCGGGCTGTGGGGGTGGCGGGGGGCGGCCCGGGCGGGGGTGATCGGGTGGGGGAGGGAAGGGGAGGGGGAGGGGGAGGGGAGGCGGGGGGGCGGCCCGGGCGGGGGTGGTTGGGGGGGGAGGGAGGGGGAGGGGGGTGGGGCGGCCCGGGCGGGGGGGCGCCGGAGGGGGGAGGGGGCGGCCCGGGCGGGGGTGGCCGGGTGGGGAAGGGACGGGGAGGGGGAGGGCGGTGGGGCGGCCCGGGCGGGGGTGGCCGGGCAGGGGAGGGAGGGGGAGGGGGAGGGGGGAGGAGCGGCCCGGGCGGGGGAGGGAGGGGGAGGGGGGGGCGTGGCGGCCCGGGCGGGGGTGGCCAAGGGGAGGTGGGCGGGGGCGGCCCGGGCGGGGGGCGGGGCCGGCCCGGTCGGGGAAGGGAGGGGGAGGGGGAGGGGGGGGCGGGCGGCCGGGCGGGGGGCCTGGGGGTGTTGGGGCTGGCCCGGCCGGGGGAGGGAGGGGGAGGGGGGTGGGGCGGCCCGGCTGGGGGAGGGAGGGGAAGGGGGTGGAGGTGGGGGGTGGGAGGGGGCGGCCCGGGGGGGGAGGGGGGTGGGGCGGCCGGGGTCCGGAGGGGCAGGGGGGGGCCGGCCCGGGCGGGGGGAGGGGGCGGCCCGGGGGGGGGAGGGAGGGGAGGAGGTGGGGCAGCCCGGGGAGCCGGAGGGGCAGGGGGGGGGGGCCGGCCCGGGCGGGGGGGGAGGGGGGCGGGGCGGCCCGGGCGGGGGGCCTAGGGGTGGGCTGGCGGGCGGGTCGGGGGAGGGGGAGGGCAATTTTGATTATACAAATAAAAAATTTATGGTATATTTTTGTTGTTAATTTAAGTTAATATGTTTTTTTATTTACTAATTTATGTGTTTTTTTTTTAGGAAAATGGCATCAAGGAAAATTTCTGTGAATCTTTCTGGAGCAAGGAGTCTTAAAGGTGTATCTTCAAAAAACGTTGGTGAACGAACTCCACCTGAGCTCATACCTACAAGTATGTCAACTGCTTTAAGTGATAAGAAGCTAATCTCAGATTGGAAAAGTTCAAAAGAGGTGAAATTTCCATCAAGAGCCTGGTATGTGAAAGAAAGAGAGAGCACAACTGTGAATATATATCTATACATTGATACACGCAATAATAATGAAAATTTGGAGGTGATGGGAAAAGTCATAGATATGTGTTCGGTACCAAACACTAAAGTTGTTTACGTACTTACAAAAGCTGCCAAGTCACATGAAAGGATTAAATACTGACTATCATATTCATTATATGACAGGAGAGAGGTATCTACAAAGTTGTGTAAACAAATCGTAAATGATATGACACAAAACACGGTAAGTATTGTTATTTGTATTTTTATTTTGCGTTTTGAAAATGTCTCGCTATATTTTTAACTTTGATTATATTAACATATGATATTTTGTTTGGCAGAATTTTGTTGAAAGCTGTTCAATTATGTTGGGAGGCATTCATTACATAGAGCATGATATCATGAAAGTTGTCAGCCATTTTTACTCAGTGTCAGAAGAAGATATGCAAAACATGGAAAATGTAGTAATTGATGATGCTACAAAACTACATCCAAAGAATCAGAAAAAAAGGCCTCTGGTGGATAAATCTAGCAAGGGTAAACAAGTTACTTTTGAGGACGATGAAGTTGAAATTGACAATGAAGCATATGTTGCCATTACTGAAGATGACATTGAAATTGTGGAAGGTCGTAAAAGACCAAAAGTAACAATGCCCAAGAATAGATCTCTTGAGAATGTTAAGACGAAAAAAAGTAGAGTTGAAGATCTTGAAGTAGTCATTACCAGCAGTCAAGAACCTAGTGAAACTTCAAAAGAAAGCAGAGAAATCATTACACCATGAGCTGATTTAGGTGATGGCATTATCAAAACAAAACAAAATGCCATTCGACAGAATTTGACAAAGAGAAACTTAGTTGATGGTGGTTGTACATTTCAGTTAAATGTCACACAAACCTATAAGGCAAGTGAAGGACAATGCCAATATCAAGTCAGAAAGCCACATCATCTGCATGTTCACAACTTGAAGACATTGATGAGGTACAATCCATATGCTCATGTGGTTAGTTATGTGCTTCTTGTTGATCCACTTCAAGTTCCCAACAAAGAAGCATTTGATAAGTCAAAATGTTTTGAATACAATTATTATGTGCTTGGGGGGAACCATTCTGTTGAAGCTCAAAGACAATTGATGGAGGAATATCCTAATAACCCACGTTTTGAAACGATGAAATGTATCATTTATGCTGGTTTAAATGAAACAGAAGCAAAGTTAGTGGCATGGGATCATAATTCAGATAATGAATATAGGATGTCTATGACTTTGATCCAAAAGGTTAGATTTATTCATAGTGAATTCCTAGACAAATGTGGTGGGGATAAGATCAATATTACTACAGATTTCCGAAAGGAATGTTGTATGGAAATAGGCTATCAAATTGAAGATAAAGGCAATTCAAAAAATGGAAAAGACAACAGATCTAGCGATTTATTCAGAGGTGTTGATAACATTTTCCAATTGGCATTTAGAACTGGAGATATTTGGAATTTGATTGATGACATTTTTAGCATGTGGGAAGACATTCGCACTAAAAACCAGAGGGTCAGAAAGTCTAAGCCATTGATATGTAGCAACAATAAATCAACGCCTGAACTGAAGCAACTTCCAGACGATATGACCATCACGCCTTGGAGGGCGATGCATGGAGTGAAAGATGAAAAATTTGTCAAAACAATATTATCTCGTGTGAAGTCGGGGGAATTATCATTGGAAGAAATGTCTGAAGAATTTCAAAAGTAAGTTTGCTGAATTATTTTTACTTATTTCCAGGATTATAGTTATCTTTTAACTAAAACATGTTGTTATTGGTAGTATTTGTTATACATATCAGTATATTAACTTTTTCTTACTTTATCTATGCAGTCACAAAGTTTACATGAAAATTCAGGAACAAATGGTTAAATTGTTGAATGAAGATAGTTGGGATGATGTTGTACGCAACTATCCAGATTCAAGTTCTACATCAACATTGAAAGCTTTTTATCTTGCATTTAAAAAGGTAACTTGATTTATACATTCAGTTTTAATCATCTGTGTACTATTTTTAATTTAAAACTTACACATACATTTGTTTGTTTGGTAAAAGATGAAGAAAGAAGATAATGGAGCACCAGACAGTTTCAAGACTTTTATTGAAAAAATAAAGATTGAAAGACTGAGAAAGCAACGTATTAAGAATGTTGAACTTGATCCAACTCTTAATCATTTCATTTGGAATGGGCTAGACACTATTCAATATCAAGTAATACAAGGCGACTGTGAAGACATTGCGAAACTCATACCAAAAAGGGATTATGCCTTGGTTATTGCAGATATTCCCCATGGTTTCAATATTCCAAACATTTGCTATGATATTGACCCTTATACTTATCAAGCTTTTAATAAAGTGGTGGCGGGATTTAAGGAAGTGACGTCATCACCATTATGGAGATTTGTGACATTTCATTCAGATACACAATTGGCAATGTTATTGTCAAGCTTCAAGGGGAAAACAAATTCAAGGATGCAGCTTACATGGTAAGATGTTTAAAGGTATATTTGATTAATGTTGAAAAATTAATTTATGTACAAGTTAATTGAACTTTTACTATTTTATGTTACAGGCAAAAGTCAAATCTTCTTGACAATGAAGATCAACAATTTATAAATGACTGTGAGTTCATTCATATTGATAGTTGGGCAAAAGATGATAGCCATATGTCTATGATTTTTAATCGGGTGGACAAAAAGAGTCATAGCCAAATACTGACTTATGATGCTGTTGTGAGAAAACTAACATATGAAGACAAAGAAATGAAAGGAGAGATAGTTAACATTTATCATAAACCACAATTATTGATTAACTATCTTATAGACATATGTTCAAATGAAGGAGATTGGGTTCTGGATTTATTTTCTGGCTCAGGTACGTTTTGCCACATGGAATTGAATTTCAATATGTTCTTTTTTTTAATTAATATGTCATTGTACTAATTTACTTCATTATTTTTTTGTGCTTGATAATTAGGTACAACACTAGCATGCTGCCTTCAAAAAGGAAGAAATTGCATTGCAATTGAGAAAGATCCATTACAATGCAATTTCATTCAGCAAAGAATTAATGCTCTTCAATTTCTTCCAGATGCAATGCAAGAAATTGGGTTGAAGAAAGGGGACTTTAGTGAATCACGTGTGGCAAAAAAGGCAAAGGAACCCCAACCACCATTACATGGAATGTATGGAAAGACACATATTGGGAGATTTGCAGACATGAAAGACCCATTAGAAGAGGAAAATGAGCAAAATGAAACAGAAAATATTGTGGAAGAGGACAATGATGAAACTCTAGAGGACGAAGAGTTTGGATTACGTGACATTCTTGATTAAATTTAAGTTATGCTTGTAACTCAAGCTTTGCAATGTTTTGACTTTGACATTTTATGAGAAGAATAAACACTCAATTAGGGTTGTTATACGTTCAATATTGGTAATATGTGATTTTTGCATTGATTTTTAAGTTAATCATTTTTTTTTGAAAAAAAAAGTAGTTATTATTATCTTTTTGACATGAAATTCATAAAAAAAACTATTATTTGACCATTTTTAGTTAATATTTTTGTATAAAAATTGTGATTTTGACATGTTAATTCTAGCAAAAAATTATCAAAACGTTTAGTTTTTTTGTTATATTTATGTTAAAAATGGTTATTTTTTATGTCCATTGTTAAAAAATGTTGTTTTTTAGAAACAATTATTTCATGTGGATTGAAAAATTAATTAAGGATGTCTAAATATGTAGATTATCTAAAATTCAAACTATCGACTTTCTAATTTAAAAACGCAAAACAATAAAAACCCCACTAAAAAAAAAAAAATTAAGATAGAGAACAAGAAAATATGAATACAATGACGACTTCAAAAACTATCAAATTTAGAAAATAATTTTTTACATTTCACACACTAGAAAATTTAAAGTCAAAAAATAAGTCTTTTAAAAAAAGGGTGTGATGCAGAATACTCACTTTTTAAATTCAGGATGAAAATCACTACCATTCACTACCATTCTAAAACTTAATGCACATGAAAAAAATTAAAGTTCCAAAAACCATGTTCTTAAAAAAACATGTGTATTCTGCATCAACACTTTTGAAAATCGGGTCATTTTTTTGCCACCTCTACAAAACGGGTAACAGTATCAGTTCACGTTTCAAAGTTTACATTGTTAAAAGATGTTAAAATCTGCCTGCACTATACAATATTGATGTAGACTATTAACAGAAAGTCAAAGCATACTTGTAATAAGAGCGAAGTCGTGAATTTCAGTTGGGCCCCAAGTGTGAGCGTTAAGTAAGATATATGGGATAACATAGTGCCGACATCATATCCTCTCAACAATACAGTTTAAATGGAAAAAAAAAATGGAAAGATATAAAGACAAAGAAACGTTGTAGCATATCCTTTTTCATTTTCAGTAGTGATTGCTCCATATCAGGCGTTAGAAGGTTTAGCCACCTGTGCATGCCACGAACACATCTTATCCCACGCTCCCTACGGAAGTAACGTGCACCGAGGTTTGACTTGGTTGAAGATAGCCGTGGCAACAGATAGAGGGACGACGGTTTGTGGTTTTGACAAAAGAATCACAAACTCCATCTAGATATTCATGGCTTATTTACACGCCTAGCAACGGGAATGCTCTAGTGGGCGGGCATGCTCTCCTTGTACATATTCATTCTTGCTCAAGGGTTGGGAGGCTATTTTAAAGATTGAATTCATGCTAGCTCTCTCAAATGTTTTAAACTTCACCCAACTCTATATCCCCTTTCTCACCTTTTACTTGTATATTATTTTATGCTTTTTGGTTGTCCCATAGTTAAATAAATCTTATTCTCTAAAAAATTCTTGGACTTTTTATATTGGCTTCAACTACACTTATTAAGAAAAGAGAATCTCTCATTTTTTCTTCAACACGCTCCTAATTATTCAAAATCATATTTCCATATTCCTTAGCTCCCAAAGAGTCTCCTTTCCATCAAAATACCCATGCACCACTCTATTGGACAATACTCTTCAAACTTCTCCAAAGATGAATTTCTTTCCAAACTGACAAAAAAAAACAAAAACAAAAACTAGATCTTTCACTCACTCACTCTCCTTGATAAAATCACTCTTACCAAATCTATCTTTGAATTCATACCCCTATATCTCTTATTTGATCTAGAATTAATTTTCAAAACATTTAAAACTATTTGGTCCCTTTAGCATGCTTTCCTAGGGAGAGTTTTAAGTAAAGTGTGAGAATGGGCAATATGTACTTAGACTCTCATTGTCTATGTAAGTTGGTAGGATGATTTAGCATTAACACTTCATTGACCATGAGAAAATCTCTAGCTATGAATACATGGTGGAATTTGGACAAAATTTCTATTGGCATATGGAGTAAAATTTGTAAATGTAAAGATTCCCACCATATTGCAAAGAAAGAAATCATCATACCAGGTGAATCTCAAACTAGCTCACTTAAATGGAACAATTCTTGAGCGTCTAGGACAATGGTTCAATATAATTCCTTTTTGGGAAATTAGATTAAGTGAAAAATCATCATTCTAGCAATATGCTTAGCAACAAGTACCTAAACTAGAGATTGTGCTACAATTTTCACAAGAAAGACTAAGACTGCATGAATTGGGATGTAATAAAGTCAATAAATATTAAAAAATATTTAATATTCAAGATCATACATGGGTCTATAAATCAACCTATCCCACATAGCTCCCCCAAGAAGAAATGGATATGATGTACTTATATCTCATCAAGGTCTTGGATGGTAAGTATATTTTTTAATGGGGATCCCAAGGTTGTGGAATTACTATTGTGGAATAATTCTACAATATATAACCCAAACATACCAATATATCATTAGCTCTAACATGCGAAAGAAATCCCCCTCAATTTGTTATATATGTGGAAATTGAGAGGAGACAAATAAGAAAAATTCCATGGAGGATAATAAACTATGGGACAAAGGACTCATGGTATGTAAACATTCGGATGAGAATAAAGGTAAATATTAAGCCCCCCTCAATTTTTTATATATGTGGAAATTGAGAGGAGATAGATAACAATAATTCCGTGGAGGATAATAAACTATGGGACAAAGGAGTGATGGTATGTAAACATTCAGATAAGAATAGGGGTAAATATTAAGCATCGGGTAGTAAGCCAATCATTAGCATATTTCCTTTTCATATATCTATGATGAAATCCTTAGTATTCTTGAACTTGGAGAGGTAATATTTGGTTATTAGAGGAATTCTTAAAAAATTAATTGTGAGGGTTTTCGAAGGTTGAGAGACTCGGGAATAGAGACATTAAGTAGGATGGGAAATAGTAGGTAGGATATGACACCTCACCTTATGAGATAGATATTAGATACAAGGATATGAAGAAGTAGTGAAACAAAACTATAACAAAGCTATATTACAAAATGAACATAAATTTTAGTGTTTATATTTTGGAAGAAAAAATATTACAGAAAATATTAATAAATTAAATAAATAAAATGGATGGAATGTATAAAATACTAAATAACATAATATATGTTGGGAGCAATTAATTAAAAAATGAAAATAAAGAAAAAGAAAAATATACAAAATCTATACAAAATGACCTGATATCTATATCTATATATATATATATATATATATATATATATATATATATATATATATATATATATATATATATAAGGTTATACGAAAATGTAATTGCCAAGCTAAAGAGCAATGAAGGGTGGTCGAAAGATATTAAGTGTAACATCGGAGTTAAACAAGGTTTCCCCCTCTCCCCTACCCTATTTGGCATTTACATCGATAAGCTCGAAGGCTATTTAGAGGAAGCAGGATGTGATGGCACGATCTTAGCTGGGATAGTCGTCATCCTTCTTCTTTATGCTGACGATATTGTTCTTTTGGCAAGGTGCCCATTTGATCTTAATAAGCAACTCAAGCTTCTTAAGAATTTCTGCTCTACCATGGGTATGACTGTTAACACTGACAAAACAAAAATTATGATTATCAAATCCAAGAAGGACACTTACGCTAATTTTATGTATGACAATAATAACTTGGAGGAAGTGTATTCTTACAAGTACCTAGGAATTGATATTCATCACAAGCTCAACTGGAACCATAGCATTGAGAAAAGGATTAATGGGGGGTGGAAAGCTTACTATGGTCTTGAAAATAATTGTAAAATTGCAAACCTTGTAATGTGGGATAAAAAGAAGTTCCTCTTTGAAACTTTAGTCACTCCTGTTATCTTATATGGCTGTGAGGTTTGGGGTTGCAGCATCTCCAGAGAATCATGGAGAAATATTGAGCAAATCCAGAAGCGTTTTATAACTTATAACCTGAAAATTAAAAGTAATACACCCTATCCTATTCTCCTTATAGAAGCAGGTCTTTCCCCTATTGAGAACCTAGCTATGCTTAGGTTTCTGTTGTACAAGCACAAAATCAGTAACATAAACGATCATAGACTTCCTAAGCTAGCTTTAAATTCTAGCCAAAACCACCTAAGGCTCAATCGAGGGTGGCATAAAGACACAAGGGCCTGGTTAAACTATTGGGAGATCAACGAAAATGATGCATTGCAAAACATAAATAACATTAAAGATATTGTTACTTCTAAGTTCAAAGAAAAAATGTGGTGTGAGAAAGACTTAGCGGCTAAAAGAAAATTAAGTTATTATAAGAAGATCATCAACCCCACCCTAGAAGATCAAAAGTATCTCTCTATTTTAACTAGCTCAAAGAAGAAAATTAATATAGTAAAGATTAGAACGAATTCTCATGAGCTCCATAGTGAAACAGGTCGTTGGGTAGCTCCTAAAACGCCATGGACGGAAAGGATCTGCCATATATGTAAGAATAGGAACATCGATGATGAAAACCACTTCCTCCTAGAGTGCCCCGCGTATAACCACATTAGATCTCAGTTTCACAATCTTTGTTACAATACTGACCTTCCTAGCCTTTTACAATGTCAAAATTATAGTGAGCTCGGGAGGCTTCTCTCCAAGCTTTTTGAGCATAGGAATAAAATCTTAAATCAAAATAGATAATTTGTTTCTTTAGGTCCTATAGACCATTATTTGGTCTCAGCGGACGTTAACCATCATCTTCATCATCATCATATATATATAAATTTAATATATGATTGGAAATAAATCAATAAAAATAAATGGAGAAAAATAGCTTTACCAATTAAAGTGAATGTGACATACAAAACATAGTTATTAAGTAAATTGATAATATTAATCAAGAAAAATATATGCCACATGTGTACATCATTATTACTGCATACATTAATTTCATAATGAGCAAACTATATTTCAAATAAAATTATTAAATAAGATTATTTATTTTTTATTATAAGAGTAATATTGTTAAAATCTCAAATCATATTTGATGAGTATTATTCTCCTTCCTTTTAAAAATAATGCTCAATGATATATTGTTAAATTTTATCATATTTATTATATTCTTAATTTTAGTTATAAATTTTATACATTTATATTTTATATTATATTTTTATTATGATATTTATAAAATTTAAATTGTATTTATTTATTAATATATTTTTAAAATAATTATTTAAATTGATTTTTTTTAAATGTATTTTATGTATAAATTAAAATAATAATAATAAATTTTTTTAAGAGAAAAGATTATCAATTTTCACAAAAAAATAAATTATTTTATTTTTATTTCAATAATAATATTTTATTTTGATTAGCCTAACTATATAAATTAAATGATAGATGAACTCCAATCCGCTTAAGATACTAATGCAATCAAAAAAAGAATTGTGGAGATAAAATTGGCAAAAATCAAAATCTTAGGACTGGAAGTTAATTAACTACTTGGAAAAACAAAACTAGCCTTTTAATAAAGTAAATCATTAGGGATCCTCATTTATAAAACACAAGTAATTTAGTAAAATTAATCAAAAACTTTCATTACAATTGTAATGATGAAGATAATTCTTTTTAATTGAATCTTAAACATACACTTAATATTTATTAAAAAAAATGTCTAAAATTTAACATCCTTATTTCAATATAAATATACTTATATCTCACACCTTTTTTTTAATATTAATATACTTATGGACATAAATAAAATTATAAAAAATTAGCTTATAACATTAAATCTAATGTAAAAATAGAAAGAAAAGCTTGACAATATTACTAATTATAATATTTTATTCCTGCTGGCTTCGGCCATATGTAAATTGTAAATATCTGCGGGCTTAGGCCATATGTTGATTTTCCTTCTGAAAAAAATAATCACAAGTCTTTTCTTTTTAATACTTTACTTAATATTTTACAAAACTAGCTAATTTTAAATTTTAACTATTTTATGCCAATTACAATATTACCATAAACTTAAAATTTCATGTTTATATCAACATTTTAATCCATTTTATAATATTCATTGATATTATTTATATGTCAATCAAAATACTATACAATATCGTTATTGAGTTTCTATTTCGTAAATATAAATATATTCATTGATATTATTTATATGTCAATCAAAATGCTATACAATATCGTTATTGGGTTTCTATTTCATAAATATAAATATAAATATAAATACATGTGGTTTATTTAACCTTCAAGGAATATTTAAATAACTTTAATTAAATAATTTTTTAATATTTTTAATAATTATATAATCAAATTATTATCAATATTGTATTATTGAATATTAAGTTTTTTTTTTTAATTTTTATAAAGTTTAAATTTTATAAATAAAAAGTTTTAGGAAAATTTTTTTTAGTAAACTGGTGAAAATGTAAAATAAATATAAATATATAATCAATTTTTAAATTCATGTTGAAAATAGTAAAGAACTTCCCTTATATTACATATTTATGAAACCAACCAAATTATCAACTCCTAATAAAAAAATAAAAAATCAATAGCTTCTTATTTCCACGTGCAAAGAATCATGCCAGACTTATATTTATATGATGTCTTTTAACTCATTTATACCATTCTTTTTAACATATTATTATTAATAAAAAAAATCAATATATTTTTTATTTAGTTTTGTTTTAGCCGGAATGTAATATTAAAAATAATAATAATGGATTAGAATGTAAACAAATTATTATTAACCAATTTTTTACAAGCGGAAAAGAAACTATATTGCTCACTCAGGAGTGTTTATATGAGAATATTTGATTACGGTCAAGTTTAGGTTGTCGTAATAAGATATTTCACTTAATTTTTATTACCTTTTAAAACCATAAAATAACTTACGTCTATTTACAAAACCTAGCGAAGCACCTTATCAATTCGAAAAGATTTATCTTCTACCCATGACAAAATATTTTAAAAAATGATCCAAAGAACATTCAAAAAGAAAATACATAACCAATCAATTATACCTCTCGGATTACTCTTCCTATCACTAACTTGGAGAGTGTTAGCCTTAGCTTCTTCATGGTATTCATCAACATTGTCTTCATCAGATAAATCTACATCTCCATCGCCTATGACACTTCCTTTAGGTTTTCCATCTGTTGAATCAAGTTCCTCTTGCTTTTCACAGTCTACATAACACAGGTTTGCTTGAGGTTCTGCTTCCTCCAAAATATCAAGCACTTGTTTAGTTCCAGGGTACTTTGTACCTTCAATTTAAAACTCACTTAAAAAATTAGACAAAAACACATTAATTTCTTCCTCCTCATATGATGTTGTTGGCATTCCTTCCTCATGCCAAGCGAAGCACATCCTAATTTCATCATTGATATCACCCACTCCTAAGATTTGTCTTTACTATGGTTCACATAAGGGAACTTCCACTCCTCCATAAGCATCAAACTTGAGTTCTTATTCCACTAATGAATCATTCATGGTGTGCTTCAACATAATTTTCAATAGAGGCCATTGCACCTTCCTCCTTTTCTGTATCCAGTCACTAATTTTCATGTTCTCCCCTTCCACAATATGTCCTCACCTTCTTTTCTTACAAAACCTACATCCAAACATAATTTGTTAATTTTACAAATACAAGTCTCTTTGGCCTCCTCTTCTCTCGACAACACCTCCTATAGTTTTGGACTCTTTTCATATCCCATTAGACTTTCCACTAGTCTCCTCTCTTTGTCTTCAAGAATTGGTTTGCAGAAATTAAATGCTCCTTCCACAGGCTCAACTTCTTTGAGCTCTTCCTCTTATATCTAGGTTTTATCAATGGCCTCATTCTTTGCTTCCATAGCTCTTTGGCTTTTGGGGATTTCTTCTTAAAACTCTTATGTCTAACACATAAGTTAAATCTCCTCATCAGTTTTTGTTTTTAATTTTCTTCCCTTGCTTATAGGCGTTGCATTAGCACATATTGTATCTTCAACTCAACCATCTCCTTTTCAAGCTCTTCCTAGCTATGTTTCCTCATGGTAATTTTCTTGGCATCTTTCTCACCTTTGTTGTGGATTTTACTTGACCCTTCTTCATGACCAACAATGGTTTCCTTCTTATTCTTATTTCTCTGCATATTCTCCTCCATATTAACCATGAGCTTCAACCTATCCCTGTAACAAGTCTCATCTCACGTTTTACAAACACCTCACCTCCTCTTGGCTATTGATGTTCTTCTTGGTTCCCTCCTTTTGGAACCTCATGAGCACTCCTTTCTCCTCTCTAGTTTTTGCACCTCTACTGACCTTTCGAGAACTTCTCGTGTTCTCTCCTCCTTGACAACTTCCTCGGTCCCGCTCTTCTTTCCAATATTATCTTAAATGTTTCTCTCCTTGTGCACCTTCTCTACTGCAAGGGTTTCTTCTACCACAATCTTTTGAGAACATGACTGGTTCTGTCCTCAGCCTATATCATCTCATTTTTGTGAGCAAAGCTTCTCATGCCCACAAAATATTTTCATGTATCTATTGCTACCTACATTCACAAATTTCTTAGAAATACATAAACATGAAACTGAATATACCTATCTAGTTCTCCTCTTTTGAGATCTCAATTCTCTCTGTTCTGAATTGTTGTTTCTATTTCCAACTCTTGCTGAAATTTATTTCTTTGCTTTACACAATTCTCTATAAGAATTTATCTTCCCTGTCATATCTCTTTTCCATCTAGAATATCTTCTGCTCTGGTATCCTCTGTCTCTAACTCGACACCTTGCTTTCTCAACCATGTCTTTACAAAATGATGAAATCGCTAGTCACCATTAAAATAAATAGAGAAATTATTACCTCTTTGGTCTAGTGTCTTCTTCCCTTCACTCGCTGCAAGATCCACCACTCGTTCTTTTGTCCACAAAACATGCACCTGGATAAATTTCCCTACACTCTTCCTGAATTTGAAACTCTTATTTGCATAGGTATAATACCACAATAATAGCAGGCCCCTTTTCAGTGGGCTACTTTATATGCCCAATATTTTTTCTCTTTTTTGGCGGAGGTCTTTCCTTCAATTATTATACTTGCTTATTTTCTATCCAAAAATGTGTTTGAATCAAACTCCACACACACACCTCAAAAGCTCTTAGCGAAAGATATTTTTAGGTTTTAAAATAAAATTAATTTTAACACATTATGTGGATAATTTCCCTTTAACATGGTTCCATAGAAAACACATTTAATCTCTTATGATTCTTTGCAATAGTTGTTATATAACACTTCTCCTTGTTATATATGTTATATTTACCTCACATGCATGAACACAATTTCAATTACCTCCACGCCTTACACGAGTGTCAAAGGGTCCACACCATTGTACTGAGAGTTCACGCTAAGGAGTCAGGTCTAAATCCCGACTGGAGTAGGTCGATAGTGAGGGTTATTTTCCCTCCACACACTACCAAATGATCCTAGGATCAACCCTCGACTAGTTAGGGTTGGGTTTCTATTTCATCTCGTAGCTCTCCTCCCAACATGACTTCGCTTTAAGCCTGAACAACCAACTGAATCCTTTGAAGGGTCAGGTCAACTTTGTCTAAATTCTTGGTGATGAACGCACATTGGTCCAACCTATTATAGTTGCCTAATGGCCCGACTATGGGTTTCGTCCAAGTCCAAAGGAAAACAAAAACACTAGTCTCATTTTCCTTCACATGGACATTTAAATTCACATTATTTTTATGAGGAGCCAATTACACATACAGACTTTTTGTGGAAAGAAATTATTGACAGGGTCATCCTCTTGGGTAGGATCTTTCTTAGTTTTATTTTAACACTACCACGATGGCTTTCATTACACAATAGCTTCAATACATGATCATATAGTGAGAAAATACACAATCTCACACCCATGAAAAATTGACAATATATTGCTAAGACTGTGACTCTACCATATAGAGTGGGAACACACTCCCTGAGCAATAGAATTGAAGCACATAAAATAAAAATTGACATGAGCTAAATAACTCTTCTTTCTTACCCTCAGAGGGTGTATTCCCACATGTGTTGGCATTGAATGTCAATCTAACTCTCATGCTTCTTGAGTGCTCACAAGAGTCTTCTCTCTTTAATTGAGGTTCTTTATGATGCACATAATTAATGCACAAATTCTAGAACTTACAAAACTTATAGATAAATATATTTAATTAATATTTTAAATTTATTTTTAAAATAAACTTTTTATTAATTTTTTGTTGCCAATATATTTTGCAAAATGCAATTATTTTATAATATATATTCTTACATTATTTATTGTTTAGTTAAATAATTGTAAAAAAAAAATAAAAAATTCATTTTTAGTTAAATAATTGTAAAAAAAAAATAAAAAATTCATTTTAAATAAAATAAACAGATAAATTACTAAAATTTTCCATTTAAAACTTGAATTTATATATATATATATATATATATATATATATATATATTTATATATTTATATTTTGAGTGTCTTTCACATTACATTATATTAAACAAAACCCAAACAAAAAAATAGAGCAGGTCGCTAATGGTCAGTTAAGGCTGATCCGCAGTCGATGATGAGTTTTATTGAGTACTAGAAAATTATGCGATTCATTTATGTGATGCTCAAATATCGGAACAACTTACATCCCATAATCATGAATCAATACGATCTCAACTACGCTATGTGCAATTACATTCGAAGATTGAAAATTGAATAATTATGAATATAGGTGGGACTTTGAAAGAATGAAATCAATGTTAGGGGAAACTGGCAATCAAAGACGGAGAATGAGTGCTAAATGATGGCTCAAGTTTCAGTATGGTCTGGCACCAACATAGTTGCCAGCAGGATAGTAATTGCATGTGATAAAGGTGTCACCGCTCTTACATTTGATGGCCGCACATCCAACTTTAGTGGTTGTTCTCCAAACAATCTGAGTGTAATGGGTGCAGTCTTGCCCCGAGCTGCAACTATTTTTCCCATAGTTATACCACTTTCTCTCATTTACCCATGCACCAACAGCATCTGTAGCATTCCAGCGCCCGCCGCTTCCCCAGAATATGTTCTCTCCGAAAGGTCCTTCGGAATGCTGGAGGAGGCAGTCGCCCCTTCTTTCCCTTGCATATGTACGCGCATACTTTGTAAGCGCGGCATCCCATTTTAGTGGAGGAACGCCCACTTCCCTCCTTGCCTTGTTTTGTGGAACTATAAATCCTTGAACCGTTTCACTAATGCCCGCACCTGCTGCAACCATTTCTAAGCTGCTCGTTACAGCGCTTAAGGCAGCGACTACGACCATTAGCCACAATCGCCTGCTCATTTTAGCAACAGCAATAAAAAATAAAACCCTGATTAGTAGCAAATTAACGGCTAGGTCTGGACGGATGCAGCGGCAATATCCTTGACTACAGCTGCAGAGCAAATTCTTCGCTGAAGAAAAGATGTTAGAATCTGCCTGCACTTAACATGTTTATATAACGTTGATGTAGACTATTAACAGAAAGTCAAGGCAGACTTGTGATAAGAGCGCAGAAGTCGTGAATTTCAGCTGGGGCCGCAAATGTAAGCGTTAAGTAATATATATGGGATAACATAGTGCCGACATCATATCCTCTCAACAATACAGTTTAAACTGAAAATAAAAAATAAAAAATATAAAGACAAAAAGAAATGTTGTAGCATATCCTTTTTCATTTTCAGTTGAGGTAGCTATATAAATCGGCGCTATTTTGCACATGAGGCGTTATAAGTTTAGCCACCTGTACATGCAACGAACACATGTTATCTCACGATTCCTATTCCTACGGAAGTTGGGTGCACCGAGGTTTGACTTGGTTGAAGGAGATTGCGGTGACAACAGATAGAGGAACGGCGGCTTGTGGTTTGACAAATAACACAAATTCCATCTAGATATCCATTGCTTATTTACACGTTTAGCAAGCGGAATGCTCGGGCGGGCGGGCGTCCGGCTGGCGGGCGGATCAAACCAATTTAGCGCGCTTGCGAAGGACGCGGAAAGCGTACTCGAATGTGTTTTGCGCTTTTTTTCCTGGTATTTCCGGCAACCGTAACATCATACAAATCACCAAAAGATTTCAGCATGGATAGGCATCGAACCGCAGCCCCATATCACCTTAACAATAGTAATGCAACCTTAAACCATTCAAACCATCTCGATCGGATTATGAGTAGATTGCAAGCATCCAACCGCAGCCCCATATCACTTTAACTATAGTAATGCAACCTTAAACCATTCAAACCCCTCGATCGGAATATGAGTAGATTGCAAATGCTTATAGACTCACGAACCCATTTTTAAGGTCCCCTTCCGAGATTCCTTTAAGGCTATTGAGTAACTTGCGCTTAAAACATATCTGGCTAATTGGACGTGATTTCAACATGTTCACATCCCTTCAACAAAAGAAAGGAGGGTTAAGAAGACTACACTCTCATAGTAGAGCATTCACGGATTTCCAAGTACAATTAGTTGGTATTCAAATGGTCCATGGATATTAGGCATGGATAAATAAGTAAGTTGGAATAACAAGTGAGGAGGTTCCAATCAAATTGTTATTAAACTTAATTATTTCTTATTAAGATAAAAACAATTTAAGAGATGATTCTCTTAAAGATTTTATTTTATATAGGCTGAAATAATAGTTTAATAAATTGGGTTTTTTAACTAAATCAGGGTCTTTCAAATTTGAGAGATTTTCTTTAGATCAAATGAATTTCCTATCAAATATGTAGATCTATTGGACGTCTATGGGTTTTAATTAAGGTCTTATCACATATAAACTTCAATAGAAACTAAAAGAATTCTAACAAAAAATTAAGAAGACTTCAATAGAAATTAAAAGAATTCTAACAAAAATTTAAGAAAATGGAATACAAAAGTCTTAGGTAATATTTATTTTGAATATGAAAGATATGGAGGCTCTTCAATCTAGTATCATTCAAAATTAATATAGAATAGAATTGGAAGCTCAAGAGGAACACCTATGATATGAAGTCATGTGTATGGAGCAATGAGAAGAAATATTGTGAAAATACAAATCTAGAATATGATGGCTAAAATAATGGTTTAGGAATTCAAATTTCTTTCACAAATCCATTTTTAATACAAGAAACCTCAAAACAAATCAACATGGTGAAAACAAAAAAAGTATGATGAGTACGTGCAATAATAAAAGGGACATTTTAGTCAAATCCTTATTGAACCGATAGTGGATAGACAGGCAATGATTGATTCCATCTTGTCCATAATCATCCACATGGTCTCCTCTAAGTAGAATCAAAGCCTTATCCACCCTTCCTCTTATGAAAATATAATAGTTATGTTGCACTCAGTTGTTACTTGTAATGCTCCAAGCCTTGCTAGATTCACTTTGGAATTCCTTAAGGCAAGTTAGATGGTTATTAATGAAAATATATTGAAGTCTATCAAGAAAACAACGCTTTTAGGGAACATATCACATGATCTTAATTCTTCATTTATCAATGTGATCCCTAAGGGACCTAATCAATAATCTCTTAATAAATTGAAACATATAGTTGTGTACAATATGATTTACAAAATTATTTCCAAAAATTATTGGTAATAGGATTATGGCCATCTTGCACCAACATATCTCATTTAAATGGGGTGGGTATGTGGAATGACACCAAAGTCTCAATGGTATTATTATAGCCCATAAAACCATACATTTCCTAGGAACCAACAAGATCTGAACCATGATAATGAAGCTCAACATGTCCAAAGTTTATGATGTATTAGAGAAGGGTTTTCATAAACAAATTTTGATGGCTTTCATATTCTATCCATCATGGGTAATTGGGGTCTGAAACCTTCTCTCTTTTTCTTTCCTCTCTATTCTTGAAAATGGATCACCCTTTAGCACTTTCAACACTTCACGATTCATCAAAAAATCAGAGCATATCTCCTTGTACATATTCATTCTTTCTCAAGGGATTGGGAGGCTCTTTTAAAGATTTGATTCATGCTAGCTCTCTCAAAGGTTTTAAACTTCACCCAACTCTATATCCCTTTTCTCACCTTTTACTTTTATATTATTTTATTCCTTTAGGTTGTCGCATAGTTAAATAAATCTTATCCTTTAAGAAAATCTTGGACCTTTTATATTGGCTTAAACTACTCTTATTAAGCAAAGAAAATCTCACATCTTTCTCTTCAATGCAACCCCAACTATTCAACGTCATATTTCCAGACTCCTTAGCTTGTAAAGAGGCCCCCTTCCATCAAAATACACATGCACCACTATATTGGACAATACTCTTCAAAATTTCTCCCAGGAGGAATTTCTTTCCAAGCTGGAACAAAAGCAATATAACTAGACCTTTGGCTCTCTCACCCTACTTGGTAAGCTGGTGGGATGGTTTAGGATTAACAATTCATTTACCATGAGAAAATATCTAGCTACGATTACATGGTGGAACTTGAAATAAAATCTAATGGCATATAGAGTAAAATTTGTAAATTCAAATATTCCCACCATATTGCAAATCAGAAAATCATCATGCTAGGTGAAGCTCAAACCAACTCACTTAAATGGAGCAATTCTTGAGCCTCTAGAATGATGGTTCAATATAATTCCTTTCTGGAAAATTAGATTAGGTCAAAAACCACCATTCTAGCAATATGCTTATCATCGAGTACCTAAACTAGAGATTATTCTACAATTTTCTCAAGAAAAACTAAAACTACATGAATTGGGATGGCATAAGATCAATAAATATTTAATATTCAATACCATGCATAGGTCTTTCAATCAACCTATCCCACATAGCTCCCCCAAGAAGAAATGAATATGATGTACTTATATCTCATCAAGGTCTTGGATGGTAAGTATAATTTTTATTGGGGATCCCAAGGGTGTGGCATCCCTATTGTGGAATAATTCTATAATATAGAATGCAACCACACCAATATAGGATTATCTATAACATGAAAAAGAAAGTGGTATGGATAATGATGGCCAAATATCTCATCTTTTCTTTAGCTCCGTGCTTGACAAAAAAACTCACACTTTTTCTTGGGACATCATTATAGCTAGAGGATTTGCAACCCCCCTCAATTTTTTATATGTGTGGAAATTGAGAGGAGATAGATAAAAGCAATTCCATGGAGGATAATAAACTATGGGACAAAGTAGTGTTGGTATGTAAACATTAAAATAAGAATAGGGGTAAATATTAAGCATCGAGTAGTAAGTCAATCACTGGCTTATTTCCTTTTCATATATCTATGATGCTATCTTTAGTATTCTTGAACTTGAGGAGGTAATATTTGTCTAGAGGAACGCTTAAAAAATTAATTGTGAGGGGTTTGGAAGGTTGAGAGAGTGGGGAATAGAGACATTAAGTAGGATGGGAAATAGCAAGTAGGAAGAAAAGAAAGTATGAATGGAGACAACATGTAGGAAGAAAGGAACCATGGGAGAAGAAGAGGATGGAAGTATACATGGTTGACTAGGCCTTCTCTTGTGCGCGATAGAGAGTGGTAAGGATATAAAATATTGTTACCAAGGTACAACTCTATAGCAATAATTAAATGATATCACCAATGTTTTATTAGAACAAGGAAAAGAAAAGTTGACAAAATTTAAAATTAAATTAGAAGGAAAATGTAACTATTCACACTCGAGGAGATGCCACCTCACCTTATGAGATAGATGCTAGATATAGGGATCTGAAGAAATAGCTAGACAAAATGATAACAAAGTTACATTACAAAATCAACACAAATTGTAATGTTGCTATTTTGGAAGAAAACCGTATTACTAAAAAAAATTAAATAAATAAAATAAATGGAAAGAATAAAATACCAAACAACATAATATGTAATTTAGAAGCAATTAATTAAAAATATAAAAATAAATAAAAGGAAAAAAATACAACCTATACAAAATGGCAGGATATAAAAAACATAATTATTAAGTATCTAAATAGAGAAAAATAACTTAGCCAATTAAATTAAATGTGAAATACAAAACATGACTATTAAATAAATTAATGATATTAACCCAGAAAAAGATATACCAAATATATACATCACCATTACTTCATACACTAAGTTACTTTATACACTAAGTTTTATGATTAGCAAATTATATTTTAAATAAAATTATTTCATTTTATTATAAGAATAATATTGTTAAAATTTCAAATCACATTTAGCGACTATTATTATTCTTTCTTTAAAAATAATGTTCAATGATATTTAGTATATTATTAATTTTTATTATATTTATTATATTTTTAATTTTAGTTTTAAATTTTGTATTATATTTTAATTATGATATTTATAAAATTTAAATTAATTATATATATATATGATTATCAATCTCAAGGAAAAAAATATTTCATTTTTCATTATTTAAATGGTATTTTATTTTTATTAGCTTAGTCATATAAACTAAATGATAGATAAACTCTAATCACTTAAGATACTAATGTAACGAAGGAAGATAATTGTGTTAATAAGGTTGGAAAGGATCAAAACCTTAGGATTGGGAGTCTTGGAAAAAAAACCAACCTTTCAATAAGTTAAATCATTAGAAATCTCCATTTATAAAACACAAATAATTTAATAAAATTAATCACAAACTTTCATTAAATTATAACGATAAAGATAATTAATAATTCTTTTTAATTAAATCTTAAACATACACATAATATTTATAAAAAAAATCTCTAAAACCTAACACCCTTATTTCAGTATAAATATACTTACATTTAACACTTTCCTTTCAATATTAATATACTTATAAACATAAATCAAATTATTAAAAATAAATTTATAACATTAAATAAAAATGTAAAATAGATGTGATCAATCTTTAATTTCATGTTGGAAATAGCCTACTTAAAAATTATAATGCTATTAATCATGTATTCCCATATTTATGAAACCAACCAAATTGTCAATTCCCTACAAAAATCAATATCTTCTTCTTATTTCCACATGCAAAGAATCAGGTCAAATTGGTCAAACTTATATTTTATATCATGTCGATTAACTAATTATTATTAATAAAAAATTTCAATATGTTTTTTCATTTAATTTTGTTTTTAGCCGGATTGTAATATTAAAAATAATAATAATTGATTAGAATGTAAACAAATTATCATTAACCAATATTTTACAAGCGGAAAAGAAACTATATTTCTCACTCAGGAGTATTTATATGAGAATATTTGTTTACAGTCAAGTTTAGGGTGTCGTAATAAGATATTTAAATTAATTTTTATTACCTTTTAAAACAATAAAATAACTTATGATTATTTACAAAACCTAGAGAAGCACCTTATCAGTTCGAAGAGATTTATCCGTGAAGTTGCTTGGTGCCCAAGATCGACCTACTTGTAATTCGCGAATGATTGCTTAAATGATAGCTAACTTGCCTGTTAGCCGAGCTTGGCCGAGGTCGACCTGCGGTTTGTGATTCCTTTGCAAATGGTAGACGCTTCTGTGAATGTTGCCGCTGCATAGAGAAAGCATAATTGCAAATTAACGTTCTCCCTACCCAATGCATCGTAGCTCAACCTTAGGCTATCATAAACGCTATCGGTGTTGGGAGGACATTGGGCAGCCCATTCCCATTGATGTGGATCAGTACTACCAGCCATTGCCCTCCCCACAACTTTAAGTGCAAGGGGAACCCGTCCATACTTATTACACACAATCTTGGCCTTTTCTTCATCGATATTTGCCGGTGGATTCCTTTTATTGTAGGGAAAACCGTGAAAAGAAAACAACCTCCAGCTGTCATCTTGCATCAGGTCCCCCATTGCTATTGTGTACTCATCTGCAACTCCCATTTTCAACAATGCACTGCGATACCTTGAACTGATAACCACTTTGGAATTGGAGTGCATGGTTACAGGCCGGAGTATACCCAGTCCCTCCAACAATTCTGCAGCTTCGCTTTCCCATACATCATCCACGAACAATGCAAACCTCTTGCTCTGCTCCAGTGTTTCATTCAACCATAATTTCACATCTTCTTCCTTTGTAATTTTACTAGAATCTACATTTTTTTGTAAAGTTATTTGTGTACACAGGTCTTTCCTAAGATTTGTAACAGAGGGACTTTGAGAAACAGTTATCCAAAGTAACAAACCGTCGGTAAAATGACTGCGCACCTGTTTGCTGTTGAAAACCCTTTTGAGTAGAAGGGTTTTTCCAGAGCCAGCCTTGCCAAGCACGCCAATGTTCTTGGCCTCTGGATCCTCTATCATCAACTTGTAGGGATCTGCAGTGGCTTTATCCTGTCCCACTATAAGGGGCTCGTCGATGAACTTCGTCATTGCGGTGCCAGCTGGAGCATGAAAGCGTTGGGAATAGCCTGCTGAGTCCATATCAGCTTCCATGGTTGCTCTCATCTGCCCTTCCTTAATTTGGGCTATGTGAATCAAAGATGAAAAATCTAGATGTGCGTTGATTTTTGATATCAAACGGCTGATTCGCGTGCTTCTCTGATAACAAGAAACACGTTCCACGTTGGTATCGTGCACTGCTGCAACGTTGTTGATGCTTGTCGTATAAGATTTTCCAACGTTTTAAGCCAATCGTTAACAGATGAAGCATTACCATCTCCTTTGTTGTTGAATTCCCAGCGATGTTGCTGGATATCCCTGATGATAGGCTTTATTTTCATCACCAGATCCTTCAGGGACTCCAGCTCATCGCTGCAGCGTACCGCACTAGTTGTGCTATCAAGAATCTGCTGGATTGTATTATCAATAGCCACACTAATAAAGCCAGAAACGAAACCCGGATCAGGCATGATTTTTTAAATAGCTCCCCTCCCCTCTTAACAAACAGCAATATATTTTGCAGTCCCCTCTATACAACAAAAGAAATGCACTCCTCTCAAGCTATTTCCAGGAAATATTGACACAAAATCTTCTGGGTAGAAGGTGGAGACGACGCATACAAAACAGAAGAGGAGGACCCAATTGTGAGGGCTTTACAAACTCATTTCAGGGAGATATCATATAATTTTGCCACGGCTTCATGTTATTTCTTCCTATTTCCTCTTCACTGCAGTTATTACATTGATTGGAACTTTTCGGGCGTTCTTGGTCTGAGGGTTCAGCCACAGAGTCCACATTTCTTCTTCATTGCAGCGGATAAATTTTTGCCAATTTTCCGGGCAACCTTGGTCGGAGGCTACGGTCCACAGTTTGACATTTTTTTCCTATTTGTGACTATAGGAATCAGCAACTTAGTCCCTTTCGTCGCGTGATATAGGGCCATTTTGCCCGTAAAATACTTCGAAATTTTTTACATTGCCGTCGGGCATGACGTGTTTGGAAGGAGCCAGAACGTATTTTTGACGGCTAAGAGTTTTTTGAAACGGACATTATAATACGTCCATAATGATCTTATCAACCAATAGACTTTAATTTTGAATCCTGCCTCGTACAATTTCTAAATCCAAAAATGTTTACTACAGAATTTTGGAATTCCAACAAAGTGCTCCTGCAACACTTAATTTTGAAATCGGAACAGTTTGTTTGCACTTTAATTTTAGCTTCATAATTAAGGATCTTTGGAATTCGAACAAAGTGCCCCTACAATACTTAATTTTGAAATCCCAACAGTTCGCTTGCATTGTGATTTTATATTTATAATTATAGGATCTCTGGGTTATTATAGTTTGAAATCCGAACAGTTTGCTTGCACTGTAATTTTATCTTCATAATTATAGTTTGAAATCCTAACAATTTGCTTGCACTATAATTTTATCTTCATAATTATACGATCTCCTAGTTATTATAGCCTTGCCGTTCCAACCATAATATTTGAAGTGTTGTATAATTGTTGAGATTGTGTTAATTTGTGAATAAGGGTTTGAAAAAACCTGGGCGCTTTCACATGATGATTTTCCAAAAAGACATAGTTTTTTAACTTTATTTTACAGAAACGGTGGGCTGAAATTGCAATTCGCGTAGACCATAAGCTCCGTGATTGTGGCTTCAACCAGAGTTGCTTAAAGATATTATTTATGACCATTCCGCTTTTAGCTCGGTTATTATTAACTATTTTAAGTTTAAAGATATTATTTATGACCATTCCGCTTTTAGCTCGGTTATTATTAACTATTTTAAGTTTTTTTTTTTTGTTTTTTCGGATTGGAATTAAGTATAGTATCTTTTAAAGAAATTGTAGATTTGTGTGGATTAAATCATTTTTTTAATGTATAAATCATTTTAATTTGTTTAAATTTTAAACACTTAAAATTGGATAAATACATTTTTTTTTAAATAGTGTTTTTTTAATGATGTTTTACTTAAAAATATATTTGAAAAATATTTAGTAAATTGTTCTGGTATTTTAATATTTTTTCTATATATATATATATTATTTAAGATATTGGGAAAAATGATTGTAATTCAGTTGTGAAACTCACATTGGGGACAATAATCATTGACACCTATCCATAATGCACGTTGACTCATCATGGTTATTCAAGAAAAACCACGCCCTAGAATACCCTACTAGTAGTCTGATTCTGGCTTTCACTCTTTCCAAATGAGTCTTGGGCGATTAACCTATTTCCTTACATTCCATGAAATCAAACTCTTAGCCAAACAAAAGCAATTTTAAAACATACTATAAAGCTAAAAAGAAAATTGTCAACAATTCCAATTTATAAACACAAATTCTGTTATAAAATTTGTAAGAAGTGTGTATATATTTAACTATTAGTGTCGTTTATGTTTTACTCTATCCATCACCAACAAGGTGTGTTACTTAAACACATACTTGTAATACATTAAGTGGGTTAAGCATTCAAGTAAACCAAAATCTAATTTATTAATTGTACAATTTGACCATCTCAATGAAACGAATCTAAAACATCACTCGAAACTATTTATTTTTTTATTAAAATTAATAAATGTAGAAATGGTGTTGAAGAACTCAATTGTAAACATGATAATAATGTAGATATCTTATCTTGGAAACGTTTCTTGACAAAACTATCTATAAATGGCATTTGTTTGGCTCTTTTATGCTTTAGGAATTATTACAAATAGAAACTATAAACTTATAGATAACAATTTTGGGTATTTTTATTCCTAGGCTTCACATTTTTAGTCATTATCTATTTTCTTTTGTGCCATTAATATTGCAAGCTTTCAATTTTCAATGGGTAAATCTATTTAGGCCCCTTTTCACCTTTTATTGATTTTCTTTCTTGTTGACGTAGCTTGAGGTAGATGTGAATGGACCATCCCAATTGAGGAGACATCCCAAGTGAATTCAAATATGCACACACGTAGAAAGAAAAACATATTTTTAATAAAGTATGAATTAAGATATTTGCAACTTGCACAAAAGCACCTATAGCCTAAGGACACACAACCACGGAAAATAGATCTGAGACCATCAACAAAGGTTCTTACCTAGTCTCCTTAAATATAAGTCTACAAAACTAAGTGATCAATAAGCATCTAGTCTAATAGAGACTTTATATCAAATAATATATCAAATAATGACATACATATATATATACCCACAACACAACAAATTTGGCTTGGTTTGAAATGTTTTTGTCACGATGAGATCTCATCAGATGGTCAATCTTAATATGATTGAATTCCCATAGGTGTCACCTAGATGGGACAAGGGGAAGAAAAAAATATATATTTCATACTCCTTAGAAGGAATGTCGTTCAATAACATTGAATTCGTTCATTTGATCAGGGTAAGTTGGATTAGAATCCAAGTCCAAATAGTTTCCTTGAAATCCAATGAATATGCATCTATCTCTTATGCAAACATCATTAAAATTCCCACTTGAATGAAACAAACAATCAATCCATGAGTGTGTTAGTACATCATTAAACATATGTAGCTGAAAGAACAAAACTTCTTCCTTGTCATAATAAATTTGGACCACAATCTTGCTTGTTGCCACTAGCTCTCCCTAAGTGTATTGGCCACCCACCTTTATTGGATTGTTTGGGCGAGAGGCTTGTCACAATATCACTAACTCACCTCTCACTTATGAAATTTATCCTATGTCACAATGTCACTTTTGGAACAGTGAAAGTGTTGCTTCGACTACAATCTGCACCAGATATCGAGTGTCTCAACATATCGCTTAAAAACTTTGAAATGTATGGCTTATGAAGAACGACATCTATTGCCACTTATGAAAAACACTTTTAATACATTGTACTTTCTTGACTACAAACTCTCGGTAGTGGAGCCCCACATTGATTCCATGTGATTATGATAGTGGAGAGGATGTAGAGGATAGTCTATCTTATAGTTTTACTTTGTTGGTCATCTTTACATCCCATAAGATCTCCTTAGTAATATCTCATATATACAAATGCCATGGAATGTATGAGTGAAGGGCATTTGATTTCAGAGTTATGGATATTTTATTGTTAGCATTCCATACAATTTCAAACAAAAATTGAGAATTCAATAAGTCATTTATTTGTTATGGTCATTTTTTTTTTCTTATGATAGATATATGTTTTTAATGAAACCTTTATTAGTGAAAGGTTAATTTATTATCAAAACATCAATCTTGAAGGGCAAACTTTTAAACATAACATTTCTTAAAAGGCAACATAAAAATCTAAAACCTCAAAAAAAAAATTGTATGATGAATAAAAAGTAATCCAAATTCCAACCCTGGTAAGAGGTCCCTTTCGTCAAGTAATATGGAGAATGGGGTAAGTGTCCATTTCAAGTGTTACTACTTAACCTCTAAGTTTTTAGGTTTAAATCTATGGTTACATTACGTTTCATTTTCAAGTGTTTGTACTGAAATTTTAAATTTTAGGTTCAAATTTCTTGTCGCATAACATTTCATTTTAATTTTAACGAGATTTATTAATTAAACCATCTTAATATCACCCACGATTTTCACATATATTCACTTTGAAGCCCAATAAAGACTTGGTCCTTTTTGTCCCGTTTATATAGGGTAAATACGTTATTATTATAATCTCTTCATGTTTACTTATGTCTTTTCTGCATATGCAAGTGAGATGTGAATCTCAGATATTTTAGGTTCAAATTTCTGGTTACATAACACTTTTTGTTGAGCCGAGAGTTTTAGTTTATAGTTTTTTTTAGGAAGACATAAGTAAATTTGTCTATTTGTTTATATTTTTTTGAAATAAAAATAAAAAATAAAAAATATGTTTTATTGAGTCCAGATGTTTATTTTACAGTCCAGTGTAATGTGTAACTTTGTCTGTCCATCATCAAAATTGAAATTTTACTTAAATAAAAGTTTAAAAAATTTAAAAAATAATAAATAACTAAAGAAAATATTTAAATAATTTAAATAATGTCACTTCATAAAAAAATTTGCAATTGAAGAAATTAGATCCCTCTGGTCTCATGATGGATCTATGCTTGTTTAAATAGAAAAATAATGTCTAATATAATTTAAAAAATGAATATGTTGTAAAGTAATTAAAAGTAAAAAAAGTGTGTGAATCACATATTTAAATTTTATACTTTTCAAAAATATTTTAACAAGAAATTTAAATAAACTATTTGAACATCTAAATTAACTAATTTATATTGATATCAACTTCATATATATCTATATATATAGGAAAAAACATAAATTTTTATTGTTCCAATTTTTATTTGGTCCTATATACATTCTATTTAGTATTCAAAAATACAATTTAAACAATGAAAAATAACACATTGTATTTTACACTTTCAAAAAATTACACTGAAAATTTTGATCAAATCCCTACTTAAAATAAATTTAAGTTAATTATATAACACTTCATTTTCACTGCACTTAAACAATTAAACTAAATCAATACTGCCCAAAAAATACCGCCTAAAAGTTCTATAGTTTTTTACTTGAATTTATTTTGCCAAAATTTTCGGTCATATTTGTTCACGGAAGGTCCAGTAACAAAGCCAACCATTAATCATATTGACATTGCGGGGTCCTCCGCAGAACCGAATCTACAATCTAGATAACCTTTTCATGCGGTTCTCGAATTTGGTTCACACGCTCACCTTTCACTGTCGGGGCCTACACGAACCCGACTCTACAATCTAGAGAAACTTTTACTGTGACACGAATTTGGTCTGCACGCTTTACTTTCAGCCAGCCTTCAGCAATCCCGGTAAGTTATCTTTCCTTTCAGCAATCCCGGTAAGTTATGTTGCTCGAAATTTCAAAGTCGAAGAATGTAGTCATTACCGCAGGTTAATGATTTCCGATTGGTATACCTCTCATCTCCGACAATCTAGTGTCATATCTAAACGTCATTCATATTCAGTTTCACATGACGTCGAATTTCGAATCTCTTTATTAGATAGCTTTTTCTTGGCTCGAGTACCAGAATACGGATACGTGTGGGGACAATCAACACTGTTGTAGAAAAGTAAGGTTTTGAGTTGCCCGATTTTCTCGATCCAGTCAAAAGAGGGAACCCACAATGCACTTTCTGGGGCCGATTTTCTCGATCGAGCTGGTGTCAGTAACCAAAAAAGAGTTCTCAATATTCTTGTTGGAAACAAAAATGAGACATCAGCAGTGCACTTTCACACATTAACAAATTATCTCCCTGGCTCAGGCCTAGAATTTTCAATTCCTTGCCCCAGTCAAGTCGAAATTTGATTACCGTTCATTGTTTTTCATCTCTGTAATTTTAAGTATTATGCGGCCACATAAGTATTATTTCTTTCCCTTTGTTATATGCAAAATTTATAGATAACAGCATACCATGGTTAACGTAAAAGAAGTCTGATTAAATGAAAGATTTCCATTTCGTTTGGGGATATACCACTATTTTGATTTTAAAAATCTCCGAAGTTTAAGATCTATAAACTCGGTTGAAAGAAATTAAATAAAGTTTAATTTCGGCAAATGAGAAATTTAGAATAATAAATATAGAATAGTTTTGTTTATATATACACCTTTTTCTCCTGAAAAAAATATAGAATAGTTTTGTTATTAATATCTAAGAAATATGAAATTATTGAATTTAGGTTTTCTTTTTTATTTATATTATGAAAAATAAGAAAATATTCAGTAAAAATTACATTATCAAAATTTTGTCCAAGCATTTCGAACCATTCAGTGTGGTTGACAGTGAAGACAATATGAAGAACAAGATCTTGACATTAAATTAAATAAATAAAAAGAGAATTTCTTTTAGCCACTAAATTTAAAAGGATGGCCATTGATTGCCAATCCCCTAAAACATAAGTGGTTGAGAATATAATAAGCTATCCTTAGACATGACTCCTTGTCATAACAAAAAATAATGTTGGGATAAAGAGGAAATTGCTTGATTTGAAATCAACTTGATGGAATCTACATATTTGCAATCAGCCAAATGTCTACATATACAAATTTATGGTCAGTTTTTATTTTTATATTCGATTGATCTTTAACTAGTGGTGACAACACAACTTACTGATGTCCATTGGAGCAAGCGACATAGATCTTAGTGCCAGTGAAAAATACCTTGACTCTCAATGAGGTATACATTGCTAAGAGTAACAACGACAAAAGAATAGGGACAGAGAAACAGAGAAGGGGCTTCAGCGCATGCAAAATCCTAAAAGGAAAAAAGAAAATAGCAAGGGGCAAAGCTTTTAGCTCAAACAACCCATGTCCACAGATCGCTCCACTTTGAAAGACATTGAAGAACATATAACCAGGAAGCATTGGCACCCCACATTTGGAAAGAAGGTTTTCTTCAAAGTTTTTCTCTTTGTAGATATGTTGGAAAGAGACCTCCATGAGGGCAGACCTCAGTTGCAAAGTGAGGGGACATCTAGAGTACGTCGGCCTTGAATCCATCTCATCACCAAGAGGGAATCTTCAACAACCAGAAAATTGTCTAAATCTAGCCATTTGGAGCATTGGAGGGCACCACATAAAGCCAACAGCTTAGCTCGACAATTATCCCCAACACGAGCGAACTAATAGAATTTGTAGTGGATAGAGAGATCCAATTTGAGTAATACACCACAACCATAGTCCCCATCCGAGGAAGCACCATCAAAGAGGCAATTCAGGAATCTGTCATCCAAGTCAATGAATGAAATGGATCTGGTTGGGGCCTTGGGGTACTAGGGGTCGACCTCCATGAAAAGAGTCACGATTCGGAGGGAGACAGACATAGTATCTGAGGGAATGCCTTCGAAGATCAACTTATTTCTAGATAACCAAATGCCCCACAAGACATAAAGGGGGACAACTCTATAAACAATGGCTTGAAGAGATCATGATTCAAAACATGCAAGAAAGGAGGAGCACTCAGAATGGATATTGATACCAAGGAGGAACGGGACCGTATTCCAGATGTCAGCAGCAAAGGGGCAGTGCAGGAATAGATGGAGACAATCCTCGGAATCCAACCGGCAAAGAGAACATCTACCAGGCCCCACAAACCCTTTTTTTAGTAGTTGATCCCAGGTGAGGATGCAATTGTATAAGACCAACCAGGAGAAGCATTTATTTTTTAAAAGGGTTTCCCATAGCCAGAATTTGGAGGTGCAACCTGCAAGAGGAAGAGGGGGGATGCTGGAGGAAATATATTCATGCACATTCTTGGCAACAATTTGCCCTTTTAGAATCCAACCATCCCAAATGAGTTGATCAAGTTACATAGTGAATGAGATGCCAGCCTCAGTGAGAAGATTGCGGAAAGATTCCCATTCAGCTGCCAAGGCATCTGGAATGCCTAACTGTCAAGCATGAGGCCAAACTGAAGCATGGAAAGGGAAGGGAATGTCTGATCTGAGGCTGGCTAGATTATGGAACCCCAACTTGATGAAAGTGTGATAAAGGGCACTGATAATATGTGGCAGCGTAGCATACCTTTAATGGCATCACCGCCAACAAGAATTTGTTGTCCATCACCCACCAACCATCAGAGATTGTTGCAGAGCCATGGAACAGCATGTCTGAAACTAACCAAGATATATGGTGCATTGGGATTCGATGCGCCCGACCGCACCCATTCCTCCAGAGCCTTAAAGTGGATGTACTTAGTGAATAGAATGGTCTGCCAACGGCCCCTTTCGCTGAAATCCGGTCACAGATTCGTGGTTAAGAAAGAAATATTGAATCTTATGTGATCTAGGATGCCCCAACCAGCCAACTTAATAGGCATGGAGATTGTGCTAAGAGTCACAAGGTTAAGTTTTTTTGTGGGTGTGTACCAGACTAAATAAAATTAGCAACACTGGAATTTAATTTATGAATAATAGTCTGAAGAATATAAAAGAGATGCATCTAGAAAACAATAAGGCCTTGCAGCACCGCTTTGGTCATGATGACCGGCCCCATGACAGCGATTTATGGTCCCATAGAGTGAGCATCTTCTTGAATTTGCATACGATCCGGTCGCCGTCATCGACTGCAAAATACGTCCTATTAAAAATACAAAACAACTTCTGTGGAAAATTAAATTCCACTTTTACGTCTTTGTCGGTTTCAGTGTCGTCGGTATCTTATAACACTGTGAGGATCTTTGAATATTAGTCTGTTAAATCAAATTTTCCTTTTGATATCTTTCAATACTCATGATTAGACTAGTTTATTGAAGCATCTTGGAATATTTATCCGTTAAATCAATTTTTCCATTTATTTATTTATTTTCATGACTCATGATTAAACTAGTTAATTGTTTTTCTGGTCAAGGTAAAGACAACCAATAATTAGGGTTAATAAAAAGAGTTTACGGTGACTGTGATTTCTCGCCATAAAGTTTTCCTTTTTTTTCGGCCGTGTTTCACATGATCATTCCAGCGCCTTTTACTTTAGCTCGAAAACCACTGGGAAATTCTAATAGCAATATCCGCAGCTGATCGCGATGTGAACAGAGCTCACAAAATAACATAAGTCCCACATGCAGCTCAAAATGTCCTCTCTAGTTGAAATATAAAGAGATTGTTCAGGTTATTCATGTCCCATCGTCCCTATTGTTCGTAGTTCATCGGTGACGTACTGCAATACGCAACGAACGCCTAGAGGTATGATTTAAAGAAAAGTAGGCCCATCTTTGGATTAATAAAGGAAATGGGCAGATAATTGAAGTAAATATATCATTTTACTCTCACATGTTATCTAAATTCATTAAGATAAGACATTATCCATCTTATTTAGGAAATAAAACTATTAATTTTCAATTGAAAAAGCTAGATTTTGCAATCCTTTCTACGAGATTTTTAAACTATAAATAAAAAATTGTATTGGTAATGATAATGAGGAGCATTATCTTCTTTGCAAGTGTTTCATCGTATGTTGGATTTTGGGATAGCATTTAAATGGTTTTGATGGATTAAAAGTTAGTTGATGGTTAGAGAATAACTTAAAATGCCAAGTAACACATAATAGAGATGGTGTTATTGAGGTTACAAGATTAAATAGTCACACAATATTATGGAGAGATCTCCTCAAAGTTTTTTAACAATGTTTAATGATGAATATACTAATTTTAGTTTATATATGTATGATTAGCTAGTTTTAAATTTATACTCTACATAAATTAATAAAAATTATGTGATAACTTAGACTAATTAATATATTTCAACATTTTCTTTAATTATGACAATTATTGCATGGTTGTCTAAATATTAGCTAGGGTCTCAATTAGATCAAATCAAAAAACTTATTTTTCTTTTGCATACAAGTGCAGGTTGTCCTTCATAGTATGTTGTATAAGTCATTTCTTCTTTTCACTCCAAATTTTATATTATGCATAGCCTTTCTTGTCCATTAGCTTCATCTTCTTCAATATTTTCTCTTCTACTTTGTGGTCTATATTTGGTTTTTCATCTACATGTTGATTAAACTTTTCTCTCAATCTTTATAAGATCAAAAACATCTTTGTTTTCTTTCATTCCCTCTTCCACTATCACAAAATTATCAACAATTTTGATGATTTTTTTTTATCTTCCTTGTTCCTTTTTCTGTTGTAGCTAGCATAATTTTTCCATTTCCTCTTTCATCTATATTATACTTGGGCTTTGCAAGCTACTTCTTAAGAAATGTTAATTTAGCTTGATCATCAAATTCAACATTCACTACTAGGTTCTTCTCACATTTTTCTACTGTTGTTGCAAAGGAAATTTCAATTTCATCTTCCACTTGTGTATATACACACTAGAATTATATTTCTTAACCATGGTGACACTTTGTATCTCGTATCAGTAGGCTCTTCCACAACTTCTCCAATTACTTGATCAATATCAATGTGTTGCAGTTCTTGTGTCACAATAATCACTTCATCAACACATCCAACACCCTATTGATCAATGGTTCCCTCCCTTTACCTATATACCATCACCAGAGTATTTCAGGCTTCTATGGCCCTTATTCATCTTGTAATTTTTGTAAGGATGTTGTCATCCAATTATCATTGAAAAAGAAAAAAAGATGTTGCAACATCCTTCTTTTTCACTCTAAATTGATACCTATGATTATGAGTCATAACCTCATAGGTTCCCTTACTTACAGATTCTTCAAACACATTCAAAACAACAACCCATTGTGCTTTTGCATGGAATTTGGTCACTATCTTAATCAACCCAAAATCATAATTTTATAGAATGTAATTAGAGAAATTCTGAGGTCTAAATTGGGTTTTCCAAGGAAAATAATAAAATATGATTTTTGATTTTTGAAGAAAAAGAAAGGAAACTACTTTTTTTTTGTTCTATTTTTGTCTTATCTCCTTATAAGTTTACTGAAACGTCAAGTGTAGATACTCATTGTGTCATGTCCCCAATTTTTGTGAGTGCCAAAATTCACTAAGGAGTTTTGCCAATTTTGGAAATATTAAATAAAAAAGGAGAAAATATTATTTTGTGGAAGAAAAATGGAAACTATTATTTTAATGAAGAATGGTGATAAAATAATATTTTATTAGAAAAGGGAGGTAGTTATTATTGTAATGGAGAATGGCGAAAAAGTAATATTTTATTGGAGAATGGAAGAAAATTATTACTTTATTGGAATGGTGGTAAATTATTATTTTATTCAAATGGTGGCAAAAAGTGGAAAATAGCCCCCACTGATAAAATAATAAGGAAAAACAGAGGATCTATCGCTAGAGGGAGACTCAATTAAGAATTATAAAAGGAGGAGGAATTCAATTGCAAATCATTATATCTTATCATTTCTATTTGACATCTAAGATTGAGTTCTCTTGAGTTGTTCAACCAAGATAGTCAATGTTGCTTAGCACAAGGGATTTCCAAGAGGAAATTCCAACTTTATCTTTGGAGAACTTAGAGTGTCTCCCTAGTGAGGCTTTGGGGGAGTCTATTTCAGAACTTCCATTGGATTTTATTGCAGAAAAATGGCAGAGAAATTTGTTATTTCTAGGCGTAGAGGACAAACCCCAAAGGTTATTTGGAGCAACATCTTTCTATTACAGGTTATGAATTAAGAGATTTTCTATTCTTCAGAGGAGGAGTTTGGCGCCATTTTTCAGAGTTGTTCCTGTATCTTTTGGCTAGGCTGAAATTTCTCTTATAGATCGTGTGCAGGGGTTGGAGAACATAATTTTTGTTGGTGTTTGGTGCTGGTATTTGTTGAGAATTTTTAATTGGGAGTGATAGATATTTTCTTGAGGATCTTTGTGCACAATCTCTCAGCCATTTGCTGGAGAGTTTTATCATTTCTCAATAGTTACTCTTTCGTTGGGCGCAATACTGTGTAGCTAGAAATTTGGTCTATTTTGGGCATTCTGGGTCACCCAAAATTAACCCAAACGATTTCTGGGTTTTGTTGGTTTGGGTGTGAGGAGCTTATAGCTAATTTTATAGAATTTTTTGGGAAGTATTCAAGCCATAATCATGCATTCTTATTGTATGGGTAATCGCTAGTTAGCTCAACAGTTTGCATGACATTATGGGTACGATTTTAGCTTGGAGTTAAGCCAACCCATTTGTGGGTTTTTATGGGTTTGGTGTGAGGAGCACCAAGTTAAATTTGCATAATTTTTTGAGTTTTTTCAAGGGCAAAAATTCCAATTCTTCTACAACAGTAGTAGCATCAACAACAATAATGTTTTTTTGGGTAATTTTCACTTTTGGGGCTTTCAGTGTCAGTTGGACTTAGCCCAATATTTTTCTGGGTTTTGTAGATTTTGCTGAGATAAGCCTCAAATTACTTTTGCAAAGATTTTGGAGTATATCTCAGGGTACAAATCATATTTCAACTCCAGTAGTAGTAGAAGTAGTATTTCTGGGAAGTAATCTACAGGTGCAACTTATTGATTTCTAGTACTTTTTTGGAGGCCCGATTTATTATTTCAGTAAATATTTTATGACCATCACTGCAACTATTTATCTCGAGAGCTTTGTATGTAATTTCTCTAGTAAAAAAATAAGTATGCTCAATTATCCATTTCTTTTGTTATTTGCAATTGTGGCATTTTTGGGTTTATTCAGAAATGTTATTTTATTTTTTCCGCAATTTTATGGTTCTTGTTCTGCAATTTCTTAGAGACATTTATGGTAGAAAATTTTGAGCAATTTCCTGAGAAAATTAGGAAATATTATAAAATAGGGCATTAAAGTGGTATGAGAGCATGATCTTCTCTAGTTGTCGGGAAGCTAGCAAGATCATGGTGGTGTAGGAATGCATGCATAGTGATTGGTGAAATTTATGGACACTACAATGACACGAAAGGGGAGGAGTACATAAAGAATCATGGAGGAGATTCTCAGAAACAACAAGAAGATAATAAAGGTGTTAGTCAAATTATGTACTAGTAATGGAATAAAACCGAGCTATCCTCATCCTTATAACATAGGCACTAGAGGTGTGCATGCCACAGAAATGAATCCAATTACACCATATGGGAAAAGTCAGCGGAATTAGTGCATTAGACCTCCTCAAGAGTAGTGGTCAAGACGGGAGTAGTTGGATGATGGGACCAAAAGGATATTTTACTTCATATCGTGGGGCCTAGGGTGTAGGTTCATTGACAATGAGCTTGACGAGGAGGTTTCGTAGTAGACTGAGGGAATACATGATTGTGAGGAGCACATGGATACACATAGCATGACACAGGAGCCACCTTTGTTGGAGTTTCTTTTGGTAGAGTTGGTTGACACATTGGTGGAGACAGTTCAACATACACCTGTTGATGAGGTGTCAGTGGACATAGAGTTACCTGCCATTGATGAGGTGTCAGGATACATATCTGCAGTTGATGAGGTGGCAGGCGACACAAAGGTACCCAGATTTGTCACTAAGTTTATAGATGTTAGCCACCCACAATAGTTTCATTAGCACCAGGTTCGCCTTCTAAGATTGAAATAGAAGGCCACAATAATCCAAGAGACCATTCTAGAGCAGAACCAAGAGCTAGATGGCATGAGAGTGGTTTGTGTAGAGACAACGACCAAGCTAACTCGTGTTGAGGAACGATTGCATTTCCTAATGGTATAGATAAAGGAGTACACACTGGAGCATTGAAGTAACCCTCTTCTAGGAAATATAGGGTAGGCTAATAACACTATCAAGTTACCTTCGCACATTGCAAAGAGAGAGGCATAGCTACCTATAAATATTTCATGTGTTTACCATGATTGTGAGATGAGGTGACATGAATTGTGCAGAATAAACATTCGTAGGTTGGAGTTGTTCCGCGTATGGGTACACATGCATTCGACCCTACCCTTGGGGGTGAATGTCGTGATATTCTGGGTTGGTATGCAGTGGAGTGGGTTAGATTTATGGAGAGGGTGTTAGTCGAGAATGAAGCTTAGAAGTAGCTTTTAGACATTGGGGAAATGGTGGCCTAAGTTGGCATTGGGATCTAGGTGGGGTTTCCTACTAGATTCTTGAGATGCAGGATGACGGTTCTTGGGATCCATGTGGGATTCCGCATCATATCATGGATGGGGCTAGTGAGGGCATTGGCAATGTGATGGATCCAGTGACTGAGAATCCCCACACTTTTAGATCTCCATCAACATTAGTGATGGGTGATGAGCCTCAGTAGGGTGATGAGCCTTAATATTACAACAAGAATTCTACAACTCCCAAGGCTACAAACTTTAGTTATCAATCAAAGGTTCATACAAACTTAAGAGGTATCGACACTACATGTGAAGCATACATTGTGTCCTTCCTTCACTGTCATGATGTAATGGAGTGGATGTAATGAAATCAAATCCTAAACTAATTGCAGAAAATGAAATGCTTGAAATGGAAACCTTAACCTATTGCAGTAAAGGAAATACAAGGAAATAAAACATATTCTAATTGCATAGAGTAAAGATCATGAACTAGATATCAATCATTATATTTCAAAGAGTTTAGATCCATTGACATAGTTCATTGTATGTGGCAATCAAGAAAATCATTATTGTATTATCTAATTCATAAATATGTCCATTGACCTAAATTGTTGAGATGTTTTGCAGGGGTAAAAAGGCAAGTCATAAGTGGTCTTTAGTCTTCCCTAATGATTTATTTAGAGCCTAGGAGTGATGATTCAACACTAAGGGACAAAAACCAAGTTTTTTTATGAAAATCATGGAAAGTATATACATGATGGAAGATTGGTACAGGAAGTTACAGGTGCTTCCTCAGGAAGTTACAGATGTGCTACATTAAGATATAATTCACTGAATGACAAATAAAATCAAATAAAAATTAGATTGGATGTTTTTTTTTATTGAATAGGATATATTAGGTCTCCATTCCAAGTGGAATCACTAAAAAATACCCCTGTTAACACAAGCTAAAAAATAGCAGAAACTTACTAGTCTAAAATCTAGAAATTTGAGAACTAGTGAGCTAGTTAATCTATCAAATGCCTAACCTAATCAAATGAAAATGAAATGGGGTAAATTTTGTTATTAACTGTAATTAATTTTTTATATAATGAAAGTTGAATCAACTTGATTGAATTTCATTAGCATGTTCTAAAAAATAGCATAAATTTACTACTATTTGCCACAAGGGACTTCTAGAAATTTAGATTTGGGAATAAGCAAACTAATCCAAGTAGCTCAATGATTAATATGAACTTCCAAATCTGTTCAAGGATGAAATCATGCTTGTGATCCTACAAAATAACTTACTTAAACCATTTAACCCAATCCCACAACAAGGAATCATTAATACTAAATGCAGAAATAGAAAAAAACAAGAACAAGAGATGCATATGAATAAGAAGAAAAAAGAAGAAAAGCAAATTATACAAAAGGGATCTGAGTCTCCTGGGATGGCCAAGCCCAAGGAAAATCAGATTCCTATGAAGGAGACCAAGATTTAGAAGCTGAAAATGTTACCAATCTTCATTATTTCCATCAATATAATTACATCGTTGCAAGAAATGAAAGTGGAGCTGCAAAAATATGAGTTCTCTCCACAAGTAGAGTAAGAAAATTCAACCCCTAGAGGAAATTCGACTTGGTACTTATACAAAATTATTAGGAAGAATTCCCCATGAAAGGAGGAAGCTTTAGCCTCCAAAATCCCTCAAATAGTGGATATGGTTCCCAACACTAGGAATCAACATTAAATGACAGGGAACACATTCCTAGATTTTCTCAATCATTGGAGCTCCAAATTTGTGCATGATTTCATTATATCTTGTTGATTTATCATTTAATATTGATACTCCTGTAGTAGGGAGCAAGTCCCTAAATTATCTCCTCCTCCAAATCTTCATAATCTGCCCAATATTCTCACAATATTCCACAAAAATAAATAATATTAGGCATACATATGCAATTATCCATAAACCTTCTTAATGAACATATGAAAGTTAAAAATACATTATCTAATGAAAAAATAGAGGTTTAATGTGTTGAAGGATGGTTAGATGGGCCTTAAATTATGTCTAATTTGGAGGCCCATCATACCCCTATGCTGAAAGTGTGTCTCATCCTCTGAGAAACTTAGTGACCTCATTATGCCTCATTCATGGCCCTCGTGGCCTCTCTCTTGTACATTCTTGCCATTTTCCCCTTATGAAAGATGGGTTCTTGAAGATTTTCCAGTTTGGCAAGGTCTTCCACATCCTTTTCCAATCTTTTGCTACCTTTTTCAATGATTTGGACACCTCTAAAACCCTCAAAACGCCCTTAGATGAGATCATGTAGCAACACAGAGCATCCTGTAGCAGACCTATAGCATTATGTAGCACATCACAAAATATATCAAATCTTGACTAAAATTTCACCTCATGCTTAATTTTTGCCTCTTAGCTTTCTATAACATCTTCTAGGCTTTGGACAAAAGCTAGAAAGAGATTAGAGACCTCTTGGAAAGCCTCTTTTCATCATTACGGTTTGAGTTCTATTTTGATGGTGAATGCCCTCTTGCCTTTTGTTTCCTTATTCTTCTCTTTTGTGGCCTAGATGATTGCCTAATGGGCTTTGGAGTTCTCTGTTTTGATTAGGTCTCTCTTAGGCACTACTATTTTGGTTTTTAGCACAATTTGTTCCTTTCTTCCTTCTTGCTCCTTGAGTTTTATTTTGGGTAATTTCCCTCTTCTCCATATTCTTCTAGTTGTTCATTAACTTCTTCTTCTCCTTCTGCTTGGTTGTGGTATTTCTATGGTTAGATACACCCCCCATAGCCTTCAATACAACTTTCCAAAGTTGCCAATGCAACTGTCTATTTCTGTTAGAAGTTTTAGATATTCCTGTGTAATGAAGGTTTTTATGACATAGGAAAAGAACGAGCCTTCTTATATTTCCTGGAGGAAGTATGATTTCATGCTCACAAAAATAATTGCAATTCCCCTTATTATTAGGCTTAATTTGAAGGAAAAATCCATATTTCATTTTTTTTGTTTGTAAATATTTATCAAAAGTTTCCCATAGGTTGCACTACTGAAAAAATGAAAAATTTTGCAGGATTCTTGTTCACGTATGGAAAGGATAAATATGTATTTACCCTTTATTATTATGGTTTCCTTCGAATCCTAGGGTTTAGGAGTGAAATTCCTCAAAATCAAGGTCTTTTGCAACAATTTTTGCCTTCTGTTTCTCCTGTAGCAGTTATGTTTTCTCTTGGAGTAGGGAAAATCTTCTTGCAGCTGGTTAGTCTTGGCTCCCCAGGTTTCTGACTTTCTCAATGAGGCTTGGGTTGCTTACCCTTAGCTTGGAGGGAGGTTATTCCTTCAATATGCTCCTTATTTCCCTCTAATTCTTTTTTTTGCTGATAGGTCGATTGCTTAATTGTGATTAGGTTTGCTGAGGGAGGTTGAGGCTTCTGACCCATCCTTAGCTTATAAAACCTTGTCTCTCATGCATTGACAACAAATTTCTAGCTATAATATGCTCAAGAGAAGAGGTGAATAATATTGCATACCTGTACCTACCTAATGGTTGTTGGAGAGGCATCCATACTGCTGTTGAGTTGCTGATAGATCCATGCTTCTCTGGAGGTGATAATTTCCTTTGTTTTCTTTTGCACATGTCTTCATAGCTTGATGATTCTTTGACTGATAAGGTTGTTGTGTGCAAGTTTCTTTCAGTGCCCATTCTACTACTCGTGGAGTGGATGAATGATGAAAGTGGTGTTGAGGTACCTCTCTCAACCTTCCCTAAAGAATACATGACCTTTTAACCCCTTTCTCCAACCAAATTGCCTTCTATAGCTTCTTCTCAGCCATCTTGTAGTGCTACAGGATCTTCCTATAGCAATTACAGTCTTCCTGTAGCAATCTTGTTTTATGTATATCTCTCAAAAAATAGACTGGATTGATCAGAAATGTTTTGAGCATGTTGAAATCATCCTTATGCACCTCCCCATAAAACATCTTGGCCATTGGATGCACGAATCACGAGAAAATTAAAAATAGTTGTATGTGGTGGAGGCTAATTTCTCGAAAAGTGTGCAATGGAATTTTTTGAGATTGCTTGAGCATGTTACCATCATCCATATGCATCTCCCCCTGAAACAGATTGGCAATAGGATGCACAGTTTTCACGATATGATAAAAACAATTTTCTTCCCTGTGTATTTTTATTTCCTGTAGCAAGACAGAGCCTTCCTATAGCATTTTAGGAAAGCAAGGAAAATGAATGAGAAAAGCTTGGAAATTATGGGTGGATGGTGGAAATAGATGAGGGTGATGTATTGGTATGGCCTTGGTCCTATTGTAGCATCTGAGAAAAGGAGGAGAAAGTCTGAATTTGATTTCTTTTGACTAGGATTGTGATCAACTTTTCTTTTGGTAGTTAACCTGTTTTTGTTGCTTGTAGAGGTTGGAGAGAACCTGCATTAATGAGAGAGAGATACATGAAGCAAATATTTTTCTTATTTTTTTTTCTTCTAGGCCTACTAGTCGCCTTAAGGAGGTTTTCAACTAGTAGGTTTTCCCAGGCACCTCAAAGGAGGTTTTCACCTAGGATCTTTTGTTTTTTCTATTTTTTTTCCTTTTTTCCAACCCATTGACCACCTCATGGAGGTTTTCAATCAATGAGCCAATATCAAGTGCCTCAAAGGAGGTTTTCACCTAAGATTTTATTTTTTTCTCTTATTTTTCATTTTCTATTTCTTTTCCTATCTTACTCTACTTGAAAAAACAAAATCATTTTCAAGTGTAGGAATACTTCCAATGGAGCCACTTGCATAACAAGATGATATATTAAATCATGTGTAGGCACGAAACATATGCTTTGACGTGTACCTGAACGTGAGATACCAACTGCTTTGACTGAGATGAGGTTAAAAATTGTTGAAGAAGAGTGTGTTATTGCAACTTAACAATTTTTGGTAACCATATTTCAATATAGTTGTGATGCCCCTGATCCACTTGTTGATTTGAATCATCTTGGAAGTCTTCTTCTTCCATGAAATTCATATCTTCTTATTTTTTTTGATTATTCTCTTAAACACATAGAGGATCTAATGGTGTGCATGATCCAACTTTCTAAGTCTCTGATTCTGATGTTTGCTTTTCATCAAGTGTAGCCCATGAGTCTTTGGTCTTCTCATTTGAATCTTCTTTTTCTGAATGTTTTCCTCCAATGAAATCAATAGAACCTCTTTTTTGCAATACTTTCCTGATCTAGGATGAATACCATTTAGATCAAGAGGAGATTTTTGGAAGTATTGTATCTTAGTATTGTAAGTGGGCTAAGCTACTTTCTTGTGTGAGTTTGGAAATGGTGGTATTGGTAGTTGAGTGGGATTGGATATTTGAGATGTATGTGGTAGGGGTTGTGGTTGTGGTGGAGGTGGATGGTAGGGATAGCATGGAGTTGGGTATGAAGGATATTGAGGATATTGTGGATGGCTCCCATAAGTTTCTTGCCAACTTTGTTGTCAAGATTGAGTTTGGGCTTGAGATGGCCAAGGTTGCCAAGGAAAGGGTGTGTTCCAATTACTTTGAGATGGATGTGCATAAGCTGGAGATTGTGAATTAGTCTCTTGCATCATATCAGTTTGAATAGGCTGCCATGGTCCTCTTGGAGCTACATAACATAGATGCATTTCCAATTGACTTTCTCCATTGTCCTCTTGGTAAATTTCCTTCAAACTTGGTAATGATGGGAAATATTTAATAGCATGTGATTCTGCATGGACAACACAAATATCAACATCTTCTTTTTTCTCATCTTGTATTCTTAATATTTCTTCTTGTTTGCTTAGATTTCTAAGAATTTATGTTTTAAAGTCATCAAACAAACTCCCAAGTTTAGTTTGACTTACCGATCTTGATGTTGATTCACTTGCTCTTTCCCTTCCTCTTGAGATGTGCTTGCATATATCACAAATTTATTCAAATGCTAACTGTTATACATCACCTCTACTCATGAGATCAAAGAGATAAATCCACTCATCTCTAATTGTTCTAAGTAAGAGGGTTTTTAGCGTGTCAGATCCTGAATGATGTAATTTTCCCCTCTTAACATTATCCATTAACCTCTCTATTAGATCCTCAACGATCTCATCTTCTTTTTCATTCATTCTAAAGATTTCTTCCTTAAGATCATGGTCTTTATATTTTTCTAGAAATATCATTTGCATATCATTCCTTGACCTTATTGAATAAGTAACCATAAGATCTACAAACAATTTCAAATTCAAAGAGAAATGTTTCCAGATCCTCTGACCTTAGACCATGATAGTTTGGAAGAAAAGATGGAGGGATGTTCTTCATGTGCACACTAACATAAATATCTTGAATGGGAAATCCAAGAGGATCTTCCTCATTGTCATCCTCTTCATCCATTTATCCTACCTTCTCTACCACCTCTTCTTCTTCTACTTGCAAAAATGAATGGTGATGTGGCTCTTAGTGCACCACGTGATCAAATGGGGGGGTTGGTGTTGCAGAATTTTTTTATTTTTGAATAAAAATGCTAATGCAATGCAATTTTATGTTCTTGGAATGAAAGATGTCTAATGCAATTTTTTTATTTTTTTGAATAAAGCAAAAGAAATGAATCAAATAGGGAAGAAAACGATGCATACTTTGACACCTCCCCAACAACGACGCCAAAAAGTGATGAGCCTCGGTATTGCAACAAGAATGTTGCAACTCCCAATGCTACCAACTTTAATTATCAACCCGGAGTTCGTACAAACTTAAGAGGTATCGGCACAATATGTGCAACATACATAGTGTCATTCCTTAATTGTCATGATGTAATGGAGTAAACGTAATGAAATCAAATCCTAAACTAATTGCAGAAAATGAAATGCTTGAAATGGAAACCTTAACTTAATGTAGGAAAGAAAATACAAGGAAATAAAACCTATTCTAATTGCATAACGTAAATATCAAAAAATAAGTATCATTATTAGATCCATTGACAAAGTTCATTGGATGTGGCAATCAAGAAAATCATTATTGTATTATCCAATTCATAAATCTATCCATTAACCCAAATTGTTGAGATGTTTTGGAGGGGTAAAAAGGAAAGTATTAAGTAGTCTATAGTTTTTGTTGGTCATTTATTGAGAGCCTAGGAGTGATGATTCAACCCTATGGGACACAAACCAAGTTTTTTGAGAGAATATGGGCAAGTATATACATGATGGAAGAGTGCTACATGAAGTTACAAATTTGCTACAGGAAGATATAATTCACCGAATGGCAAATCAAATAAAATCAAAATTTGATGGGACAAATTTTTTTATTGACTAGGATTTATTAGGTCTCCATTCCACGTAGAATCACTCAAAAATACCCCTGTTAACACATGCTAAAAAATAGCAGAAAATTACTAGTCTAAAACCTAGAAATTTGAAAACTAGTGAGCTAGTTAATCTATGAAATGCCTAAGCTAATAAAGTGAAAATGAAATGGGGTGAATTTTGTTATTAACTGGAATGTTTTTTTTTATCTAATTCAAGTGGAATCAACTCAATTGAAGCTTGTTATCATGTTCTAAAAAATATTAGAAATTTACTACTATTTGCCACAAGGGACTTCCAGAAATTTAGATTTGGGAATAAGAAATCTAATCCAAGTAGCTCAATGATTACTATGACCTTACAAAGTTGTTCCAAGGTTTAAATCATGTTTGGGATGCTGCAAAAGAACTTAATTCAACCATTTAACCCAATCCCACAACAAGAAATCATCAATGCGGAAATAGAAAAAAATAAGAACAAGAGATGCATGTGAATAAGAAGTGAAAAGAAGAAAATTAAATTATACAAAAGGGCTTTGAGGCTCTTGGGATGGCCAAGACAAAGGAAACTCAAAGTCCTATGAGGGATACCAATATTTAGAAGATGAAAATAATACCAATCTTTATTAGTTCCATTAATACAATTACATCTCTACAAGAAATTAAAGTGGAGCTGGAAAAATATGAGTTCTCTCCACAAGAAGACTAAGAAAAATTAACCCCTAGAGGAAAATTCGACTTGGTACTTATAAAAAATGACTAGGAAGAATTTCCCATGAAAGGAGAAAGCTTTCCCCTCCAAAATCCCTCAAATAGTGGATTTGGTTCCCAACACTAGGAATCTACATTAAATGACAGGGAACACATTCCTAGATTTTCTCAATCATTGGAGCTCCATAATTTGTGAATGATTTCATGATATCTTGTTGATTTATTATTCAATATTGATCCTCCTGTAGTAGGGAGCAAGTCCCTAAATTATCGCCTCCTCCAAATCTTCATAATATGCACAATATTCTCACAATATTCCACAAAAATAAATAATATTAGGCACAAATATGCAATTATCCATAAACCTTCCTAATGAACATATTAAAGTTAAAAATACATTATCTAATGCAAAAAGAGAGTTTTAATGTGCTGAAGGATGGTCATATTGGCCTTAATTTATGTCTAATTTGGAGGCCCATCAACGGGTTGGGCTAACATGGGAGCAGGTAGACTCTGTGAGTTGTTTGAGCATGTTTGTTGCACATGGAGTCTCAAGATGATCAACATACTATGATAGGAATGTTTCAGGGGAGTTGGCATTTGTGGGCTACCAGAAAGTGCCTTGTATGGGGCCGAGGGTTCTCCCCAATTATGTGGTGTACAATGGTCATGGAGGAGGGGCATATTGTTAGCATTGCCACTTGTACATAGGGTGATTCACCTCTCGTGTATCGCAAGGAGGTTTTGGAGGCGAGGCCCATGCATAAGAGGGTATGGTGATGCAATAGTGGAGGTGGAGATACCCGTAGGGTGTGGGTCAATGTGTACTATCTCGGCTTTAGATCATGGAATCAAGTGGCATGTAGGAGCATGCAACGTCAAGTAGTGGTTTATAGGCGATCACATAGATGCATGTTGGTATGTTGCGGTGTGTGGATGTGCATCACGGAGTGGGAGGAGAAAATTACACCACATTGAGTTTTCTAGTGGAGTGATGTATGCATGGGTGCATATGGGGCCCCTTATTATACAAACTATTAGAGGAAACGCGAGATGGGAGGCTCACCCTAGAAATTTTGATGACACACCGAGCATTATGCGAAGGAGGCAGACTCTTAAGTTGAGTCATTTGGGGGGTGAAAAATCTAATAGATACAGTCTGAGGGATCGTGTGGTCTACAACCAATGTATCATATGTTCCACTCTTCGAATAACACTTGGGGAGGTAATTACGAGGGAGTTTCATGATACAATTTGGCGAGGTAGCTTAAGGTGTTACATGAGCATGAGGGTCAGTGGATGGTAGGCTTCATCTACAGGAGGGTGTTCCAACTCCAAGCATTGTTCAGGTTTATCATCAGTAGTTGGGATAGCATATTCCACTGTGTGGTTTGCGAGGAGAAGAGAATTTTGGCATGTAGGGGGTTGATTCTTGATGACTGGTGGTCATCTGATTACATACATGAGCCAAAGACAATGCACATATCAGTTCTAACAAATCGCAATGCTTCACAGCAGAAGCTAGTGAGGAGTGGGAGTTGTGAACTTCTAGTGTGGTTTTGGGATCCAGGGATTCAGTTGGTTGATGGATTGTTGCACTTCATGGTGAGTATAACCATGATAGCAGGTGATTCAACTCATTTTTTGTTTAACACGTGGGCAAACATTGTGGTCCTCATTATATGGTAATGTAGGTTGCTTCTCAGTATCGAGGTTGGACTTGGAGTGGTAGACTCTAGCACTAATGAGTTACCCTTGCAACTTGGGCATTGCTTCGATCATTGCAAATATTATGGTCGAGTATTATAGGAGAGGAGCCTCCAATATGAGCATGTTAGGCAGCTAGTAATTACTAGGTTGTTTCAATGTTAGCAAGGTAGTTTCACACTACGATGGGCATGGGATCCTTGCATCACAGGATTTGGTAATTCAACTACCCTTAGATGAGTTGGTTCCTACATGGGAATATCATTCAAATATTCAATTAGGTTTTAGTAGTTTTTTGTTCGCATGGGTGACTTCACCAACATGGTTGGTTGATCAACAGTAGGAGAGAAGGGGGAGCCCATGCGGGAAAAGATTCATCTCCATGGCGGTTGGATTATATCCTCAGGATCCTACTCTTGAAGTGCATGAGATTTACTACATAGTAGGGTAACTTCATGAGGAATTGATCAATATTTTATATTATTGTGATGCTCTACTTATTGATAGTATGTGGAGGGCTTCAAGAGCTTATACCTAGTTGGACAGTGGGTGGAGCAAGGGTTGGTTCATGTTGATCAAGATGGCTTTAGATCCTAGTATCGAGAGACTCCTTTATGACAGGATAGTGCATGAGACAAGGATGACCTAATGACATATTTGGGACCCTAGTATTATTTGTAGTGACCATTTGGGCCAACAGATAGTAGTGGGAGCTTGTTCAGGTGCTATTTGAGGATAAACAAGTTTTGGCAGGGAGGACTATCATGTACCCAATTTTTATGAGTGCCAAAATTCACTAAGGTGTTTTACCAATTTTGAAGATATTTAATAAAAAGGAAAAACTATTATTTTGTGGGAGAAAAGTGAAAATTATTATTTTAATGGAGAATGGTGACAAAGTAATATTTTATTAGAAAAGAGAGGTAAATTATTATTTTATGGAGAATGATAAAAAAATAATATTTTATTGGAGAATGGATGAAAATTATTATTTTATTGGAATGGTGACAACTTATTATTTTATTCAAATGGTGGAAAAAAGTGGAAAATAGCCCCCACCAATAAAATAATAAAGAAAAAGGGAGGATCTAGAAGCCAGAGGGAGTCTCCATCAAGAATTATAAAAGGAAGAGGACCTCAATCAGATTTCTTTCTATCTTATCATTTCTATATGACATGTAAACTTGAGTTCTCTTGAGTTGTTCAGCCAAGACAACCAGTTCTGCTTAGCACAAGGGATTTCAAGCTGGAAATTTCACCTCTAACTTCAGAGAACTTTGAGTGTCTCCATAATGAGTATTTGTGGGAGTCTATTTCAAGACTTCCATTGGAGTTTATTGCAGAAAATTCACATAGATATATGTTATTTCTGGGTGCAAAAGACAAACCCTAGAGGTTATTTGGAGAAACATCTTTCTATTACAAGTTTCAGGTATTTGAAGGATATTTTCCACTAGTTAGAGGAGGAGTTTGGCACCAATTTTTTCAGATTTGTTCCTGTATCTTTAGCCTGGGCCAAATTTTCTCTTATAGAGTCTGCGTAGGGGTTTGAGAACAAATTTTTTGTTGGTGTTTGGTGTTGGAATTTGTTGGGCGTTTTTACTTGGGAGTGATAGTTATTTGTCGGGGGATATTTGTGCACAATATATCAGCCATTTGTTGGAGAGTTTTATTATTTCTCATTGGTTTCTCTCTGGTTGGGCACAAAACTGCGTAGTAGGAAATCTGCTTTATTTTGGGCATTTCGAGTCAATTAGAATTAGCCTAAACAATTTTTGGATTTTCTGGGTTTGTGTGTGTGTGGGGCCTATAGCTAATTTTATTAAAAAAAAATTGGTAAGCATTCATGCCAGAATCATGCATTCTTATTTTAGGGTGTATTATTAGTTAGTTGGGAAGTTTTCACCACATTATGGGTTCAATTTTGGCTTGGAGTTAAGCCAAACCATTTCTGGGGTTTTTTGAGTTTGGTGTGAGGAGCTCTGGGTTAAATTTCCATAATTTTCTAAGTAGTTTCAAAGGGAAAAAAACTCCAATTCTTCTCCAATAGTAGCAACGACAACAACAATATTTTTAGGGTAAATCACACTTTTGGGGCTTTCAATGCCAACTAGAATTATGACAATATTTTTCTGGGTTTGGTAGATTTTGTTAAGAGAGGCCTCCAGTTAATTTTTCACAAATTTTGGAGAAAATTTGAGGGCATAAATCATAGTACACCTCCAACCAAAAGAATAATAGAATTTATGGGCAGTAATCTCTAGGTAAAGCTTATTGATTTCCAATTTTATTTTGGACACCTGATTTATTATTGCAGTGGATCTTTTGTTGCCATCACTAAAACTATTTCTATCGAGAGATTTGTATGTAATTGCTCCAATAAATAAATAAAGTTTGTCGATTCTCCATTTCTTATGTTATTTGTAATTGTGTCATTTATGGGATTATTTGGAAATGTTATTTTATTTTTCCAGCAATTTCATGGTTCTTGTTCTGCAATTGCTAGGAGAAATTTATCATAGAAATTTTTAAGCAATTTCCAAAGGAAATTAGGAAAAATTATAAATCGGGACATTATAGTCGTATCTAGAGCATGATCATGGAGGTGTAGACATGCATGCATAGTGATTAGTGAAATTTATGGACATTACAATGGCACGAAAGGTGAGTAGTACACAGGGAATCATATAGGAGATCCTCAAAAACAATGAGGAGATGATAGAGATGTTAGCCAATTTATGTATCAATAAGGGAATCAAACCGAGATATACTCATCCTGATAATAGAGGCACTAGAGGTGTGTATGAAATGGTAATGAAGCCACTTACACCATGTCGGGAAAGTCAGCAAAATCAAGGCACTAGACCTCCTCAAGAGGAGTGACCAAGACGAGAGTAGTTGGATGATAGGACTAGAAGGAGATCTTACATCATATCATGGCGCCTAGGGCATGGGTACACTGGCAGTGAGCCTGAGGAGGAGGTTGAGTAGGAGATTGAGGGCACACAATATTGTGAGGAGTATGTGGATACACCCAGTGTGACATAGGAGCCACCCTTGTTGGAGTTTCCTTTGGTAGCCTTGGATGTAACATTTGTGGAGACAGTTGAGGATACACCTATTGATGAGGTGCCAAGGGACTGGAAGTTACCCACCATTGATGAGTTTCTAGGAGACATATCCCAGTTGATGAGATGTCAGGAGACATAGAGGTACTTAGAGCTATGAATGAATTTACAGATGTTAGCCACCCACAACAATTTCATCAGATCTAGGTCGTCCTTCTAACATTGAAAAAGAAGGCCACTATAGTTCGAGAGACCATTCTATAGCAGAATGAGGAGTTGGATGGCATGAAATCAGTTTGTGTCGAGACAATGACGAAGATGACTTGAGTTGGGGAATGGTTGGATTCCCTAATGGTATAATTAGAGGACTACACATTATAAAATCTAAGTATTCCTCTTCTCGCATACATATGTAGGGTTGATAGCACTATTAGGTTAACTCTGCACATTGAGGACAAAGAGTCAGAGCTACCTAGATAGATCTCATATGTTGACGAGGATTATGAGATGAGGTGACATGAGTACTACAGGAAGCAACATTCATAGGTTACAATTGTGGCGCGTATGGGTACACATGCATTCGACCTTGGAATTGGGATTGGATGGTGTGAGATTATGAGTTAGTACCCTGTAGAGTGGGATAGATTTATGGAGATGGTGGTAGTTGGGAGTGAATCTCAGTAGGAGCTTCTAGATATTGGGGATACTAGAGGCCCAAGTTGGCATTGGGATCTAGGTGGGGCTTCCTACCATATACTTGAGATGCAAGAAGATAGTTTTTGGGATCCAGGTGAGATTCCCCACCAAATCATGGATGTGGCTAGTGAGGGAATTATTGTTGCAATGGATCCAATGACTGGGCATCCACACACTTTCAAATCTCCATCACTATTAGTGATGGTTTGGGTTGACAGTGGAGAATTTAGACTCTGCAAGTTGTTAACGCCCCCCCATAACCCACAAAAGAATGGGGTGGCTAAGAGGAAGAACAAAAGCATTGTAGGGGAAGCACGGGCACTGTTGTATGATCAAGGCCTACCGTTACACTTGTGGGTTGAGGCATGCAACACAATAGTTTATGTGCAGAACCGTAGCCCGCATTAGATTCTTGGGATGAAGACATTAGAGGAAGCTTATTCTGGTAAGAGACCAGATTTTAGTAACTTCAAGATTTTTCGATCATCGGTATATTGCCATGTGACCAAATATGGACAGAAGAAACTTGAGCCAACAACAGAGTGGGGATATTTGTGGTATACACTAATACACCTCACAACTATAGGGTGTACTTTCCGACCAGCAGGATGAGAGTGGTTCACAGGGATGTCAGATTTGATGAGAAGGCCATGCAAGTTTCCCTTGGGAGGGAGCTTGAGCTACATGCAGTTGAGGAGATTTTATCTCCTAAGATTGAGGAGCCTAAGATTTATGTGGACTATTCACATGTACATGATTAGGGAGTGGAGACATCCACCCATATAGAGTCTTCCAGAGATGGGAGAAAGTGCATTAGAGAGGTTGACAGGTTATTGCCTGATGCACGGGAGAATGTGAGAGCACCCACATCTTAGCGCAGGCAAAGGAGGTGAATTGAGAGGTACATTGGATACATGGCTCTTATGAGTGGATGTGTTGAGACAAAGCCATGTTCCTTTGAGGAGGAAGTGCAACAGTCGGTTTGGTTGATGTCATGGTGGAGGAGTATGACTCCATAGTTCATAACAGTGTTTTGGATGTGGTCTCGATATAGGAGGAAAAGTCAGTGGTGAGCTCCTGATGACTTTACAAGTTAAAGAAAGCTTCATATAGTAGTGTGGAGAAGCATAAGGCCAGGTTTGTGGCCCATGGCTTTTCATAGGTAGAGGGGATTGACTATAATGAAACCTTTGCTCCTGTTGCAAGGTACTCATCGATCAGATCTATAATGGCACTATCAATGTAGATGGGTTGAAAGATACATCAGATGGACGTAAGGAAAACCTTCCTTAATGGCATGATTGAGGAAGAGGTGTACATAGAGCAGCCTGAAGGTTTTGAGACCTTTGACCATGAGTCACATGTGTGCCAAATCAATAGGGAATTTTATGGGTTGAAGCAAGCACCCCATTCTTGGTACACCAAGATTGATAGCTACTTCACCGGGATGGGCTTCACCAAGAGTGAAGCGAATGTGAACATGTACCACATAGTGGTGGAAGGTAAATTGTTGATCATTGTGTTATATGTCGACGATTTCATTTTGATAGGTGATAATCGTTTGATCAAGCGTTGCAAGGAGGACCTTGCAAGAGAGTTTGAGATGAAGGACATGGGGCTGATGCATTAATTTTTGGGCATGGAAGTATGGTAGGGTGATGGGGAATTTTTTGTGTCTCAAGGAAAGTATGCCAATGGGATACTTAGGGGGTTCCGCGTGGAGAGCGACAAACCCATGGAGACTCCTCTAGCAGGTAACTTGAGGAAGGAGGATGTTACTTTAGGGGAAGTAGTGGAAGCTATTGTTTACAGGCAACTTTTGAGTTCACTAATGTATTTGGTGAACACATGACTAGATATGTGCTATGCAGTTAACAAACTTAGTCAAGTGATGGTTAGGCCTACCAAGTTGTATTGGAAGGCATAAAAGCATGTGTTGAGATACCTCAAGGGAACTACTCAGTATGGATTGTGGTATAGAAGAAAAGAGGGAGAGAAGCTTCAGGGCTTCACAGATGAAGATTGGGTAGGGAGTCCATCCGAAAGGAAGAGCACATTAGGAGGGATCTTCAATATTGGGTCAGCATCAGTTCCTTGGTACAACAGGAAACAAAGATCGGTTGCACTCAGTTCGGTAGAGGCAGAGTACATGGCTGCAAGTTAGGCAACATGTGAGGCCATCTGGATGAGGAAGATTCTAGTTGGTTTGTTTGGTTAGAAAATGGATCCAATTGTGATTTACTGCGATAACCAGAGTTGTATCAAACTGTCTGAAAATCTAGTTTTTCATGATCAGTCCAAGCATATTGATATTCGATATCATCATCTTAGAGATTGTGTATTGAGGCAGATTATGTTGTTGGAGTACGTTCCCATGGAGAAGTAAAATGCTAACATTTTGAGAAAAGCATTGTCAAGATGTAAATTTGAGTTTCATAGAGACAGGAATGGGGTAGCTGATAATCCATTTCTTGTTGAGAGGGAGTGTTGAGAAATGGAAACAAGAAATTCTTTTTAATTTGTCCTTGAATTAAACTGTGAATTAAAATCGAATTCTATTCTCATAGAAACTTGTAAATATTTAATTAGGTTTAGACTTAATTAGCTTAGTAATTTCGTGTTGGAAGTATTTCTGTAGTCATGTATATGTTCTCCCTAAATTTTAGTGGTCCGGATTGAGTTTTTGGAGTTGTAATTGGATAATCGAGTTTGACTGAGTTATAGACAGTTAAACTATTGTTTATGGAACTAGTAGAGGTCTAGTAGTGAGTTGGTGCATTGGTGCATCCTAAGTGCTACTCTAGCTAACTGAATATTCCCTCAGGAGAAACTCATGCATATCGATTTAGAGAAAGACCCAGTTGAGACTAGAGTGCAAGGACAGTGTACTATCAGTTGTAGAATGATCTCAGTTGTACAGATCATGAATGTAATCAGAAGATGACCTAGATTTGGATTGTGCAGTTATGAAGGAATTCCCAATTAAATATGGGTTGTTCCTCATAGGAATTACGCAAGGAACTAGCGGCTCAGAAGGCAGCATAAATTGGCTAAGTATTGTTCAGTGTGGGCTTGTGAGGCAGAGAGTTGATCATACTTGTGTGGAATTGTTCTTGCTAGAACAAGCTTTGTATTATCACTCAGATTTCTGATTAATGCAATAAATAGTCAAGGTTTTGAGTAGTGGCTTTCCCCAGAGAAAAAATTGTGTTATTTGTCTTTGATTATGTTCCTTGTGTCGATTATTATTTTCATCAATCATTGGTTTTTGATGTTTAAAGAGTAGAGTGGATTCTTGCCTTGTGTTTTAGTACATTATATGAGCTGTGAATCTCCATGAAAATCTACAAATCTATTGTTAATTCTTTTTGGTGTATAGATTTATTAACTTAAGTTACTTTTCACCATATGGAAAATTTCCTTGAAGGCTTCACACAAATAAAAAGAATTTGGGAAAAAAATAACAATATTTTTACCTGTTAAAGAACAAATTTTACCAATTGAAAACTATTTTATTCAAAATGAAATTTTCATTTGAAGGTTTACAAAGTTCATTACAAAGAAAATAAAAAACACAACCAATTGAAAAGTTCATTATCAATAGCTTTAATGTTATTTGACAAGTCATGATTAGTTCAATTGAGAACTGATGCCTATGGTTATTTACTTGCCACAAGTTTTCCAATTGCCCTAGAATCTATAGGTTGTTGTATAAATGTATTACAGGTCGTCGTATTGGAGATCAATGCAAAGGATAGTTCCTATAGAGGCTTGTGAAATCGCTAATGCAGAGAATGTTTATGAAATGACAATGTGGAGGAGAGCTTGTGGAGCTATATTGTGCGAAGTTCTTTGTGTGGAAAGATTTCACCATGTGAAGAGATTTGCATGGAAAATTTTCACTTTGTGGAGAGCTTTCGTTGTGTGGATAGATTTCATTGCATATAGTTTTCTCCGCACTCCGCACAACCTTTAATCAATAAAGTAGCAGCAGAGGTAGGGACATGTTGCATCATAGCTATTACCTTGTTATTATTATTATTATTATTATTCAACTTTATTAATATTAATAATAATGTTATATTATTCACCAAGTTTGATTGTGATCAACTATTAATATTATATTCAATCATATAATAATAATTATAGAGTCAACCTTATTATTATTATTATTATTCAACTTTTTTAATATTAATGATATTATTATTAAACATTTTTAAACCTTGATTGTGACTGACTAGGGATTACCTTAGTTGACTAAGGTTGATAATGTTTGAATTTGGTAAACCATAGTTGACTATAATTGAATATGGTTGAGTTACATTGACTTAGGAGAACTATAAGTGAAAAAGGTTGACTATTATTAAATATGGTATGCATTGGATTAACCAAGTTTGATCATGGTCAAATATTTAAACATTGACTATAAAGTGTGACTATGTTTGACTATGATTGACTAATTTGGTTGACTATGTTTGATTATTAATATTAATCAATAATATTAATAGGCAATTCTATTTGATTGAATTTTAAGAGTGTTGAATGTCAAAAATAGTCAAATAGTCGAACATATTCAACCACATTGGTAAATGTGGTAGACTAATTTTATAATGTTGCAATGTGATGTTAGATAAATAGAAATGTAATGTAACATTGTGACAATAATTGTCACATTGCAACAATGTTTCTCACAACACGACATTGGATAGATTTATGTACCATTCTAATGTCACAAAATGTTTGATTATTAATGTTAATCAATAATATTAATAGAAGATTATGTTTGACCGAAATTGAAGAGTGTTGACTATCAAACATAGTGAAAAATAGTCAATTACATTAGTAAATGTGGTTGGCTAATTTTATAATGTCACATTGCAAAGTTGGATAAATTGCAATGTAATGAAACATTGCAACATTATTATTATTATCATCATTATTATTGAAATTGTTGTTGTTATTATTATTAGTCGACTTTTCTAATATTAATATTGTTAGTATTAAAGACTTTTCAATCATGATTGTGACCGAACAAGGATGATCTTAGTCGAGTATGGTTGATAATGTTGGCTTTGTCCAACCATGGTTAATTTAAGTTGAATATGGTTGAGTTAAGCTGACAAAGGAAGAATATGAGTGAACAAGGTTGACTATTGTTAAATATGGTAAACATAGGTTTGACCAAGTTCGATTATGGTCAGCTATTTAAACAATGATTATCAAGGTTGAATTTGTTTTACTATGTTGGATAATGTGGTTGGCTATGTCAGACTATTAATATTAATCAATAATAATGACAGGTGAATATGTTTTACCAAAGTTGAGGAGTGTCAAATGTCAAATATAGTAAAAAATATTCGAGCATAGTCATCAACACTAGTACATGCAGTTGACTACTTTTGTTATGTCACAATACAACATTGGATAAATTGCAATGTAATGTAACTACACAAGGATTGTCACATTGCGATAATTTTTGTCACATTGTGATGGTATCCATACAATTCAGATGTCACAACTTGTTTTATTACTAACATTAATTGTTAAACTTACATGGATAGGAAAACAATAGGAAAGATAAATCAGTGAGTACAATTTTTATTAACAAAAGATGTACATTTATAGTACAATAGGTGACTCTTGGGATTCAGATCCCAAGGTCTCTTGGACTGATTTGTCCATTCAACTTCCACGCTAACCCTTTAGGATTAGGTGTCCAACATTCCGCCCCCTTAATCCGAAGGGTTATGTATGAGTCCAAGAAGAGAGTTGTAATACAAAATGTGCAAAAAATGGATGGCAGCACTAGGCTGAATGTGCTCTATGAAATGTTGGTAAAAAAGGGCGGTGGTTTAAGGATGACCACCAACACTGGAACGCTTAGTGCAGTTCCCGGAACTCTTCCAAAACTGGCAAGAAACTGAAGTTTTCTGCTAGAGGAAGTGATCCTATTGTTTTAAAGAGGGAAACCTTCAACCATAAAAGGGAGGTCTCACCCCGCATAAAAGGTAAAACTTCAACCTGAAAAGGGAAGTCTCAACCTGTGATGGTTTAAGGATAACCAACAACTCTGAAGGCATGTTCAGGCATCTTGTCTCTGGCTACAACTCTGAAACTGGTGTGGCAGGTTGTGGCTCAGGCTTGCTTGATGTGGCTTTGAAGCTTGTAGATGACCATCATTTCCCCCCTGTCAGATACAAGGTGAGAAGATGGAGAAAACTCAACTGCAAGACTGTTCAATACTCTGGAACAAGTTCTAACATGTGTTTGGAATATCTTCTTGGCTGTTGATGCCCATTGCCAAGAAGCGATCCATCCAAGATGAATCTTTGTTCTTGCAGGACGTTTGTTTCTGAAGCATCTGTGTGAAGAATGGCTGGTTTTATGACAGTGCTTACATGGATGAAGATCAAAACAGTGATCTTTCAAATGGCCAACTCGATCACAGTGTTGGCATTTCACGATCTGTTGTTGTTGCTGTTGTTGCTGCTGTGGAAGAGAGGCAGAGTCTGGAACAGCTGAAGCTGAACTGTCATGAGGAGCAGTTGAACTGTCATAAATGAATCCAGCACTCTGAAACTGAATGGGTTTGGCATAGTCTGGAATATGAAAGGACAAGTCCTTGTCATATCCAAGACCAGTTCTGTGCTTGTTGTGGACAAGCTGTTCCCAAGGTCTGATGATGGGCTTGGGAAGTGCAGACTGAACCTCTGCATCTGCATGTAACTTTGTTGCTTTATCAGGTACTGAATCTGAATGAACTTGAACAATATTGACTTGCTGTTTATGGGAGTCTGCTTCATTGTTCTGAACAGAAACAGGTTCAGAATGATGACTCCACTGCTGTAATTCTTCCTGCTGCAGTTGTGATTCAAGCTGCAAAAACTCTATCTTTTCTTGTGCATTTTGTAAACATGTCTGAATTTCTGAGAGAGATTCTTTGCTGATTTGTAATGTGTCATCAACAGTAGATAATATCAAAGTTTTAAGGAACTGTAATACTTCACTGGTTCTGACCATTTTTCCTTTAATGTCTGATTTACACCTTTTAAAAACTGATCATAACTATGAGCAAATGTATAAGCAGTATCCACTCACAATACTATGTCAAGAATCTTTTCGTTATCGCTGAAAATGCATTGCTAGAGTAATCCTGTTTGAGGCAGCCGCTGAAATTCCATTTTGCAGTAGAATACTTTGAAAACAATGCTACGGTACACGAGATTTTGTCTAATAGTGCCCTACAGTGACCATCATTTAAAAAACAGCGCTCATTCAAAATTAAAACAGCGCATTCAATATATATATCACTGTATGCTACCAATATATATATCACCGTATATATCACTTTAAAACAGTTCAAATTCGATATCAGGTAGCTTGTCTAGTTTTATGGCGCCCACTTACATCCATCCATTAAATTCAACCTCAAATCAAAGAGGCTTCTTTATCAATAATAACTGAATCGGGTAAATAGTGTAGGGTGCATAGATTATTCCTTACTGACACAATTCCCTAGGAGGAGACGCATCAAACTCCTCAAACAATTATCAACAACTACCCACGACAGTAGCTGCCAAAGTTTTTACAAAATTTTCTTCTTCGGCCAAAAAAGGCGAACGATAAACCAGACCATCACTATAAGTCTCAAACACTTGAGAGCTGGCCTATTCACTTCTCTATCTCAATATGTGTGTAGAGTAATCCTGTTTTATAGAATACAGAGAAGAATACAGAGATAATAAATAGCATCATACTGAGAAGCAAAATTCAAAACTTCCCATGTTAACAAATGGTGATCTCACCCAAGAGCACAGAAATTCGAGGCCCCATCAAGGCGGTCCTCAAATCTTAGACCCAGGTATGCCATGCTCTAACTCAAACTGCTCATAAACATTGTTGTGCAAGCCTGCTACGGAAAACACCTATACATTTGATTTCATGGGAAAAGACTGCACTCTTGTGGAAACTGCACACCATGCGCTGTAACTGTCACTCGTTTCTAAGGAAAATATATTGCTTGTTGGTATTCAATCAATCTGGGTGTGTTCCAGCAAGATGATATTAATGGCCTCCTTTGATAGCAGTAGCAGCAAACTTCAATCTTCAGCCCAAATATCTGTGCACAGCAATCCTACCAACGGCAAGGGAACTCAGCCTCTTATAAATGATGGCTGTAGTAGCTTACACAGCCCACAATACCCCAACTTGGCTCATATGTAACAGCAGTTTGGTTCTTTTCTTTTCGCAGATATACTTAGCCACGAATGAGGAGATTTTTAGCCTTTGTTTGCAGGTAAAACTCAGTCCTAAAGTGACTGCAGTCGGTCCTATATGGAAAATGGATACTCAGCCACCCTAACAGAGAAAACTCAGCCCCTTGTAAGATATTAGCTCTCAGCTCTGAAATAAGATAAACTCGACCCCTTTAAGCAGTTAACTCGACTAGCAACTCACAGGAACTCAGCCTCTTCCTTGACAGTGAAACTCAGTCAACAATGTAAGCAAACTCAGCCAACAAAGCAATAGATGAGTCGGCCCTCTTCTTTGATGGTGAACTTGGTCCCCTTTGTGGCTCCGATTGTGAACTTCAACCAGCAACAAATGAGGAACTTCGACGTCCACAGAAATGTCTCAGATTTGGCTCTTCTCCATAAAGATATTCAGCTGATGAATTTTTCACACTCCACAATTTAAAGATCTTACGGTCCAGCCTCTGCGCCGTGGGGTCTCTCCGCGACAAAATTGAAGTGCTCGAAGAAAGAAGCGCTTCAAGGCTGCTTTGAAATACCAGAAGGGCAAACTATAATGCAAGGCAACAGGCAAACCTCCATGGAGCCAGTAATTTCAAGAGGTGGCTGCATTATTTCATATTGGAACAACAAAGTCACACCCACCAATTGCGTTCAAACGTATGAAACGTATGACTGTCACTTGAATGTCAGAGAATGCAGATGCGTTATGCGTTATGGACAGAGGTGGTGCATAAACGTATGAAACGTATGACTCACTTGAATGTCAGAGAATGCAGATGCGTTATGCGTTATGGACAGACGTGGTGCATAAACGTATGAAACGTATGACTCACTTGAATGTCAGAGAATGCAGATGCGTTATGTCTCGCCCCCAGGTTTCATTCAATGTCAGTACCTTATTGAAAACTGTCATTTTTCCTCTTAGTCTCTCAAGATTTTCGAAATTCTAGGCCTAGTTGAAGGAATGCCAATCGCTATTTTCGAGGCCATCTGCGTCATTATTCTGCCTGCAAGACACATGCTCAACCCTACATCTTTGAAATATTCCTTGGAGTTGAAATATGGCGTTATAATACCTTTCAAGCCTCTGATCCCTCCTTAAAACTACACAGAGAATCAATGCTTCTTCATCGCATGATATTTACACATTATTCACAGCGTTTCTCTTCATATTTTTCCTCTCATGCTCCGACACCAATTGCCCAATTCATTAATGGCGACGGCAACGACTGTTTCACCGCCAAGAAGTACTACTTCCCCTATGCTTGACCCATCTCCCGATCCAAATCCCAATTCGCCGTCTTCAACAGAGACTGCCAGTGAAAAATCCTCATTGCTCTACGTATCATTCAACCAGGACTTCGGTTGCTTTGCCTGTGGCACTGAGCAAGGTTTCCAGGTCTATAACTGCGATTCGTTCAGAGAAACCTTTAGAAGAGACTTCAACAATGGTGGTATTGGGGTTGTGGAGATGTTATTCCGATGTAATATTTTGGCCCTCGTGGGCGGGGGTTCGAATCCCCAGTACCCTCCCAATAAGGTCATGATCTGGGATGATCATCAGAGCCGCTGTATTGGGGAATTATCGTTCAGGTCTGAGGTTCGAGCTGTGAAGCTGAGACGGGATCGGATTGTGGTGATGTCAGAGCAATATAGGTGGTATCCGAGTAGAGTAGGGCATTACAACACGGAAGCACAGAAGTGTTTTGAAATGCTTATGACAGGGAGCAAGTCAAGTGGATACCAAATTTGCAGAAGTTTCAGAGGACGGTGGGCTGAGAGAGGACCATGGTATATCCTTCAGACTTGATTACCCAAGGGGACTGGACAGTCCAACATGCACCATCGATTTGGCCGATTCCAAGGGATTTAAAATAGAGATTCAACAACAACCACAAAACATATGAAATTCACTGGTAGAATTTTGACTATCGTAAATTTAAACTCATTGGATTCACTAGCACAACATTCAATTCAAGATTTGTAACATGTTTTCTAGGCATACCACGACCATCAAGGTTTTAGCGCAGAGATGCATTCAAACGTTTTGTATTCCCATAAAGTACTCTCATAATTCAAGCTCAACCAACAATATGATTGCACCCAGAATTCACAATCCACATAACATTAATGGTCAAAGCATAGGTTTGGTGACTAAAACACAACAAAAAACGCCACAAGAAAACAGTGACTCAAATATGAGCAGCCCAGGAGATCGCCTGCTCTGATACCATGTTAAACTTACATGGATAGGAAAACAATAGGAAAGATAAATCAGTGAGTACAATTTTTATTAACAAAAGATGTACATTTATAGTACAATAGGTGACTCTTGGGATTCAGATCCCAAGGTCTCTTGGACTGCTTTGTCCATTCAACTTCCACGCTAACCCTTTAGGATTAGGTGTCCAACATTAATCAATAATATTAATAAGTGATTATGTTTGACCAAATTTGAGGAGTGTTAACTATCAAACATAGTAAAATATAATTGAACATAGGCAGTCGCATTGGTAAATGTGGTTGACTAATTTTATAATGTTGCATTATGATAATGGGTAAATTGAAATATAATGTAACATTGGCACAATGTTTGTCACATGTGACATTGGATAGATTTTTGTAGCAGTCTGATGTCACAACATTACTATTATTATTAGTCAACCTTATTAGTAATAATATTGTTAATGTTAAACATTTTGAAATATTTATTATGACCAACCAAGGATGACCTTAGTTGACTAATGTTGAAAATGATTGACTTCGGTGAACCATGGTTGACTATAATTTAATATGATTGAGCTACATTGAATGGCGATGGCAATCAATGAATAAGGTTGACTATTGTTAAATATGGTAAATGTAGGGTTGGCCAAATTTGATCGTTGTCAACTATTTAAATAATAACTATAAAGGTTGACTTTGTTTGACTATGTTGACTAATGTGGTTGACTATTAATATTAATCAATAATAATAGTAAGTGATTATATTTGACCGAAGTTGAAAAGTGTTGACTTTTGAATATAGTTAAACATAGTTGAACATAGTCAACAACATTAGCAAACAAATGTGTTTTAAATAATTTTGATATTAACATTATTAAACATTGACTATTGGTGACCATGGTTTGACTATGTCGTCATTTTAACTCTGGGTATTTCAAACATGATGTATGTGGTTAACTATAGGCATGGTTTACTATAGTTTAATATGGTCAACCAACGTTGACTAAGGATGACGATGAGTGAATAAGGTTGAATTTCTATGACTATGGTAAACATATGATTGATTAAGGATGACCATGGTTAATTATTTATACATTGACTGCAAAGGTTCATTAAAAATGTTGACTACAAAGGTTCACTTTGTTAGACTATGTCATCATGTTGGCTATAGATATGCGTCTATAGTTAATTATAGACATGTTAAACATAAAATGCCTATGATTAAATGTGGTTGAACATGATGTTCATGTTAACTATGTTTGACCAAGTCAATCATGATTATTATGTGTTAAATTTTAAATTAATATATTATTAATGTGTTAATTTATAGACTAATATATTAATGTATAATTATTATTATATTATTATAAATTTATTAAAGTTTAAATAATATTACTAATAAAATTATCTAAATTTAAATTAAGTTTACTAGTAATACAAATATTATTAAAATTTATTATTAACTTATAATTAAATGTTAATATTAAACTAATTAAAATTAATCTTATTAAAATTAACCTTAACTATTTAAATTATTAAATTTATTAATGTTAACTTTATCCTTAAAATTATTAATATTACTTATTAATAATAACCCTATGGTGACCTACGAAATTCTTTCTCATAAAACACTACCATTTATCTCTCCAATATTAAACTTATTAGTCCCTTCCATAGGCACCAGGGACTATTGCAATTGATTTGTGTTGAAAACTGAGCTAGTGGCAGGGACTAATAATGTCTTTAACCAAAATTTTAGTAATGCACATTTTGTTGAGCCGTAATGCACCTTTTGCTGAGCCTATTGGACATTGAAAGCGTTCATTGTTAACCAATCAAATAATTGGAGGTCTTTTTTGGCCTTTTTTCGAGGTCAAGAGGTTCATAAGTTAGGTTTAAAAGGCATATGAACAAGAGAATTCCTGTCATTCTTGAATAATTCTACCGTTGCTGTAAAATTAGTTAGCTAAAATTAAATTCTTAACACTAAGTGCTCGATGGAGGGAAATCTAAATCTTCTGACCCCTAGGATGCACAACTTCACTGAGTCTAGCCACAGACTTCTGAGCAAAGGTACATGTGGATTCCTTCCTGTTGTATTGTTACATGACTTTCTATTTTTCTTCACATGTTTCTTTCACTGCTTAAGAAAACCATATATCGTAGCTTGCCAAGAGTCAACCTTCATTGGATTTTTGCGGATTTCACAAACATAACGCTGAATCGAGTCCATATTGTTGATGTTCACATTGAATAAAAAATGGTACCACTCTTTTCCATAAATTCGTTTTAAAAAACACAATTTCTGAAAGCATATTATGATTTTGCAATAAACTAGTAACCACTCGTTTCCATAATTTTTATAATACCTGTTAATTTCACTCAATCATATTGTTTATTTCAATGTTCATAGTTTCTTATTCTTCTGTGAAAGTTGAAATAGCTTTAGTTTCTCACTTTTGATAACACAATCCTCTTCCTTCTGTGTGCCCCTCTCATAAGAAAATAAGTATCGGGTTAGTGTGATCTGCTAGGTATTTCATTTATTGGTACTCTGGCACACTGATGTTATTCGAGCAACAATGATTATGCTTCACTCGATAACAGCACTAAACGTCAACCTCAAATCTTCTCTTTTTCCACCTTTATTCATCGAAATAACTGCTTCTTGAGACCTTTGACCAGGTAGGAAGCCCAGTCAGTCTCTCGGGCCAGTCTCTCTATGTATTACCACATAGATACTAAAAACACAACCAAAATCAAATCAAGATACTACCACTAGGAATATGTCTGAGTGATCAGTGGATAACCTAGAAAAGAGAGGCGAGAGATAGGAGAGAGAGGCGATCCTAGTTCAGCTCGTTGGGGTAGTCCCCCAACGCACACCAACTCTTGAAACATCTGCATAACTAATCCCTTATGTTGTCATGAATGGAGGAACCTAGTTCATAAGGAGTTCTTTTGGGATGACCTAAACTTAGACCTAAACTCAGGAAAGTAAGGAAGAAAATAAGCACTATTATTGTAAGTGCTATTTGGTATAGGCTTCGAAACTTACAAGGTAGGGGCTTCGTTACAGTAAGGATAAAATGATTTCGCACCCAAACTAATTTTATAAGTGGCTTATGAGATGAGCATGGATGTTGTAAGTGTTATTAGGTAGGGGCTTCGAAACTTACAATGTAGGAGCTTTGCTACAGGAAGGAGAAAATGATTCCGCACCTGAACAGATTTTATAAGTGGTCTACGAGATGACCATGGATGCCTCGTGAGTCTATGGTATCGAACTATCCAAGGTTATGCAAATCATGTGTAATGCATGCAGGTGGGTTCTCAGAATGATGGCCACACTCCTTTTATTCCATCAGGACTCAGGGGTTTCTAATTATATTTCTTAAAAAAAAATTGGTGGCTTATTCATATCTTTTACAATATTTTGTTAATATATTTAATATATATGAAGCATGATTGAAGAGATCATTTCCTCCATTCTTTCCACTATGTTGGCCGCGAACTATGAAGGAAAATAAGAGCCCCTTCTCCAAGGATGTAAATCTTCTTTTAAATGGTGTTGAAGCTTTTTCAGGGTCTAAATTCCTTAGAATTTGTAATCATAAAAAGTTTTTCTTCCTTTTAAGCATGATCAGGGTCCATATAGAGATTGAGTTTGATCTTGTCTTCCTGTCTCAAGTTCTGGAGTGATGCTTTAAGTGAGGAGGTAAGTGATTATTATTTTTGATGTTACCTTAATAGTGATCTTTTCATTCCAGTCTTCATTGCTCCATTCCCAGCCAGTAGTCCCGTGCAAACATAAAATCTCAACATTCACATGCCATTTATAACTTGCTTCACTCAATGTCACTACTAACCCCTTGAGTGACACTGCCCATCCTTGATGCAATGGTCAGTTGACATACCTTGCAATTCCTCCTATAGAAAATTTTGGAGAGTGATAGAGTAACATCGGTGTATCATCATAATAATTATACTGGAGTGTTTTCAATATGTTATGTAACCAGATCACAAAATAGAAGAAAAGATAGATCAACGAATTCAAAATCAGCCTCTTCAAGGGGGCAACCTCCTTTACATTACACAAATGAACAATTCTTGGATGATACAAATGAAAAAACCTCCTTTCTATATACAGGAGTCTAAGGGGTCACAATATAATCAAAGCCGACATAACAATAATAATATAAGGGCGCAAAAATAACACTAGTGGGCTTCTATGGGGCATAATAATAACTATATGGGGACAATAGGGGCACAAAAATAATAATAAGGGCTAGAATGACAATAGTAATGGGGGAATCAATAGTATTATAGCGACCTAACATGCCTCTCTCCTTCGAAAAAGTGTTGCCCTCAATTCTTGAGTAGTTATTGATGATTTTGTATAAAATTCTCATCCTCCCATGTGGAATGTTCAGCAGGTAAGTTCTTCCACTTGATGAGATACTCCAAAATTGATCGATTTCATAGTTGTTGAGTTCTTGTTTCTATGATTGCTTCAAGTTCCAATATTATTTTTCCTCTGTCATTAAGTTCTGGCAATATTGTTTGAAATGGGAGCGTGTCACCTATAACCTTCTTTAAGCATGAGACATGGAAAACTGGGCGCACTCAGGAAGCTCCAAGAAGCTCTAATTTGTATGCCATAGTACCAATATTTTGCAACACCTTGTATGGACCATAATACTTTAGTGATAATTTGTTATCCTTCTTAGCTTTTTTGAGGGACATTTGTTTATATGATTGTAGTCATAGGAATACCCAATCACCTGCATCTAAAATTATTTCACTGCAATGTTGATCTGCCTGTTGTTTCATTATATTCTGCGCCAAAGTGAGGTTATCCTTTAAGAGTTGGAGAACTTGTTGTTGATGCTTGATGTGATCTTCCACTGCTTGAACCTTAAAATTTTCTCTTAAATATGATGTGATGGATGGTGCATGATATCCATAAAGTGACATAAATGGGATCATTTTTGCTGCAGTATGGAAGGAAGTGTTATACCACCATTCAGCCAGAGGCAACGATTTGACCCATTGTGTTTTTTTATCAGATACAAAGCAATGAAGATATCCTTCCAAACATTTGTTTACTATCCTAGTTTGCCCATCAGATTGAGGATGATAAGATGAACTATGAGCTAACTAAGTAACAAGACAATAAAATAATTTTGTCAAAAAATTTCCTATGAAAATGGGATCTCTGTCGCTTACAATAATCTTTGGGTTTCCATGTATCTTTTGAATTATTTCATTTAATGCAGTAGAAAATGTATTGGGTTTAAATGGATGAGATAATGCACAAAAAGTGTGCATACTTGGTAAGTCTATCAACTACCACCATGATGACATTCTTTCCTTCGTACTTGGGTAAAACTGTGATAAAATCCATTGAAAACTCCTCCCAACATTGGCTTGGAATGGATAAAGGTTGTAATAGACCTTGGGTATTCTTTGTTTCAACTTTATTTTGTTGGAAAACCAAACATTCTGCCACAAAAATTTGAATATCTGATTTAAGGCCATCCCAAAAGAATTCCTTCTTAACCTTGTGGTATACTTTTAAAAATCCTTAGTGCCCTCCTAAGGGAGAGGTGTGCAAGTCCATAAGAATATTTTGTTTGAGTTCGAAATTCTTACATAGGTATAAGCGATATTTGTACCATAACGAATCATTTTTCCAACTAAATGTAGTAGATGTATTGGGATCTTGTTGTATCTTTTGAATGAGTTCCCACACTTCTTCGTCATTCTTCCATTCATCCCTTGCTTTGTTTATCCAATCTGGTTGGATAATATAAATGGCGCAAATCAATGCTTCAGACACATCCTCATCCTTTCTTGAGAGTGCATCTGCCAAAACATTTTTCTTCCCTTTTTTGTAGATGATTTCAAAGTCATAACCAAACATCTTTGTCACCAATTTTTGCTACTCTTTTGAAGATAATCTTTGTTTTAAAAAGTATTTAAGACTATCATGATCTATTTTTACCTTGAAGTGTCTTCCCATTAGGTAGGGTATCCATTTCTCAAGTGCATGTAGTATTTCCAACATTTCCTTCTCAAGATAGATTTGTGTAAATACTTTCCTTTGGTTGGATGACTTTCAAAAGAAATGGGTCTTTCTTCTTGCATTAAAAAAACACCAATTCCATTTCCTGAGGCATCACATTCCACAATAAAGGTTTTTGTGAAGTCCGACGTAACTAAGGTTAGTGCTTGGCACATTGCCTCTTTAAGATGTTTAAAGGCCTTTGTTTCTTCTGGAGTCCATAAAAATGCATCTTTCTTCAATAGTGTTGTTAGAGGTGTTGCTATTCTCCCATAATTCTTAACAAACTTGGGATAATACCCTGTCCACCCGAGAAATCCTCGCATATGCTTTATCGGTGTGTGGATTTTCCATTCCTTAATGGCTTTAATTTTTCTAGGGTCTACCTTAACACCTTCATGAGATATAATATGACCTAGATATTCCACCTCTTGTAATCCAAAGAAACGTTTGGAGCTTGTTGCATATAATTGTTTCTCCTCCAATAGTTTGAGCACCTTGTCAACATGTTGAACATGATCCTTCCAAGACTTGTTGTAGATTAGTATATCATAAAAAAATACTAGCACAAAATTTCTAAGGAAGGGTTTGAAAATAGAATTAATCAAACCTTGAAATGTAGAAGGTGCATCAGTAAGGCCAAAAGGCATGACCAAAAATTCATAATGACCCTCATGAGTTCTAAACTCTGTTTTCGGAATGTCTTTAGTCTTCATTATGATTTGATGATATCCTTAATGAAGATCCAACTTGGTGAAGTAAATTGATCCATGAAATTGATCCAATAATTCATCAATGACAGGAATGGGAAATTTATCTTTAATAGTGATCTTGTTGAGCTCCCTATAATCCAGACACATGCACCATGATCCATCCTTCTTGTGCACCAATACTACTAGAGCAGAGAAAGAACTTTGACTAGGTTTAATTATACCATCCTCTAGCATTTCTACAACCATACGTTCAATTTCACTATTTTGGGGATAGGGATATCTGTAAGGCCTAATGTTTAGAGGAACACTTCCTGTAATCAAATTAATAGCATGATCATGATCACAAATAGGTTGGAGGCCTTTGGGATTCTCAAATACCTTGAAATGATTGTCCAAGACTTTTTGGAGATATGGAGAAATAGATGATTTCGATGTGGGAACCTCTAGCAAACATAATTGTGCAATTACGCCTTGTTTTTATTTCCTTATAAGCTTTGTCATTCTGTTAGAGTTTATTATCTTTCTTGGTTTCCCTATGATACCCCTTAATTCAACTTCCTTTCCTTCCGAAAAAAATTCATGAAAATTTCTTGAAAATTAAAAGCTATTGTACCCAAGGATTGTAGCCATTGGACTCCTAGTACTACATCAGCACCACCCATTTGAATGGAAATCATCGGGCTATTCAATACATATTCTCCCATGGATAGCTTGATATTATGGCACTTTCCATAGCAATTTACGGTTCCTCCACTTGCAACCATCACTTGACACTCTGGTGCTAGATATAGGAAGCAATTCAATTCCTTGGCTATCTTACAATGAATAAAATTATGGGTACTCCCCAAATCAATCAAAATTATTACCTTTTTCTTCTTGATATGTCCTTCTATCTTGATAGTTTGAGGAGTGGTAATTCTGACCAATGCATTTCAAGATATGGTAGGATTCATTTCTTCTTTCTCTAGGGTTTTTTCATGGTGTATATCCTTGTCTTTTGATGTTTCTTATTCCTTTTCTTCCACCTCTTCACAATCTATGTAAAATAAATTTTTCTCAGCACATTTATGACCTTTAATGTGTTTTCTATCACAACTATAACAAAGCCCTTTTTCTCTTTTTTCTTCCAATTGTTGTGGTGTCAACCTTGTAGGTTGTGGACGACTAGGGAAAAAAACACTTCCATATTTATAGTTGTGAGTGGTAGGCTTCCTTGTTGCCATAATTTTTCTTTCCATTTTTCTTACCAACCTGAATGCCTTCTCCAACGAATTAGGTTCCCAAAGGCGAACCTCATGTTGGATGTTATTCTTTAAAGTACCTATGAACACATAAATCCTATGCTCCTCTAGAATATCTTTTACCCTTATATTTAATTATTTGAAGCCCTCAATGTGCTCCATCATTGAAACCTTTTGTCTGAGATTTATCAATTGGCTAAAAAATGTGTTGCTTTTTGTATCCTCATAATGTGCTATCATTTCTTCCGTAAAAATTGCCCAAGTGACAATTTTTTTATGAGAGAAAAGCCATTGATACTATACAAATTGATTTGGTTACAAATATAAAGTTGAAATGCCTACCTTTTGTGTGTTTTGCACATTATGGAGATTGAAATATTGCTCCATCTGTAGTATCGATGTTATGGGATCCTTGCCATCAAAATTCCTCATATCGTTCTTTGGAACATGGTGGGTGTTCAATCCAACGTTAGATTATGTGAAATCATGATTAACATTTCTTTTGTTCTCATCATGAGTTTCCTTTACTACCCTTTCGCCATTAGTAAGCATTTCTTGTAGCAACTTTGTCAAATCTGTCTTCAAATATTCCTTGTTGCCTTTAAGTTTTTCTTCTATACCATCCATATTAGCTTCCACGTCATTCATATTAGCTTCCACACCTTCCTTTAAACCATCCATCTTAGCTTCCACACCTTTCTTTAAACCATCCATATTAGCTTCCACGCCTTTCTTTAAACTATCCATCTTAGCTTCTGTTACTTTTTGTGAGAGTGAATTTTGTTGCACTTGGTCTCGTAATTTTGATACATCATGTTGTATTTCTTCCTCTTCTTCATGATTCATGCTAGAGATTTCAGGTTGCTTACTAGGTGTTTCCATTTTCTTTCTTCAGGGCATCAATTAATGATAATAATGCTTCACTATGTCCTTTCAATTCCTTCAAACTAACCTTTCAACCAAAATTATGCAAAATTAAAAAAAAACTACACACATTTCTTCACTTTGTAGGTGCTCGATATTGAATACGTTGTATCTCTGTAATTTCGGATCTCCAAGGTCTGAAATGTCGTCCTGGGATAGCCCTCCGAGTCCCATTTCCGACCCCACAATTATGATCAAGATTGGATTCTCCAAGGAAGAGTTATGCCAAATCTCCCACGATGACCTGATTATAGACTAGTTCAGTAGAGTGAACTTGTACGAGGTTCCACGTGTCACTTTTTCGACCTTAGGACCTGAAGCCGATACACAGAAAACTACAGGCCATCCGATTTCTGTAACTTCTTACAAAATTTCAATATGATGCTCAGAGAGAAAGTTATGACGATTAACTCCAGGTCACCTATTTGAGATATAATTTGGGAGCCTGCAAAAACTCCAACTTCATTGCATCCTATCTCCGAAAATATAGTGAGAAAAGATCTGAAATTTGTACACGAGGTTCATCGACATTTCAGCTCAAATGGGTTTTAATTTTAGCTTCTGAAACGTCGTAGAAAAATTGTTATAACGAAAATTCCATGATGACCTGTTTATAGCAGCGAAACCCTAGAATCCAAAGCCTCTCATAACAAACGTTATGTAACCAGCTCACAAAATAGAAGAAAAGATAGATCAATGACTTCAAAATCAGCCTATTCGAGGGGAAAACCTCCTTTAAATTACACAAATGAACAATTCTTAGATGATACAAATGACAAAACCTCCTTTCTATATATAGGAGTCTAAGGGGTCACAATATAATCAAAGCCAACATAACAATAATAATATAAGGGCACAAAAATAACACTAGCGGGATTCTATGGGGCACAATAATAACAATATGGGGACAATAGGGGCACAACAATAACAATAAGGGCTACAATGACAATAGTAATGGGGGAATCACTAGTATTATAGGGACCTAACACAATAACTAAAACAATTGTTATAGAAAACACCTTAATAGTCTAATTCAATTGCCAACTTCTCTCATGGTGGCATTTAAAAGTCTATTTCAATTGTCGAATTCTCTCATGGTGGAATTTAGGTTGGTTATCATTCAATGTGCCCTTCACATGCAATCTATAGTGTAGATGTTCAATAGAAGCACGTAAGGTGTAGGATTTTGTAGGGTCGAACTTGAAAATATGTTCTGCCATATACTATCACAAACCTATAATTTCATCTGTTCTACAGGCACCAAGAAACAAATCTGTATAGATGCATCATCCTTCATTAGCATTTTCTTGATAAATTCTATAATACTCCACTCCAGGTGTGATATTGTAATGCACTATCATATAGTTTAAGTAATGACAACCCCCATCCACTAGTCTTACATGTAACCATGCAGACAAAATACAAGCAGCATAAGACATCCCTCCTTTTGGAGCTTGGAGTAGCTTTAACAAACCGAATGCAATGACAAGTCAAGAACAAGTTCGACAACTCTCAGTAGCTACTCTTTTCATTGAATAAATGAATTTCAGGTGGCTCAAGACCATGGAATATATGCTGAGCATGAACCCATTGAACATTGCAGGAAAGAGATAAAGACAATGAAAACAAACTATAAGATATTCAAAGGGAAATAGAACACCAGATTATACAGCTAAACAACTCTTGCCCAACCCCAAACAATAGGTTTAATGTTTGGAAAGATAATGTTTGAATAAATTGCAAGGAATGTTGTAATCTAAAAGTAGAGGATAGAAGCAAGATGGGTATTGTGTCTTAATATTTAATCTGGAATTTAAGAGTTGTATTTCACCAGTATCAGAATTTGCATTAGATGAGCCACAGAGATCAATAGATGATATTTCATAATCATCATTATCATACAAGATTTAATTCACTGGCCATCATTCCATTCATAGAAAAATCCCTAGCTTCAACATTTTATTTACGTGTTTATCATGACATAGCCACCAAGTGCACTTGCAACTGGAAATGAATTGTCTATAAACATAACTGAATCATCCAAAGAGACATGCATGGATAATATTAAAAAGGTAATATCATTGTAATAAAGTGTTTATGACATTTTAATGCTAGAAGAAATCCACTACCATACAGGTCGGTTGATTAATCAAATGACTTCAACCCAAAAAATATCCATTACCATAGAGGTTGGTCCATTGATCATTTATTTATTTTGACTCTAGTGAGGACAGTTGGTCCATGTATGTATTATTCTCTCTAGAAAATATTAATTTACTGCTTACCAAAATTTAAAGAAAACTTTATTAATCAATTGTGACGGTGATAGTGTATATTCATATTATCCTCAAGTATTCATAAATTTCTATACTCCAACCACATGCATATTTCAACATGGTTCTGTTGTCAATTCAATCCTTTTTTTTCAATGAATATAACAAAAAGTTTCTTAAGAAAATGCTCAGTGATTTGGTCAAATGATCATTGTTTCTATCTCTGACTATGCCATCAGAAAAATGATACAACTGATTTGGCCATGGCCTTGAAATTTGTGTTCCCTATATAATTTTTGTTATTTTAAAATTAAATATTTGCCCTTGTTTTTAAATAGATCTTTTTATTTGTGCTGATGAACTTCATGTTTCGTTTGTCAACTATTCATCCAAAAATTATCCTTCCATTCTTACTGTTATCCTTGTTATATTGTCAACCTTGTGACATACCCCATTTAATTTCTCATTTTTGTGAGTTAAATTTTTTTTTTTATCCATATCCAAGTCCATTTTATTATTTCTCCATGTCCTCCGAGCATTGTTACTTCAAGTGAGAGACAATCAACATGCATTGATGCATCCCCTGCAAATACTGCAATTATTCTGCGTTCATAAAATATATCGTGATTGTCCACTGCCCAAGCTAGCTAAATGCATTTTGTATATTCTCATAAATTCCATAATTCATAATTATCAATCCCTCATATTCACCCAAATAAACAACTACAAACACAAGCTATGAAAATATATGATAATCATGTCTAATGTATGTTGTTGAGTGTTAGGTACATGTTCCATGACCGCATGTGTAGCTTTCATGCTACCAAATCTAGCATTGCTTGGATGTTGCTTGTGGCCTCGACATTGGTTTCTTGACACCTTCTTGATGCAAGGAAGATTAGTGTTTCTTTTGGTCATTGGCACAACATTGTGTTAAGTCGTTGGTAAATACTTTTGGCATGGGCATTGATAAAATACTTAATATAAGGTGTAAGCACTTAAAAAAATATTAGGATTTATGTCAAATATGTTTCTCTCACTAGCTACAACCAATTCTAACCTTGGTCTAATGTTGAATTTTGTGGAGCTCCAACTCTTGGCTAACAAATACTAAGAATTTGCATCAACCCTTTAACACAAATATTTTGTGAATCAACCAAAATTAAATGTTTCAGTCAAATATCGACTCAATTTGTACTGATTTACTTTGATATTTGAATGAAATAAGGCTTCTCATTCAAAATCTAAGTTGTATTGAATCTTCCATGCAATGAATTTTTGTTTGGCAAAAAAAATGAGAACAATGTGTCTACCTGCCAGAAGATTATAGGGAAAAAATAAACAATGCTAAGATAATCCTAGAAGCATGAGGTCATATAAAAAATTATTCCCGAGCATACTTATTTATTATTTTTTTGTTGACTAGCGGAATCGGCAACGGCGGTGGTACCGTACTCGCGTTACACAGGGTTGAATCCCACTGGCTATCATTATAACCTCTAGGAGGAACCACCCAGCCTGCAAGAACGACCCTCGGTTAAGAAGAGACTCGAACTCGTGACCTGCACAGCGGCATGAATGACTTAGAAGATCGTTCGCTGGCCACGAGACCAAACCTCGGCGGGCTACATACTTATTTATTATTATCCCTCATAAAATGAGACAATTTTCTACCTGACATGTGTACTATATTTCTTTGCATAAGAAAAAACTTTTTTTATTTCAAAAGACATTGCTTCTAAATTTGAAATAATAAAACTTTCAATGTGAACGCAGATTTTTCGTTTCCCTAATATAGAAAAATACAAAAATATTTCATGAAAAAATCAATGTGAAGCCTTTACAAAATAGGTTTTCCTCTAGAGGATGCCAAAAAGTATTAAATTTGTGAATATTAAATGTTCCAAATGTTTCCAAACTCTACCAGGAGTAATGCATTTTTTGATAGCCACATAAGCATTGTTACATTTTTTTATTTCTACTATGAGTTGGAATTGAAATGGAAAAAGTTTTCTTGTGAGCCTTGCTTGAAATTTCTCTATGAATCTTAATTCATGTTCTACACATGGAGCATTATGACATATCTTAAACCATAAATTAGCCCACCACTTTACCAACTACTTACCCAACAAACATTTCATCTCAGAAATTATGGTTGTCATTTCTTTCTAGCGATGAATTTGAGAATAACAGATCTTTCCAGCCAAACCCAATCTATAGAGTTCACTTTACAATGCCTTCCTTTGTGAATCTTAACCCAGGTCACATAACATATACATGTCAAAATATACTCAACTTGAAAGTGCTTGTAAAGCATATTAATATTTTACGAGCAATTTTGTGCTTGTTTTATGAACCCTGTAGAAGAAGGCCATGTTTATACCCTATGAAAGGACCATGGAAGAAAACTATTCTACCCATACTGCATTTTGTATGGTTGTACATTGGATAGAACTACGAGTAACAACTCCTCTAGCAACCAACTCATTCAACATCCTCGTAGATTGATTTTCCTTGCCTTCATAAGCTATACCTTTAAGCATCGTGATGTACATAGTTTCATTGGGTTTACACCCTTTTTCCACCATATTACCCAAGACGTCAATAGCTAGATGTGTCCTGTGTGCCTTACATAAGGCAAGAATCCAAGAATTGTAAGTTGCCACATTAAGCTTATATGATTTATTTTCTATAAAACCTAGTAACTTCAGTGCATCATTCACCATTCCCTCTTTGCGGAGACTCTCTACCATTAATGCATAAGTAGTACCATCGGGAGTTAGGATTTTCCTAATCAAAGCATCTAGAACCTCAAATGCCTTCTTTAAATGGCCATTCTTTGAGATCCATTCAAGCACTGTATCATAAGCTAAGAGTAGAGGTGGAAAACCTGGATGTTCTAGGAAGTTAAGGATATCTACAACTTTGTTCACCTTCCCATCCTTGCAGAGAACCATTGTCAAAGTACTTTAGGTGACCATATTAGGAAAACAACCTTTGGAAACCATCCCATATACACACTCAATTCCATCATCCATCTTTATAGAACCTAATGATTATTGGGTGGTAGGTCAATGAATTATGTGGTACCCTCATCCACTCCACTATCCTTACAGGTTGCTTCCACCAATATACTATAAGTAACAATATTAGGCAGGGAGCCATTCTATAATTGATGATTGAGAGCCTCTAAAGCAAGGCATAATTTACCTTTATGGAAGAGACCTTTCAACATTGTATTATATGTAACTATGTTAGGAAGGAACCCATTTTCCTTCATCTCATTAAAATAAGAACAATGTAAACTTTGAAACGTGAACTATAAACTCAAAACGGGAACTCTGGCCAAAAAAATGCCAAAAAAACATCAAAAACAGTGCTAAAAACGAAAAGTGTGTATACTGGAACGATGGTTTTTTTTTATGGACAATTTTGAACATGTTTTAAAAATGGTAGTGAAAACAAAATTTTCGTGAAAAATACAGCTTGAAAACGAAAAAGTGATTATACTGGAACGATGATTTTTTTTTTAGGGTCAATCTTCAAAATTTAAAAAAAATGCTAGTAAAATGATCCAACAACATAAAAATGACTCATAACTTCTCATTTAACACCATATGGAAATCAAAAATTTTATTTCAAGATACGATGCATACATCAATTAGATAAACTGTCTTAAACAATTATTCAAAATCACTCATATTTTCTTGCACACCATCAGAATTCATATCTTCAGATGAGTGACTGGATGCTGATGAAGATGTTCCATATTCTTCTCTTTCATCAACTAGTTCCCCATCTGAGTCCACATGCATGCCCATCATTTCAGGTTTCAAAATTCTTCTAGATCTACGACTGGTTTCAGCAGACTCCCATCTCAACACTGTTCCTTCTGGTAACAACCTTTTCAGAATCTCTATCGTCTTGAAGCGAAGAGTTCCTCTCTTTGTTAAATTGAAGTCATAAACAAGTATGTCAACATCCTCCAATTTCAATATGTCTGTGCGGCGACGATTTATATTCGTACCCTTTCTTTTTCTCTTTCCACCATTTTTTTTGTCAACTACCATCTCTGGCTTATACACACCATTGAATGGGTGTGTATTTGTGGCATACCAATGTACTTCAACACTTGTAACATCCTCATTTTCTGTAAAGACCTTTATAACTTTAGTAACCCAGAATGGATAGCCATTGGGATCTCCATCTGCTAGCACTGCGATCATGCAACCCTCCTTAATATCCTGTACTGAACCCCTGTAAAGGTCTTCCATGGCTTCACGTTGTGCACGAGATCTTCTGGAACCAATATACATCTCTCTTTCCTTTGCCTGTGAAGAATTAATAATACCTTGAGATTGTTGTTGTTCAACAATGTTTATTTCCTCATGTGCATTCGACACATTTTGTGGCCAAATAAATGGATTTTTCAAAGGTATATCTTCATTTGTTGTTGTTGAAATGATATCACTTTGATTATTGAAAAATGACTCCCACTAAACTGAATCAGCAATGTCAAAGTACTCATATGTATATCCAATACATTTTTTAATTTCTTCTAGGCAATCTCTATTTTGTTTGCGTGCATTATGAACTTCACCAACTGATTGTAATAACAATATTTTTGATGCAAATATTGGATGATCTGGAATGAACTTCAAAAATTGCAAACCTGATGACGGTGCCCATTCTGCAGTAGTTGAATACTTCTTGCCCCATATTAGTCTTTTCCCATCAATTTTTTGATACGAAATTGACGTTGGAAGCTAATGTCATTAAGTTGTTCAATGCATTTCCCCTCACCATATGATCCCATAATAAACCTTCGCATGTCAACAGTTTCTTCCAACACATCAAAAGTAGGCTCTGGCATGTATGATTTCTTAATACATTCAATTAATGATGGCAAGCTCCCAACTTCCTTCTGTTGGCATTATGACACAAGTGTTGTCCTTGATGGCAAATCACACTAATGACAAATCATAGTGCAGAAGGATAGCAGCAAGGAATTGATGATCAGACTACAAGTATAAAGAGAAAATATATATACGCAGGTTCACTATATACCAAGTAGGGTATACACGCAGGTTCACTATATACCAAGTCGTGTATACGCAGGTTCTCTATATACCAAGTAGGGTATACAAGTAGGTTCACTATATACCAAGTCGCGTATACGCAGGTTCGCTATATACCAAGTAGGGTATACACACAGTTTCATGCACGGAAAAGTGCGTACATGTCGGAAAGCTTACTTTTGGTTTGTGGTAGTTATTCCTCGGTATTTGAACCTATGTTTTCGCACCATGATATCTCGACAAGTATGTTGATCCCAAGTATTGGGCTCTTGGTATTGATTTACTATGGTTTTGGACCATGGTATTGAGCAAGGCCTAAGACTATAAAAGGAGAAGAAGATCATTAGGCAAGGGTATCCGAAAAGTCTTGAATATCTGAGGAAGTATGAGATCCAGTATGCAGGTTATGGGTTGATGATGCATTGCTTGATCTGAGCTAAGGAGGGATCTCACCGGTGGATGGAGAACAAGATCTAAGGATAGATCGGGATCAAATGGTTTGAAATGAACTATCTTTATGATGCTTATTCTAGATCTACATACTGACGCATGTATTGTTCTATAAGTGTTATGAGTATGACTGATGTCTGGTACAGCTGCAAGTTATGAGAAATTATTTTTAGATCTGTACGCGGGTTGTCTTTGGCAAAAATGCGTATGTACGCGGGTTTGATTCATCATAGTAGCGTATACATTTTGAAGTCAGATGTTTGAAGTTGCAGTTGGGTCTGATTGATTTTGCAGAGTTCTGTGTTCAGGTGACTTTGTGGTTGACAGGGTTTCAGTGTTTCAGTGATTCAGAAATTGATGATGCTAGTAGTAATCGTTTTGAGCTTCAATGATAGTTATGGGTCCAGTGTGAAAATTGGATGAAACGTGGCCTTTCAGATTATGTGTTGTGCTTCAAGAGTATCCAGTGAGAATGTATGAAACATGGTACCTGGAGGAGAGAAGATTGTAGGTCGTCACCTACGTCCTAGTATCTTAACTAGTACAAGAGCAAAGGGGGTTGGAGCTCCCTTCCAGGAGAGTCTGGAGAACGAGAGAAGGTTGTAGCCTTCTGCAGGTTGTAGCCTGCGTGCTGGTAAAGGACTGCACCAGTACATTGTAAAAGAAGTTTCTTAATAAAGGAAGATAGAAACAAATTGCAGCAGGTGGTTTTCACCCACATTGGGTTTCCACCTTATATCATGGTGTTCATGTGTGCTTCTTGTGTGATGATCTGTTCTGTTTTTACTGCACCTGCTTACTGTTCACATGGTTTATGAAGTTCTGATGCACTAACTAAAGATCAACATTTAGTGGATTAACTGAATCATAAGTATTTTGGATATACGCTAGTTGCTTTAGACACAGCTGCGTATACACGCGGGTTCCCTTGAATGAAGTAGCATATATGTATTTAAGTATAGAAATGAAAAGTTTTATTGATCTGATAATACTGATTCACCCCCCCCCTCTCAGTATTATTTCCAACAATTGGTATCAGAGCAGGTCCTTTGGTAGAAGCTTGATCGCTTGAAGGAGATCCGTGGAACTATGGGAAAGAAGCTTAAGAAGAAAGCACCTAAGAAGAAAAAGACATCTCAAAAGAACTATGACAGTGGGAGAATCGATTGGGGATTAGGTATAAGAAGCTCTTCAGATTCAGAATCATTTCAGAATGAAGATGATCATTCAGGTATGAATTTGCCATCCTCTGATGTTCCAGCTATCTTTCCTTTTGGAAAAGATGAAAGTGATAGTGAGACTACTGAATTTTCTCTTATGGGTGAGCAAGAAAGATATCAAATAGAGGCAGAATTTAACAGGCTGACAAACAAAATTAGTGAACAAGAAAAACTTCTGGACATAAAGAGTGGTGCCCTCAAAGAAGCTGTTACTAGACAAAAAGCTCATCAAAAGTCATGCAAGGATAAGTATCAAAAGTTGCAGGATGAAGCAACATCTCTAAGAAATGAAGTCATTGAAAAGAACACAACAATCAAGGAGCTCAGAGATCGATCCAGTTATTATGAAAGTCTGGAATCCACGATCTTCTCACTAAAGGAAGAACTTGAAGAATCAAAGAAGCAAAATGAAGATCTACACCAAGCAATTGAAAAACAAGACAACGAAGTCATCAGCTTAAAATCCCAGCTGGAAAGTGCCTTCAGAATTCGTCAAATGCAGCAGGATCTGAATGAAGAACAAGAAAAGGAGATTCTCAAACTAAGGCATCAGCTGGAAGAAGAAAGGAAAGCTGAAGAAGACATGAAGAAGCAATGTCTAGAAAAGGAGGAACAAGTTCAAGTTGAGGTAAATATCTTGAAAGGTAAATTAGAAGAAAAGGATAAACTATTGAGATTTCAAGATAGTACTAAAGCCTTGGATGATATTCTTAGTATTCAAAGGTCTCCTGCTATCAAGACTGGTCTTGGCTTCCATGAATCTGTTGAAGGTGAATCTAGTTCACAAGGTGAGGCAAGGAACTATAAAGAGAAATCCAAAATGATCAACAAGAAGATGAAAGGTCAATCTCATCATCAACCAAGGAAAGAAATTCTTCAAAGAAAATCTTTTACTCCTCCTATGAATAATGTTGAATGTTATGTATGTCATAATCTTGGACATGTTGCAGCCAGATGTAGAAGAAGAAGAGTTCAAGACAATCATGCAGAAATATCATCTCAGTCAAGGTACTTTAATGGATATTGCTTTGCTTGCAATATGTTTGGTCACAAAGCTGCTGATTGCTACAGGAGAAAAATGAAACATGTAAGATGTTATGCATGTAACAAGCTTGGACATATAGCAAAGGAATGCAGGAACAAAGTACGGACATCACACCAAAAGGAGAAAACAACATCACACTTGAAGATATGGAAGAAGAAGGAAGTACAGTCAGACAGATGTAGCACAACACAATGTACTCAGATACAGCACAACACAGACATAACAGGCTCAGAGGGAGCTGAAAGTATAAAACTTCAGTATCCTGAATCTCATACGCAAGTTCCATAAAGGGAAGTCGCGTATATACGCGAGTTAGACACTGCAAAGTCGCGTATATGTCAGTCTGAGGAGAAGCAGTGGGGACAGGCTCAGAAAAGGGATATGATATGATTCAGTCCATTATTTGCTCTATTGGTTAATAGTTACAGTCTGCTGAGGATGTATGGAAATGTTTTGATACTTGTAAGATGTCTAGAAGTGTTTTGATCCTAACTTGATGATGATGATGTCTTGATGCTTACTCCTGATATATGCATGATCAGATCTAACAGATGGCACAGGTTGAGGGGGAGCATATGCCTTTAATAATGCATTGTTGGCATTATGGATTAATAGTCCTTGGTGATGATACTTATATGGCTAAATGATATATCTTGCTATGATGTGGTTGTGAGTTGTCTATGATAAACTCTCATATGATTCTTGAAGTTACATAGTAGATGTTCAGATCAGATTTATGGTTGATTCTTTGATGATGCATATATGGTGCTTACATGGTGATCTTCATAAGGATAAGGAGAAGTACAAAGCTTGAATACACATCTTCCTCACTTGATGATGAGCCACTCATATACTGCTATTGTCATATGCATAAAGATCATACAGTTATGATGCAGGCACTCATGTGGATAAGGATTGTTGCTGTTGATGATATCAAGAAGTTTTGTCAAAAGAGCTTGAGCTCAAGATACATAGTGCTGATACATGGATGACTACTCAAGTTGCCTTGTTGGAGACATGATGATGAGTTCTTATCTATATGATGATAGGTTGATACTTACATATGTTGATTGATGCAGATGTTCCCAAGTAATGATCATGTAGAGCTTGATGTTGATGAAATGGCTATGGTGGTTTCACACATGATATAATGTGAATGATTTCATGATGATGTTTTAAAAGGATGAGTTGACATCTATGTTCAGACATATCTTGTTACAGGACATTTACAGTTTGTTGATATGGAAATTGGTGTACGCGAGTTGGATAAGGAGTATCCGCGTATATACGCAAGTTTCTGTGGATACAGTCGCGTATATGTTGGTTTGAATAAAATCAGTGGGCTAAACTCAGAATGAGAAGATTCTGATATGGGTCTGACAGAGACCATCTGGCACAGGTTCAGGGGGAGAAGATAATCTTCCAATGATGCATTATCTTAGAAGCTTTTGGTTCTAGTTCACAGTTGTTGTTGATTTCAGGTGAAACAAAGGCAGAGGGAGAACAAAAGGATCTCTTGGTTGCTGATCTGAATGGTGATTGACAGATGCTGGCGATATCAGTTATTGGTGATTTTCATAAAGTCTTGCTCTAGATATTTCGGTCATATATCTCTTTTGTGATATCTCTTTCATGGTGTCAAGGTCATGTAACGGCCTATATTGGTTTCCCCACTATGCCTGGGATGAAGATGTAATGTTCTTGCTTTATCATGTGTAAACTTTTGATGTATCCCCACTTGGTTGGGTGGATGAGTCAATTCTAGTATATCCCCACATGGTTGGGAAATGGATGTATGTATTGAGTCTTTTGGTGATAGGAAGGTCTCTTATGATGTATAAGTCATGGTTCTTCTTGAAGAACATCTTTTTGCAGATCTTGCCTTCAGTCAGGAAGAGCATGAACAACACACTTCAGCAGTACAGAGACTTGGCATGTACTCAGGGGGAGCATGGACAGATTGGTACACTTTGGCATATACAAAGGGGCAGCACATTTGGAGATTTCAGCAGGTATTCAGGGGGAGTATGGACAACAGAATGTTTATCAAGGAAAGAGAATATCTTGGTCCACCCTTTGCCCTTGATGTCAAAGGGGGAGAGTGATTTGGTGTTGTTGCCATCAAGTCCAAAGGGGGAGATTGTTGGCATTATGATGCAAGTATTGCACTTGATGGAAACCCTCTCATAGAAGAACATCTCACTTACATATAACTAGATCAATCTACAAATGTGACTAAATGCATGGGATGCAGGACAGCTCAAAGGAACAAGAAGATCAAGTTCTAAGTGTGACAAGTTAGCTTTGCCATCAAGTCCAAAGGGGGAGATTGTTGGCATTATGACACAAGTGTTGTCCTTGATGGCAAATCACACTAATGACAAATCATAGTGCAGAAGGATAGCAGCAAGGAATTGATGATCAGACTACAAGTATAAAGAGAAAATATATATACACAGGTTCACTATATACCAAGTAGGGTATACACGCAGGTTCACTATATACCAAGTCGTGTATACGCAGGTTCTCTATATACCAAGTAGGGTATACAAGCAGGTTCACTATATACCAAGTCACGTATACTCAAGTTCGCTATATACCAAGTAGGGTATACACGCAGTTTCATGCACGGAAAAGCGTGTACATGTCGGAAAGCTTACTTTTGGTCCGTGGTAGTTAGTCCTCGGTATTTGAACCTATGGTTTCGGACCATGATATCTCGACAAGTGTGTTGATCCCAAGTATTGGGCTCTTGGTATTGATTTACTATGGTTTTGGACCGTGGTATTGAGCAAGGCCTAAGACTATAAAAGGAGAAGAAGATCATTAGGCAAGGGTATCCGAAAAGTCTTGAATATCTGAGGAAGTATCAGATCCAGTATGCAGGTTATGGGTTGAGGATGCATTGCTTGATCTGAGCTAAGGAGGGATCTCACCGGTGGATGGAGAACAAGATCTAAGGATAGATCGGGATCAAATGGTTTGAAATGAACTATCTTTATGATGCTTATTCTAGATCTACATACTGACGCATGTATTGTTCTATAAGTGTTATGAGTATGATTGATGTCTGGTACAGCTGCAAGTTATGAGAAATTATTTTTAGATCTGTATGCGGGTTGTCTTTGGCAAAAATGCGTATGTACGCGGGTTTGATTCATCATAGTAGCGTATACATTTTGAAGTCAGATGTTTGAAGTTGCAGTTGGGTCTGATTGATTTTGCAGAGTTCTGTGTTCAGGTGACTTTGTGGTTGACAGGGTTTCAGTGTTTCAGTGATTCAGAAATTGATGATGCTAGTAGTAATTGTTTTGAGCTTCAATGATAGTTATGGGTCCAGTGTGAAAATTGGATGAAACGTGGCCTTTCAGATTATGTGTTGTGCTTCAGGAGTATCCAGTCTGAAAATGTATGAAACATGGTACCTGGAGGAGAGAAGATTGTAGGTCGGCACCTACGTCCTAGTATCTTAGCTAGTACAAGAGTAAAGGGGGTTGGAGCTCCCTTCCAGGAGAGTCTGGAGAACGAGAGAAGGTTGTAGCCTTCTGCGGGTTGTAGCCTGCGTGCTGGTAAAGGACTGCACCAGTACATTGTAAAAGAAGTTTCTTAATAAAGGAAGATAGAAACGAATTGCAGCAGGTGGTTTTCACCCACATTGGGTTTCCACCTTATATCATGGTGTTCATGTGTGCTTCTTGTGTGATGATCTGTTCTGTTTTTACTGCACCTGCTTACTGTTCACATGGTTTATGAAGTTCTGATGCACTAACTAAAGATCAACATTTAGTGGATTAACTGAATCATAAGTATTTTGGATATACTCTAGTTGCTTTAGACACAGCTGCGTATACACGCGGGTTCCCTTGAATGAAGTAGCATATATGTATTTAAGTATAGAAATTAAAATTTTTATTGATCTGATAACACTGATTCACCCCCCCCCCTCTCAGTATTATTTCCAACACCTTCCTCCTCAATGTGACTGAAAAATGACTGAACATCTGATCAATATGGTCATGAGCGTGCGCAACAAGAAGGAAACCAACCTTTACCTTCTAAAAAATTCTCAATTCAACAAGCATGTTTAGATATCCAAAAACAACCTGATTTTTGTTTTCACGGCAAGTGTTGTCCAATTGTAGATACAAAACTTTAGGAAGATTACCATACCAATGAGAAATCACATCATGAATTATGGTTATGGTCAGATTTGCATCATTATGAATATTTGGAGCTATGAAGTACACCTTTGGCAACATTTTCCCATTGAAGACCATACAACCGACCAAGTGATACTGAATAAAATTTTCCTCCTGTAAATTTTTGGGTGTGCGAACAAAATGTGGTAAAAGTGTTTTCTTCTGGTCCATACCGTCAATTATCAAACCCAAATATTTATTTGGATTATCATAACACTTCTTTCGATGCTTGTACAACCTTTTCCTTTCATTTGTTTGTTTTTCGCGATGCTCCTGAAGTTCTTTGACAATTGAATCTACACAACATAAAAGAAAGCCATTAAGAAATATGTTTTCATACTTGATGAATATACAATTTTAAAAGTTAAAGTTATGAATGCCTACCTCTTTTTGACCCTTCACATTTGTGCCTTTTTTATTTAAGAGAAGCACATGTACTGCAAATCCCCATCCTTGTCTTCTTAGGAATACGAACATTGTTGAATTCTTTCTTCCATACCTCACAAAATATTGATATGTAATAAACTGGCCATGTCCCTCAGCACCTTCTGCATATTCTTTGTATAAGTTGTAGATTTCTTGTCTTGAAATATTATATGGAATATGTATTGTCTCTCTATTTGGCATACACTCTCCATGCTTTGAAAATAAATCTTTCATCCATGACATTGCAGTATTTGATAATGGTCCAAATTGTCTTTTATGACGTACTTCAGAATAAAATGTGGGATCTTTTTCCAAATTTTCTTGAATTCTCGAGAGACGAAAATTCCAAATCGAATGAAACATTTTGAAAGGTTTTCTACAGATAAATAAAGTCCTAATATGATAATCATAACCTGATAATGTAGATTGCATGCACCCAACTAAATATGAATTTTGCATGCTTTTATACATTGACAAATATCTCTTCCTGCGCTCTAATGCAAATTTGAAATCCATATGTTTCAAGCAATCTTTTTGGAAACATTCACTTGAAATGAGTGCGCTGATAGAACTTCTTCTCGTTAGATATTCTGCTCTACCCCTTGTATAACTAGAACATCTTCCATTGATACGAAAAGGTCTGCTCCTACTCCTCGATACAATATTTCTTAGCAACATCTCCATCATTGGATCATCATTTGTATAAGGATTTTCATCATCATTAAGAGGAATGTTATCCACACTATAATCAACTGTGCTTTTCAAATACTGACTTGGAGGATATTCTTCATCTTCCCCTTCTTCAGTGCTACTGTCATAGTTCTTAGAATTCGGACTCAATGGAAAATTTGACTCGATGTTTATTGGATATTCTTCCTCATGTGCATTTTCAGCACTGCTCTCATAGTCCATAGAATTAGGACTAAGTGCATCATCCTGTCCTTCATCACTGCTACCTTTATACTCATTAGAATTAGGACTAAGTGCATCATCCTGTCCTTCATCACTGCTGCTCTCATAGTCCTTAGAATTAGGACTAAGAGGACATTGTGACACTCCATTCTTTTGAAATTCATCATCACGCTCTTCATCACTATTGCTCTCATAGTCCTTAGAATTAGGACTAAGTGGACACCGTGACACTCCATTCTTTTGAAATTCATCATCCTGCTCTTCATCACTGCTGCTGTCATAGTCCTTAGAATTAGGACTAACTGGACACCGTGGCACTCCATACTTTTGAAATTCATCATCCCGCTCTTCATCAAAGCTGCTCTCATAGTCCTTAGAATTAGGACTAACTGGACACCGTGACACTCCATACTTTTGAAATTCATCATCATGCACTTCATCACTGTTGCTCTCATAATCCTTAGAATTAGGACTAAGTGGACACTTTGACACTCCATTTTTTCAAATTCGTTATCACGCTCTTCATCACTGCTGCTCTCATAGTCCTTAGAATTAGGACTAAGTGGACACCGTGACAATCCGTTCTTTTGAAATTTGTCATCATGCCTTTCAACATTGTTGCTCTCATAGTCCTTAGAATTAGGACTAAGTGGACACCGTGACACTCCATTCTTTTGAACTTCACCTTCATGCTCTTCATCACTGTTGCTTTCATAGTCCTTAGAATTAGGACTAAGTGGACACCGTGAGACTTCATTCTTTTGAAATTTGTCATCAAGCTCATCATCATTGTTGCTTTCATAGTCCTTCGAATTCGGATTAAGTGGAATCTGTGACTCTTTATTTATTTGAAATTCTCCATCCCCTCTTTCATCAGTGCTACTCTCATAGTCCTTAGGATCAGGAAAAAGTGGAAGAATTGACTTCCTATTCATAGTGGAAGAATTCCCACTATATTCATCCATATGAATAGAGTTGTTACGCGATGAAGATGTTGATGCTGTATAAATCGAAACTTCACTATCAGGACAATCCATCCCTTTCAAATAGAAGATGTTGAATGATACAAATGGAGAGTCTCCTAAAGATATTATATAGCTTAGAGAATGAAATTTTCCCTCCAAAAATTTCTCCCCCAAAAAATTTCGCGAAAATATTTCCCTCCAAAAATTTTCCTCCCAAAAAATTTCGCGAAAATATTTCCCTCCTAAAAGTTTGTGAGATTTATTTCTCTTCATTATTTTATTCTACAATTTAATGAAAAATGTAAACTAATTTTTTTTATGAAATAAATCATTAAAGTTAAAATTGTAAACTACAACTTCTACCTAAATTATTTTAATAGTCAAAGTATACAATATTTACTAAATAATTGAATGTTTTTTTTTATTTTTATAATACATTCCGAAACAAATTAATCCCACATTCACCCCGTTGTAAAACATTTCCATAATATTCGTTTTATCATATTTTCCTTCATTTCCATAAAAAAATTAACATGTTAAAATTTATTAAAACTGATTAATCCTGCATTCACCGTACGGTAAAACATCTCTGTAATTTCACCTATATACTAAATTCCATTATCACTATTACTCACATTACATCAAGGTTTTCTAAGGTTTGTTGAAAGACTTGGAGCGAATTTGTGGAGCAGCTACATTGGTATCAACAACATATTCAATGAAGAATTCTCACAATTGAAAGGTCAGTTAAATTTTTTTCCTTGAAAATTCTCATATTAAATTAGTTTAACGAGGTAGATTTTTTTTTTTAAACTTAATATTTTTTGTCAGCCAAATTAACCAATATTTTCATCGTGAGCATGGTGGGCCCGGGGCACCCCCATCCTGCAATCGATCGGCCACCCACCCCCTCCGCACACCCTACCGGCCCCCTCCCCAAACTCACCCACCCTGTCCCCTCAACAACCCCCCCACCTTCCCGCCGCACCCCTTCCCCACTACCCCCTGCCCCCCACGTCCCCACCCCTTTCCCCTCTACCCCCCTCCCCCCCTCTCACGACCCACCCCTCAACCCCCATCCCACCGCACCTCCCTACCCCCCTACCCCCTACCCGTCCCCCCTACCCCCCACGGCCCCCTCACCCCACCCCCCTACCCGGCCCCCCCACTCATCCCCCCTACCCCCTACGGCCCCGTCACCCCACCCCCTACCCCCCTGCCTGGCCCCACCTCACCCCCCTACCTGGCCCCCCTTACACCCCTCGGCACCCCGACCGCACCCCCTTACCCGACCCTCCTACACCCCTCGGCGCCCCAACCCTACCCCTCTACCCGGCCCCGCTTACCCGCCCACCGCACCCCTACCCGGCCTCCCACCCTACCCCCCTACCCGCCTCCCTAACCCTTACCCAGCCGCCCACCGTACCCCCCTACCTGGCGCCCCACCGTACCCCCTACCCGGCCCACACCCGCACCCTCTCCCTTCCGTCTCCCCACTCTCCCGCCCCCCAACCCCCTTACCCTACCCAGCCCCACCACGCCACCCCCCCTAACCCCCCTTCCCCCTCCTCCACCCACCCCACCCGCCCTCTGCCCCCTCGGCTAGCCACTCGGGCGGGCGGGCAGGTCGTTGGGGTGGCGCGGGGTGGGCGGCGGTGCCCCACCCCGTGCCACCCTGGCGACCCGCCCGTGGTGGCTGTCCGATTTTGGGAGTAGGGGTGGAGGGGGGCGGAGGTGGGGGAAGGGGGAGCGGAGGGTAGGGTGGGGTGAGGATGAGCGGAGGGTGGGGTGGTGGGGAGGGCGGCGGAAGGGTGGTAGAAGGGGGGACGGGTGGGGTGGTGGTGAGAGCGGGGGACAGGTGGGAGAAGGGATGGTGGAGGGTGGCGTGGGGTGGAGGAGGGGGAAGGGAGGGGGGACGGGAGTGTGGAGAGAGGGGGAAGGGAGGGGGGGTAGGTGGGCGCCGGTGGAGGTAGGGGGGCGACGCAGGGGGGCCGAGTAGGTGGCCCGGGTAGGGGGTAGGGGGTACGGTGTAGGGTGGGGGAGCCGAGGGGGGTAAAGGGGTGCAGAGGGTGGGCTGGGTAGGGCAGTGGGGTGGGTGGGCCGAGTAGGGGTCGAGGGGGGTAAGGGAGGTGGGGTAGGGGGGCTGGGGGGGAGAGTGGGGACGGGGGAGGCAGGGGGTGCAGGTGGGGGACGGGTAGGTGAGGTAGGGTAGGGGTGCCAAGGGGTAGGGGGTTGCGGGGCAAGGTGGCGTAGGGGGTAGGGGTGGAGAGGGGGGAGGGGTGTGACGTAGGAGGGAGGGCCTGGGGAGAGGGGGGGGTTAGCGGATAGGGGCGGTTAGCGGATAGGGGAGGGAGTAGGAGGGAGGGCCGAGGGAGAGCGGGTTGGGTTAGGGGGGTAGAGGGGAGGGCCGGGGGAGAGGGGGGAATAAGGGGTGCGTTAGCGGGGTAGGAGGGAGGGCCGGGGGAGAGGGGGCGGCAGGGGGTAGGAGAGCGTGGGGGGTAGCGGGGGTTAGGAGGGAGGGCCAAGGGAGAGGGGGGGGAGGTAGGGGGGTGGATTGGGGGGCTAGCGGGGAAGTGGGTGGTGTGGGGTTAGGGGTGAGTTGGGCTGGGGGAGGCGGGTAGGAGGGAGGGTTGAGGGGACGGGTTAGGGGTAGGGGGAAGAGGTGGAAGGGTGGTAAGGGTGGGGTAGGGTGGTTGTCCGATTGTGGGGAGGGGTGGTTCGATTGGGGAGTTGGGCGAGGGGGGTAGGGGGAATGGGTGGAAGGGGGGTAAGGGTGGAGTGGGGTGGCTGTCCGATTGCGGGGTGGGGTGGCTCGGTTAGGGGGGCAAGGGGGGTAGGCTATAGGGGGTTGGGGGATGGGGGGGAAGGGGGTGGAGTAGCGTGGGGGTTGGGGGGCAGGCGGTGGGAGGTAGGGGTGGAAGAGGGGAGAGGGGGCGTGGGGGGGAAGTGGTTGGGGGGTGGGGTGGCGCGGAGGTTGGGGGCGAGGGGTAGTGGGGCGGTGTGGAAGTGGGGTAAGGGTGGGGTTGGATGGCCGTCTGATTGTGGGGTGGGGTGGCGTGGTGTGGGTCAGTTGGGGGGGAAGAGGGGTAGGGGAGAGTGTGGGGGGTAGGGGGTGGCGAAATCGCCCGCCACTCTGCAGATGGACGGGGTGGTGTTGGTGGGCTTCTGCCATTTCTTAGTGTTAATATTTTTTTAATTTCAATTATCTGATTATACAAATTAAAAATTTATGATATATATTCGTTGTGGATTTAAGTTAATATGTTTTCATTATTTACTGATTTGTGTGTTTCTATTTTTCAGGAAAATGGCATCAAATAAGATTTTTGTGAATCTTTCTGAACCAAAGACTCATAAAGATGCATCTTCAAAAAACATTGGTGAACGAACTCCACCTGAGCTCATGGCTACAAATCTTTCAAGTGCCTCAAATGATAAGAAGATGATTTCAGACTGGAAGAATTCAAAAGAGATGAAATTCCCATCAAGAATCTGGTATGTGAAAGAAAGAGAAAGCCAAAATGTGAATATATATCTATATATTGATATACCGAATGAAAATGGAATTTTTGAGTTGATGGGAAGAGTCATAGATATGTGTTTGGTACTGGACACTGAAGTTGTTTACATACTTACAAAAGCTCCCAAGTCACATGAAAGGATTAAATATCAACTATCATATTCATTGTATGACACAAGAGAGGTATCTACAAAGTTGTGTAAACAAATCATAAATGAGATGAAACAAAACATCGTAAGTATTGTTATTTGTATTTGTATTTTGCTTCTTGAAAGTGTCTCGCTATATTTTTTTAATTTTGTTTTTATTGACATATGATATTTTGTTTGGCAGAATTTTGTTGAAAGTTGTTCAATTAGGTTGTGAGGCATTCATTTCATAGAGCATGATATCATGAAAGTTGTCAGCATTTTTTACTCAGTGTCAGAAGAAGATATGGAAAACAAGAAAAATGTAGTAATTGATGATGCTACAAAACTACATCCAAAGGATCAGAAAAAAAGGCCTCTAGTGGATAAATCTAGCAAGGGTAGACAAGTTATTTTTGAGGACGATGAAGTTGAAACTGATAGTGAAGCATATGTTGCCGTTACTGAAGATGACATTGGAACTGAGAAGAGTCATAAAAGACCAAAAGTAAAAATGCCCAAGAATAAATCTGTTGAGAATGTTATGACGAAGAAAAGTAAAGTTGAAGATTTTGAAGTAGTCATTACCAGCAGTCAAGAACCTAGTGAAACTTCAAAAGAAAGCAAAGAAATCGTTACACCAGGAGCTGATTTAGAGGATGGCATTATCAAAACAAAACAAAATGCCATTCGATAGAATTTGACAAAGAAAAACTTAATTGATGGTGGTCGTACATTTCAGCTTAATGTCAGACAAACCTATAAGGCAAGTGAAGGACAATGTCAATATCAAGTCAGAAAGCCACACCATCTACATGTTCACAACTTGAAGACATTGATGAGGTACAATCCATATGCTCATGTGGTTAATTATGTGCTTCTTGTTGATCCAGTTCAAGTTCCCAACAAAGAAGCATTTGATAAGTCAAAATGTTTTAAATACAATTATTATGTGCTTGGGGGGAACCATTCTGTAGAAGCTCAAAGACAATTGATGGAGGAATATCCCAATAACCCACGTTTTGAAACAATTAAATGTATCATTTATGTTGGTTTATCGGATACAGAAGCAAAGTTAGTGGCATGGGATAATAATTTAGATAATGAATATAGGATGTCTATGACTTTTATCCAAAGGGTTAGATTTATTCATAGTGAATTTCAAGAAAAATGTGGTGGGGATAGGATAAATGTTACTGCAGATTTCCGAAGGGAATGTTGTATGGAAATAGGCTATCAAATTGAAGAGAAACCAATTCAAAAGGTGGAAAACGCAACCTTCCTAGTGATATATTTAGAGGTGTTGATAACATTTTCCAATTGGCATTTAGAACTGGAGATGTTTGGAAGTTGATTGATGAGATTTTTAGCATCTGGGAAAACATTGGCATTAAAAACCAAAAGGTCAAAAAGTCTAAGTCATTGATATGTGGCGGTAGTAAATCAGCAATTGTGATAGTCATAACCATTGAATTGAAGCAGCTTCCAGAAGATATGACTATCACACCTTGGAGAGCAATGCAAGGAGCGAAAGATGAAAAAATTATCAAAACAATATTATCTCGTGTGAAGTCAGGGGAATTATCATTGGATGAAATGTCTGAGGAATTTCAAAAGTAAGTTTGTTGAATTATTTTTATTTATTTCTAGATTATAATTTTCTTTTAGATAAAACATGTTGTTCTTGGTAGTATTTGTTATACATATCATTATATTGACTTTTTGTTACTTTATCTATGCAGTCACAAAGTTTACATGAAAATTCAAGAACAAATGGTTAAATTGTTGAATGAAGATAGTTGGGATGATGTTGTACGCAACTATCCAGATTCAAGTTCTACATCAACATTAAAAGCTTTTTATCTTGCATTTAAAAAGGTATCTTGATTTACACATTCATTTTTATTCATCTGTGTACTATTTTTTATTTATAACTTACACATATATTTGTTTATTTTATAAAATATGAAGAAGGATGATAATGGAGCGCCAACTAGCTTCAAAACCTTTATTGAAAAAATAAAGATCGAAAGACTGAGGAAGCAACATGTTAACAATGTTGAACTTGATCCGACTCTTAGTCATTTTATTTGGAATGGGCTAAACGCTGTTCAATATCAAGTAATATAAGGCGATTGTGAAGACATTGCTAAACTCATACCTAAAAGGGAGTATGCCCTAGTTATTGCAGATATTCCCCATGGTTTCAATATTCCAAACATTGACTATGATAGTGACCCTTATACTTATCAAGCTCTTAGTAAATTGGTTGCGGGATTTGTAGAAGTCACGTCATCACCATTATGGAGATTTGTGACATTTCATTCAGATACACAATTGGCAATGATATTGTCAAGCTTCAAAGGGAAAACAAATTCAAGGATGCAGCTTACATGGTAAGACGTTTAAAATGTATATTTGATTAATGTTGAAAAATTCATTTATGTACAAGTTGATTGAACTTTTACTATTTCATATTACGGGAAAAAGTCAAATCTTCTTAATCGTGACAATCAAGTATTTATAAATGATTCTTAGTTCATTCATATTGATAGTTGGGCAAAAGATGATACCTATATGTCTATGATTTTTAATCAGGTAGACAGAAAGAGTCATAACCAAATATTGACTTATGATGCTGTTGTGAGAAAACTAACATATGAAGACTAAGAAGCAAAAGGAGAGATAGTTAACATTTATCAAAAACCACAATTATTGATTAACTATCTTATAGACATATGTTCAATTGAAGGAGATTGGGTTCTGGATTTATTTTCTGGCTCAGGTAAGTTTTATTATATAGAATTGAATTTCAATATGTTATTTTTTTAATTAATATGTCATTGTACTAATTTACTTCATTATTTCTTTTGTGCTTGATAATTAGGTACAACACTAGCATGCTGCCTTCAAAAAGGAAGAAATTGCATTGCAATTGAAAAAGATCCATTACAGTGCAATTTAATTCAGCAAAGAATTAATGCTCTTCAATTTCTTCCAGATGCAATGCAAGAAATTGGGTTGAAGAAAGGGGACTTTAGTGAATCACGTGTGGAAAAAAAGGCAAAGGAACCTCAACCACCATCACATGGGATGTTTGGAAAGACATATATTGGGAGCTTCGCAGATATCAAAGATCCATTAGAAGACGAAAATGAGCAAAAGGAAGCAGAAAATATTGTGGAAGAAGACAATGATGAAACTCTAGAGGATGAAGAGTTTGGATTACGTGACATTGTTGATTAAATTTAAGTTATGCTTGGAAATCAAGCTCATTTTTTGTAACTATTAAGTAGTTATACTTGCAATATTTTGACTTTGACATTTTATGAGAGGAATATACACTCAATTTAGGTTGTTATGCGTTCAATATTTGTAATATGTGATTTTCGCATTAATTTTTAAGTTAATCATTATTTTTTGAAAAAAAGAAGTGATTATTATTATTTTTTGACATGAAATTCATAAAAAAAAACTATTATTTAACTATTTTTAGTTAAAATTTTCGTATAAAAATTGTGATTTTTGCATGTCAATTGTAGCAAAAAATTATCAAAACCTCTAGTTTTTTAATTATATTTATGTTAAAAATGGCTATTTTTATGTCCATTGTCCAAAAATATTGTTTTTCAGAAACAATTATTTCTTGTGGATTGAAAAATTAATTAACGATGTATAAATATGTAGAATATCGAAAATTCAAAATATCGACCTTCTTCTTTAAATATGTGAAACAATAAAAACCTCACTACAAAAAAAATAAAATTAAAATAAAAACAAGAAAATATGAAGAAAAAGACCACTTCAAAAATTATTAAATTTACAAAATAATTATTTACATTTCATATATTAAAAAAAAAAAAAAAAAAAAAAAACTTTTAAAAAAAAGGCCTGGTGTAGAATTACCACGTTTTTAAATCAGCATAAAAAACACTACCATTATAAAACACAATGTACATAAAAAAATTTATAGTGCCAAAAATTAAGCTCTAAAAAACACGTGTGTTCTGCATCACCCCTTTCAAAATCGGGTCACCTTTTTGCTATCTCTACAAAACGGGTAACAGTATGAGTTCCCGTTTCAAAGGTTACATTGTTTAAGGCATTGCACACTCCATCTAGCATTTTTTTCTTAATCCATTAATCAAGACATTATATTATATAATATCAGGAACACCCCCAAATATAATCAACATATCCAGTACCTTGCTAGATTTATTTGTTCTTCCCATTCTGCATAGGGCATCAATAACTTTGCTGCAAGTTATAGCATTGGGAATGTGATGTTTTTCCACCATTTGATCAAGCATATTAAAATCTTATGTCAGTTTACCTGATTCATAAAATTTATGTAACAATTTATTGTTAGAAGCTTCTTCCAATTCCAAATCCCCTGATGGACTATTTAGGGGGGAAGAATCCTCTAGTGAAGAGAATTTGGAGAGGAACATTTCCTTAGCTTGGTATTTATGAGATGATGAGACTGTGGAGGAGTAGGAGTGCATTTATTTTGGATTTCCAAATCCATTTAGTGTCCTCATTTTGGGATTCCATGAGAGTTTCATACGAGTTTTTTATTTTGGGCTTTGCGGAGAATGATCTTCTCTCAATAACGAGGTGGGAAAGAAGGCTACTCAGAGTTCTGCACCTACGCCTACAAACTACGCAGTTCTTTATTATTCCATTTCTGCAATAACTAATTTGTTTATTTACAAATTGTTGTTACAATGATATTTTTTTGTAACGTTCTTTTAGGTTTTTTGAAATCTAAAAGCATTGAGAAACTTTGAATAAAAAAATACTTTTGAATGTTAATAAAATTTCAAAAACATGCAGTTCTATAGACATATGTGCTTTAATATTTGTTACAAGTGTATTAAATCACTCGCGTTCACTCATTTTTGTAAATGTGCTTGATTTTTTCTTTTGTTGTATATGATCACTTCTTCGAATGCTTTGTCTTCATTGGCCATTCGCGAGGCGAGCATTCTCAATTGTATGCTTCTCACATAAGAATTGGAAGACCATCTGTAGAGATTTGTGCTTTAATCTTTGTTACAAGTGTATTAAATCACTAGTGTTCACTCATTTTTCCGCTCTAGATCTTTATTTTGCATATATCAAAAGTGAATTTGAATATTATAGTACATATGGAATTGCTATATTTGGAATGTTAGTTGTTGTGATTGTGAATTCATGAGATTTGTAGAAAATTATTTAAGTTGTTTTCCAAGGGATTGTTAGCCTCGTAAGTTATCTGTGAGAAAGGAGGAGTCATTCGTATTGTAAAAATATGTCAACTAGAAATAATTTTTTTAGTTAGAATACTTTTGTTATTGGGTTGTGGATAATCGAAAGTCATGTTTTGTCATTAGCATGATATTTAATTATTTGCACCATGTAACCTTAGCTTCGACAAAACACTTAGAGTGACTATTGGTGTGAGTCATTTTTGTTCAAGTTGAATAAGCCAATAGATTTGATACTTGTGAACCCGAGGTTTATAGTTGGAAATTTTTGTTGGCCAACCATTAGAATCACAGTCAACCCAAATATAGCTTTCTTAATACAAAATGTTGAGATATAAGGGTTATGTTGTCTTCTATAATGCTTAGAATGAATAGATAGACACATTAAGAAAAAAATTGGTTAGAGATAATGATATTTCAATTTTTCATTGAATGTGAAAAACATGGCTTGCTTTCTTTTGATTTGAAAAAAATTGTCTCAATGCTTCTAGTTTCTTCTAGGATTTCTTCATGCTCAAGGATGTCAGGAACATGACTTCACAATCAATCCAAAGCAATCTAAGATATAGCTAAGAGACTTGATCATAAACCTTTGATAGACTTACTCTGATTATTATAGTTCAACAATTAGTACATTTTATAACATGCAACCCTTCCTGCATAGTATTGATTGCCTCATGATATAGTGTTAGAATCCCAGGAGCCAAGCTAATATGATTCCAAGCGAATGATCCAAGCCCAATGATGACATGAAATTAATTAGTAGTATATCTCTGAATAAAACTAACATAGCTCCAAGTTACCTAGTAAGATTATAACAAAGGGTGTTATCTAAACTACTAGTAATAAGTATAACCCCTTTCATTAGGTTTCTATCACTATTGATTATTTTCACAACCTTGGACAAGTTTTGCTATTGAACAATGTGAAATCAATATTTCAAGTGCATATTGGTCAGATCATAACATAATTTATGCTTCACTACATCTCTATTCAAAACATGGTATGCACTTTGTTGCATTTATGATCACAACAAAAGCTAAATTTGTCTACATCCTTTGTTTGCAACAATCTAGGTACAATAATATACCCTACCTTAGAATCATCGGTGCATCTAATTTTTCTTTGTCTTTCGATTTCATAGCTTACTATTTTCATTAGGAAATTTTCTAAGTGAAAACTGAAATATGTTTAAGTTACATAACCAATGTTTCAAACATCTAACTCTTGTGAAATATTTTCAATAACCGATTTACAAAATATCTGTTTCGTTGTTGTGTTTTCATAGGTGTTATACGAGATTTACAATTTCAAACAAAATTATCTCCCTAGGTTTGGTGGCTAACCATGAACAACAGAGAAACAAGGAATATAATGCTTTCCTTAAAGTAAATAGATGACGGTATGAAGCCTACCTGGAATCTGTCACGGCCTTCTCTCTTTCCTTAGCTTGAATGCTCCAATTCTAGCTCTGGTTGTCAAAATTAGAACTTTCACAGTCAGATAACACAAGCCAAGAAAGTACGAGACTTATGCAGTATCATATACATACTCTATTAAATATATCAACATGGTATTGAAATATATGAAATAAAAACATCACATATAAGAAAACATATAATTATTTACATTAATATAAATGGAAGGAGTTTACAACCATAAATAGGTGTTGATCTTGTAGAAGAGCTCCTCCATGGTTGACTTGTCCTTTCCTTGTCACAATGTGCACCTCCAATAACCCTAAATGCATGAAATGAAAACTCTCACCACAACAACATAAGGTTAATATCACTCCCAAAAATCTAAGAAAAACTAACCAGGTGCTTGTGGAATGAGGTAAATATATAGGAAGGAGAGGTACTTCATGAATTCTTATCCATTTACGAATCTAGGCTTCAGATCAAAAAGTGATGGGAGGATGAGCTCAAGGGATAAGATGGTGATTTATCCACGGTGGAATCAGATAGAATTCAAATGTTTATCTAAGGTAAATGGTTGAAACAACCTTTGGAAGATTCTGGAAGAGGAAGGTTTGGAAATTTTTTATTTTTTCCCAAATTTATAGAATCAATGCACCCCCACAGTTATTCAGGGTGCACTACATAACACCCTGAGAGAAGGAGAGAATGCATTGCAACAAAGTTGCTCAGTTATGCAGGATGTGTTGGTCCTTAAAATGTTGGAAACTTAGCAGTCAAGAGTAGAAACTCAGGGATTTAAAAAAGTCATGCTTAGGGCTTTGTGCAAGAGGATGACAAGGGGGAATAAGTTGTTGATTGATCCCATTAGGAGGCCTATTGATTGGATGTGAGAAAATTGGCTATAACAGTGCCCATAAAGAAAAAAGTTAGAAATGATGACTGATGATTGAAGTGCTTTACCTTGTGACAAGTTGGGATAAATAACAACCGATGAGCTTCATCTATTACAATACATTTACATCATGACATATCTGTTGCTGAGGGAGGCATGCCCATACTCAGCACATAAGCTGACATAACATGTTAAATGATCAAAAGACACATCCATAGATGACAAGTGGTAGACCCATCCCTAGATGAATTTTTTCATGATCATGGCCATCATACATTGTGATCTCTATATATAATTCTTGAAATCGTAGTTCGAATGAATTAAACTAGATCCGTGGTCCTATATCTCATTCACATGACCAACCAACGTACGATTCTAACCATGTGAATCAATGAGTTGAGGTCGAACATGGTAGAAACCATCCGATTACTGACCAATGATGTAATTCATTAATAGATGTGAAAGAAATCACCGATGATGTTAATGGCTCTTGAGGTACTATAGTAAAATCTGTATGATGTGAATAAATGGGTTGATGTCAAAACCCACACAAAATATTTCAGTCGAAGGTCACTGATGTAAACCTCATACCGAGAGTGAGGAAACTTTCCATTGATGTATGCAAGCACCAAGGTACGAAAGGGTATTTCTAAGTCAACTTCCTGGATAATGTGTTGATTTCGATGGGAAGAAACCCCTCGCAGGATGGCCTTGATGTATCCCCCATCAACAACATGAAACATGTATAATGATTGAGATAGAATGATGCAGGTACGGAACTAGATCAGGAAAGGAAAACATCAAATGAAGGCTTAAGAGTATCATAACGGATATCAACGGAATGACTCCTCTTGAGCAAAGCAGCGAAACTGAATGGATTTGGAAAAATTGACCCAAAACTGAAATGGAGGCTCTGAAAACAGTATGATAACCAAAAGAAAAGTAGATTACCTAACCCAACAGCCACGGAGATGAACTGGAAGAGTGTGGTGTTCAAGAGCCACTTGCTTCCATTAGCAAATGGAACACCCTATTTTCCCAATTTCCCCAACTGTACCAGTCAGTACCACTTTAGTTTTTAATAAGCTTGAGGATGATAACATATGCTTGATCTGTAAGTTCACCCCTTGAATGAATCCCTTTGAGTATATTTAATGAACCCTGAGAAGGAGAGGTTCAACCTTGTCATGTTCAGCAATTCTATCATTGTTTGATGTTTTAATGAGTCCAATGGAGGTAAAACGCAACATCTTTTTCATGTTTAGAGAGTTTGAAAAAGAGGCGAAAAAGAAATCTCTAGATGCCCCTTTTAGTAGCTAGTCTCTCAAGTATGGAAAGGTATAAAACAATAATGAAGAGAACCTCTTAGCCATGTTCAACTAAGGTATTCCATTTTCGTAGATAGTCTATCTCGGTCTGGAAAAGGGTAAACTTATACTGAATAGACGTCTTTTCATTTACTTTAATGGGAGTCTGAAAAGTGCTGAAAGAGGACTCCTCTTGGAGGAACGAGCAATATAAAGGGTAGCAATTGGCTTCAATCATGATGGAACTACTCAAAACACACAAAGGTCAAGAGGTTGGCTAATAAGACCACTCATTGCAACAACTTCTCAAGAAAGGGTAAAAACCAAGTGAAAGCGTATGATCGGCGAAGCATATGGTGACAATGGAATGAGAAAACAAGGGTCATCTGGCAGAAATAGGCTGATAAAAAAGGAAATCATGAGGGATAAAATGGGAATGGTTTAATTTTTAAAGAATCTTGAAACATGGGAAACTATGCTTTAAATTGGTTTCATTTTTTCACAAGCTTGAAACATGAGAAAAACTATTCTTGAGAGTGGTTTCATTTTTACAAAATCTTGAAACAAAGGAAATCTATGCTTGAAATAAGTTTGCATGCCCATAGCATAATGACTAAATTTGAGGTACATTCCCCCCAAACTTCATTTCATGCACCTAAGTAGACTACTAGGTACTAACAGGTGGATGGAATGAAGGTTCATTTACGAGATGAAGTGAAAGACTCGACTTGGAATTTATGAGATCTAATCAAATAATCTAATTGAAAGGGGATTTTTTTCATTTTTTAATGATCACGACGTAGGAAAATAACTATGCTCATAGGAACCTATTTCATTTTTTAATGAGGTTGACATAGTAAAAGAACTATCTTCATAAGAGCTTGTTTCATTTTTAATGAGCTTGACACAAGAAAAAGAACTCTGCTTTGGAACCTATTTCATTTTTAATGAGGTTGACATATTAAAAGAACTATCCTCATAAGATCTTGTTTCATTTTTTAATGAGCTTGACACAAGAAAGAGAACTCTGCTCTGAGAACCTTGTTTAATTTTTTAAGGAGCTTGACACAAGAAAAGGAACTCTGCTCTGAAATTAGATCATGGCCTCCAAGGTACCATGGCTTCCGAGAAGTTCTCATCATATGGGAGAACAACGCTCTAGAAGGGATATATATCAAGGGATCCAATGGAAATATCAACATCCAATTCCCCCAGTAAATGATTCACTATATCACCTACCAGATCTAGGTCAAAAGAAGTTGAGCAGATAGTGAAAGGCTCATTTTCAACAGTTTGTACGTGAATGGGATAGGTTGCCACATAATTAACATGTGGCAGGGAAGTTTCCACTTGCACATAAGGACCATTTAGGGAAGCTAGTTGATTGAGAGTTAAATTAGGACCAACGAAAAAAAGTTTGTCAATAGTCACAATTCTTCCTTCATGCAAGAAACACATCACATGAAAGAGTGAAGAGACAAGATCTCCCATGAAATAGACGGAGTCACACCCAAGGATTAGATTAAAATCCAAAGGGCCTTGGACTACCATCACATCAATATAGACAGTATTTCCTCCCAAAGTAATAGAAAACATAGAAAGTATCCCTAACAGTTGACTCGTTCCTCTGTTAAAAGCCAATAGATTTTGGGTAACGGGCACAAGCTACGGAGAACCTAAAGCTTGCCAAGAATTTGAAGACAAAATACTAACATATGCACTTTCATCTATGATTGTTCTAGGTACCACCACATTATAAGAATGTATATGATCTAGAAGGGCACATAAGGAGGAATATGATATCCTGCCAGTTGGCTCTAATAAAAGGAAGTGACCATGCTACTTGGATAGGGTGTCGTGGGGAATGGATAAATACTCCCTTATGCTATGGGAATGGGAAAATTTCTCTCTAGTGTTGTGGGAACAAGAGTATTTCCCTCTTGTGTCATTGGAATGGGAGGACTTCCCTCCAGTTCATTGGAATATCAAGAAACGAGAAGAACTTGAGTAGTATGAAGTTCACTCTGTATGGGAAGCGTACGATGAACTAAAGGTGGAATCAAGTCAACCATTTTCTCAACCAATGGTTGTTCGAGAATAGACTCATGATATTTATGTTCAAAGAGAGTGGGATTGATAGGAGATGGATTATGATCAATCACTACATCAACTAGTGGAGGATTCGGAGAAATCTTTCGATAACCAGCTGGGAGTCGAGGCTGAGAAGCTGTCATGTTTTCCAACACTTTTGAGGCTTCATCTATATCAGGACAAAGGTGAATAGGATGATTCCATTCACATAACTTATAGGGAAATTTGACTTTACCCTTTTTCCCATGGAACTTACTATCACTAGTTGAGGGTTTGTCACCAGCATGATCTCCAGAAGCTGAAGACAAAAGCTGATGTGAGCATATGGACCACACTTCTAATACCTTGGAATACCAGGAAAATCTCTAAGAAGGTGATCACCCTTAAAAAGAATGCAAGGGAATTTAACTTAGCGGGGTTGATTGGAAGGTTTCTCCATACTAGTTGCATTCATAGCAATGGTTGCTTGGTTTTCTTCCTACATGTTTTTCTTCTCCTTCTTCATCCTTTTCTTCTTCCTCTTAGCTTCTTGGTTGCTAGAATCAAGACTTTCACCAGGTAAAGGGGAAGAAAGGGATGAAGAAATAATAAGTGAAGAAGGCAAAGGGTCAACTTTAGGATCAACATGAGGATAATGTTGTTTATGTGGAGAATAACTTGGTTGAGGAAGTTTGGACATTTGGAACCATAGGGGTCGAAAACAACCAAAATGGAAAACCGCTAAATCTGGGAAGGGACAACATTACCATATAAGGAGCACCAATATTTCCAAAAGAAGGAAAAGAACCAAGATTTCGTCAAATGGGTTCCCTTGATTGGTAGACTCTGAAACTCTTGACATTATTCTCAACCCATGATCCACTAAGGAGTTGTTCCATGGGGAGGATGTTGTTATACAATGAATTAATTGATTTTAGAAATTAAAGACATAAACAAAGAAAGGGATAACTAGGCATAAATTTTTACCAAGCAACAGTGAACTGCAATATACACCTTGGTGAACTAAGGACTTAACATATGTGCATGCAATCTCCACGAATGTTGTGTTCAGTGTATCACAGTGTACAAGATGGTCGACTCAGTTATGTATGGATGGATGACAACCTATAGGGGACTCCCAAAATTTACTCGACGATACATGGGATTGCAATCCATAATAGTGTTGTCTAATGGGTAATCGTTCGATGAGAGCGTTGCAATATACATTTTATGCGTGGAGCACCATCCAATATACTTGAAGGTACGTAGAGTACGATCCTATACACATGTGTATGTGGAACGAGATTTTACACCCACGATGCAACACTACAAAACAACGAAAAATCCTACGTTTAAAGATGTCAGAACACATCTCTAGCCTATAAATCTACGTTTTTCATTAAGTTTCAAATTATCCTTAGGTTAATTGAGATGAATTTTAAAGTTGATCTTGAATTATGTTTCAGTTTCAAAGCTCAAAAATCGATGTCACCCGAACTACCCTATGATGCAACTAATATGATGAAAAAAAATCTTTTCATTTTTGTTTTAACAATGAAAGGCCTAACTAAATAGGGGAAGAAGAAATCAATCAACAATGCAATAAACAAGTGATGCAACAATTCATCTCTATAACTTCACTTTTCCAATCAAAATAAAAGGCTTATATGCAATGCATGATGCATATGATTTTTCTTTTGTATTACACTTAATTTTTAGATGAAAACTAAGATATTTACTTAATCATTGATAAAAACACTTTTCGGAATGATGACTAAAACACCAATTCCTTCAAGCACTCAATGATGAAACGATTCATTTTCTAATGACCTAATGAGAGGAACAAATGAAAATTTGAAAAAATTCTTATCAAAGGAACTCAAAACCAAAAGAAAACAATATTAAGACTTATGAGAGACCAAGACATATTCAGGGACATAAGGATAACCAAATGGAAAAAAGTTAATAAGAGAGTGAGTCACAGAAAGGAAATTTTTGGCGTCAAACTAGGACCATAGCAGGTGCTGAAATGGACAGTGTGCACTACAACACAAGTGCAAACAAGGCTAGGGTGCACTGCAATGCACTGTCTCTAGACCACAGGGTGTAGAGATCAAGGAAATCCAAGTTTTTACACAAAAAAATGCAAGCAAATCTCAATGAAAGGTTTTCCAAGGTCTATTCAGGACTGAGTGAGACAATAAAGGCCTTAAGGAGAGGTAAGACAAGCATAATGGAAAAGGAAACCACCAAGGGAATGAATCGTTCCCCAGTGGAGTCACCAATTTGTTATATAGGATTTACGATTGCGGACAAAAGAATCTCTCCTAGGTTTGGTGGAGAACCTACAACAGCGGAGAGACAATGCACACAATGCTTTCCTTAAAGTAAATAGATTATGATATGAATCCTACCTATAATTCGTCGCGGGCTTCACTTTTTCTTTAGCTTGAATGCTCTAATTCCAGC